>JAJSOF020000039.1:25099340-25206840 GCA_025594305.2 Periplaneta americana
GTACAATCTTTGTAAATGTATCTACTTATTGTTTGCTGGAAAATAAATCCGTGTAGAGAAGAAGATAAAAGAAGATGAATAAATGAGAAGTGTACCGTGAAATAAGGAAGGAAGAACGGAGTAGTTATTTCATTAAATACATATATATATATATATACATATATACATTGTATAACGATGACGTTCAACAGCAACATCGTATGTCAAAATATTAAATTTTACAGAAGAGCGAAAAAATGTCTTAATAACACCTTAACGAACTGTTTTCTGACATAAAGGGGTAAGTAACTTCTTGTAAAGTTTGTATCAAAGCTTGACATAAGATGTGTTTGCAGAGGATTCGAGAATACATTCCGATAGGGATCAAATGAAATCTCATTTTATTGTATTTTTTTGACTATGAGGTTACTGTTCAACACATCGATATACAGAGTGGAAGTAATATAACTGTGTAGGATTTAACAAGTTATTCCTTCGACAGAGTAATAATAATAATAATAATAATAATAATAATAATAATAATAATAATAATAATAATAATAATAATAATAATAATATAATAGTATTGATAATAATAAAGTAAAGTAATAATAATAATAATAATAATAATAATAATAATAATAATAATAATAATAATAATTGAACGGGTTACATCAGCTGCTTGTCTATGCGGATAACGTGAATATGTTAGGAGAAAATCCACAAAAGATTAGGGAAAACACGAGAATTTTACTGGAACCAAGTAAAGAGATAGGTTTGGAAGTAAATCCCGAAAAGATTATGATTATGTCTCGTGACGAGAATATTGTACGAAATGGAAATATAAAAATTGGAATTTTATCTTTTGAAGATGCGGAGAAGTTAAAATATCTTGGGGCAACAGTAACAAATATAAATGATACTCGGGAGGAAATTAAACACAGAATAAATATGGGAAATGCCTGTTATTATTCGGTTGAGAAGTTTTATCATCCAGTCTGCTGTCAAAAAATCTGAAAGTTAGTATTTATAAAACAGTTATATTACCGGTTGTTCTTTATGGTTGTGAAACTTGGACTCTCACTTTGAGAGAGGAACATAGGTTAAGGGTGTTTGAGAATAAGGTGCTTAGGAAAATATTTGGGGCTAAAAGGGATGAAGATACAGGAGAATGGAGAAATTTACACAATACCGAACTGCACGCATTGTATTCTTCACCTGACATAATTAGGAACATTAAATCCGGACGTTTGAGATGGGCAGGGTATGTAGCACGTATGGGAGAATCCAGAAATGCATATAGAGTGTTAGTTGGGAGGCCGAGACGTAGATGGGAAGATAATATTAAAATGGATTTAAGGGAGCTGAGATATGATAGAGAATGGATTAATCTTGCTCAGGATAGGGACCAATGGCGGGCTTATGTGAGGGCGGCAATGAACCTCCGGATTCCTTAAAAGCAAGTAAGTAAATAATAATAATTGTTATTTTTATTGTTATTATTATTATTATTATTATTATTATTATTATTGTTATTTACTTATGCCCGTTAAGGAACCTGTGCAAGATTAACCTAGTCTCTATCATCATATGCCACTTCCCTCAAATCCATTTTAATATTATCCTCCCATCTACGTCTCTGTATCCCCAAAGGTCTCTTTCCCTCCGGACTCCAAACTAACACTATATATTCATTTCTAAATTCGCCCATACGTGCTACTTGCCATGTCCATCTGAAATGTCTGGATTTAATGTTCCTAATTATACAAATGCGTACAGTTCTTCGTTGTGTAACTTTCTCCATTCTCCTGTAACTTCATCCCCCTTTAGCAAACGGGTTATTATTATTATTATTATTATTATTATTATTATTATTATTATTATTATTATTATTTAATTATTTTGGTACTTCTGTAATAGTTTTTTTGTTATTTTTTATATAATACAATGCAGTTTTGTTGTACGAATAAAAATGAAAAATGTATTTTGGGGTTATGCTAGCAAAAAAGATTGAATACCACTCCTTAGAGACTCTATCGAAGATACAGCGCCGTTGCGTTATGGTCTAAGGCCTTCCTATACCTTAAACTAATATAAGAGCTTAGTTTCCTAGACAGTCTACGGCACGAAACCAGAAATACTGGAGAAACTGAGAGTTGAGATTGAACATGGATGTAATGATATTTCATTAGCAACAATCCAGTTGGTATGTCGCTCTATTGTACGTCGATGTTGGGAGTGTAATGTGGCCGAAAAGGCCCATTTGGAACATATACGGGCTTAATGAACACAAAACCGCAAAAGTCGTGTTTATGTCTCATCTTGTTGCTGAGAAATAGTGTTTCAAACTGTGTATACATCAATTTGGGACACCCTGTAGATAAGCAAACCTAGACTGTTGCGCCATTACGTGCGTTTTTATAATTTACATAGATATTGAATTAAAATATCACTGTGAAGTGTTATTTCTCAGAATACCTTTAATTAAATCACGTTATACAGAGTGATTTATATAGAACTGACACATTTCTTTTTTTAATTATTCCGTTGGAAATTCATTCACTGACCCAATTTTAGCACCAAATTAAGCAGAATGTTCTGGAGTTTCGATTCCCTGTCACTAGATGCGCAGATGTTTATGTTTTATTCCTATTGTTGGCAGCACTGACCCAATTTTAGCACCAAATTAAGCAGAATGTTCTGGAGTTTCGATTCCTTGTCACTAGATGCGCAGATGTTTATGTTTTATTCCTACTGTTGGCAGCACTAGATGCGCAGATGTTTATGTTTTATTCCTATTGTTGGCAGCTGTTTTCGACATTTTGTGTCAACGTGAAAATGCAGTACACATTAAATCAACGACTCTTCCTTGTGAAGCAATATTGGATTACGAATTCAATTACAGCTACTCAAAGGGCATACCAGAGAGAATTTGGTGTTCGCAATCCTCTCAAAAGAAACACAATACTGGGACTGGTAAATAAATTGGAAACAACTGGATCTCTGGTGAGTGAAAAGGTCAAGCATCGTTCATCTAGGCTTCCCACGGTTGTTGTTGACGTAAGAGCACGACTGGAGCAGTCACCCAAAAAATCATTAAGACGTTTATCGCAGGAGACAGGGTACACCTACTCAATGTGTCAGAGAGCTGCGAAAAGTTTCTTTGACGACAGAATAATTTCCAGGAACCTGTGGCCACCGAGATCTCCGGATTTGACAACGCCGGACTTCTTTCTATGGGGTTACTTAAAAGACAGGGTTTACGCCACACGTCCCCAGACATTGGACGATCTGAAGCACAACATCACACAGGAGATTCAAGCTACTGACAACAGAGTCCTCCAACGAGTGGCCAGTAACATGGAACGACGTGTTGAGTTGTGTCTTAAGCAGGATGGAGGACATTTTCAACATTTGCTATAGAGGTAAATAATCTCCCAAAATTCCTCTACATTTTAGGTATAATAAGTTGTCGCTAGCACAATTCGTTTTGAAACAATTAATGAAAGAAATGTGTCAGTTCTATATAAATCACTCTGTATTATCTTCAAATATAAACTCCAATTATACACTGAAGGGCTGCTGCAGTTTTAAATTTACGTGGATAAGTTGTAAGTTGAAAATAAACATCAAAGTGCCTATAATAATTGCTGCGTAACAAGTTATAAACCTACGCACACAGACATACGCATTCATAATCCGGCTACGTCACGCACTATATAGTTTTAAAATGGGTGACGATAGCAGCCATAGCTGTGGCAGTGTATGTTGGATTAGCTCCCACCGCACACGGGGTAAATAGGTGATTTCATGTAGCAATTAAGGGTCACGATGCTGTTCGCAACATAATATATTACATCTCCCATGTGACAAGTGCTCAGCGTGACAATAAATAAATAGGCTTTACATGGAAACATATGACTATCCCTTCCAAAACATGTGACCCAGGTAATCGTTTCAGGTAGGTCTGCGTTGCTGACAGGCCTCACTTTCTCTCAAGGAAACCTCAATTAGCCTACGAAACAAGTGGGTGATGCCTTGGAGAGATGGCACCTACACCATAGTGTCATGGATAATATATATATTTTTATTTATTTGGTGGTGTTAATAAAGACACATATCATCACAAGTTCCAGGTCACGTGGACCCTTGCCTTAACAAGAATTTTGCTTAGTATAACATGAGTAGGTAAATGAAGTGTGACCATCTTCTCCATCGGAACGAAGACTGCTAAGCTGGAGATAAATATATTATAGGATGCGAAACTGCGGTCAGCACCATCTGACGGCGGGGGGCTCAAATAAGATGATCAGCGCCCAACGTCGTAGGTGGTGAATGTTAGAACTACGTGTTGGGTACATTACCCAGAGTTCTCTATTTATCCGTTCGAGATATTGCTCGAGGAGACAAAATGACAAACAGAAACTTGCTAATAAGTGAACATAAAGTGATACGTGTGTGTATAAGCAGTGTATGTTAAACAGTGATGTTTATGAACGTTGTAAAAATAGTGTTGTTGAATGTATTGTAAAGTAATAGTAATATAATAAATTGAACTATCTAAGTAGTTCTTGCAAACTTTTCCCAATTATCTAACATTTTGCTTTATTTTTTGTATCTGTCTGGTTATATTTTAATTGGGTAGTGTAAAATAGATAATCTCTTTTATCTTCCTGTTGGGTCCGGTAAGAATATTCAGTAGAAGATGCTGTGAGGAATAAAAAATAAAAATGTTTTATTTTAAATTGGGTTAGTTTTGAATATCGATGAGGGTGGGAGCGAATACTTGCTGCACAGTTTAACATTTTCGTCAGCAGGTGCGCTGCTAGATGCATGAAGTAATTAGTTACTCTTTTCGCTACTTGGTGCGCTGATAGATGTAATAACGCCCCTCCCCCCCAACAGGTGGCAGCAAGATCAATTTCTACAACAGCAACTCTAGTATGTGTTACGGGAAACTCAGTAAGTTTCACATCCTATTATATATTCATCCATGATAGTGTGGTTAGTGGAGTTGAACAACGATCGAGAAGGCAAGACTAAAGCGCCCGCAAAGCCGAAAACCCGCACTACAGTATTGCCTGCGTCACTGACTGCTTGTAAGCAAATGTTCAAGACATCGGGAGTTATCAACTCTCGAACGTCAAGCAGCTTGAATCGGCACAGTTGTTTATACTAGACTGAACTTTTACCTATTTTGGATTCTGTTATATATGTATAAACAATCAAGTAGTCTATTTGAAACATCATCTCTATCATTCAGTGTATAATAATCCGTTCCCCAATTTTTATTGAATTATTAGGCTCTTATTTAAAGCTACGGTATATGTTACCCGTTAGAAATAAATATAAAGTAATTACATAATTAAAATAGGACATTTGATCCAGGAACATTCGTGTTTGATATAAGGATAAATCGTTTATTATGTTACTTAATTTAAATTGTATTTGCATAATTAAAATGCGATCATTTTGATCCAGAGACCACTCATTTGGTCATGCGGAAAAATTATTTTAGGAAATACAGGAAACGAATGTACAGAATAGCCTATCAAGTTTTCTGTGCCTAAAAGCTATTTTAATCTTACCTGTCCTCGATTCACTCAGACGTTACTGTAATAACATTATAGCATTATGTCCATCTAGAGAAACTACATTTTCAATGGTGAATTAATAATTAATTATACAAATCGGTTAATTTAGCTTCTGATATTACTTCATAAAGCACAGAAACATTATCTGTAGGCTATCTTTCATAGCTCTTTCGATTGTTGCTGTCCAAAAATATAGAAAGAAGACATTTGTTTTTAATTCATTACACGGCCTTACATGGCAGTTATTTTATATGGTTGTGAAACTTGGAATTTTAAAACTCATTTATCTCATTAAATATCAGTCCCATCAAAATTTTTCAAGGAATAAAACTTATCGGAAATTATTTTTAAAGAAACCTTTGTTATGTAATATTTTTCACAAAAATCAATAATAAGCGAGATATTTCGATTTATTTAATCCAGGCCCCCTTATAACCCTTTTAAATAATGTATTTTGAATGCCATATAGCCTAAAATCTAAGTTACAACGAACTTAATTTATATTGCAATTTTCATCGAAATCCGTTCAGCCATTATCGCGTGAAAAGGTAACAAACAAAGACAGACAGACAGACATACAAGGAAAATTTCAAAAATGCGATTTTCGGTTTCAGGGTGGTTAATTGTATATGTTAGGACCAATTATTTTTGGAAAATCGAAAATTGCCAGAAAAATTTCGGCTACAGATTTATTATTAGTATAGATTAGGCTCTTATTAAAAGCTAATATTTTTTTTTTCCGTATTTTTGAGGTCAAGTCTACAATCTCAAGCAAAAAACATTAACGGTTTATTCAACGTTATTTGTTTTATGTTTCTTAGAAATTAAATTTATTTGAGAGTTGTTTTTTCTATTTATATAACCGTAGGTAATATCTGATAATAGAATCAGAATATTTTGATAACTATGAAACTGTTTTGCTTTGTCTTTCCGTATCTATTAAACGTCTTCAATGTTATTTATTTCATTGATATGGTATATGTTATTCAAAGTTACGAAATCTTTCCGCGCCGACCAAATGCTATTTCGAGAATGACCAGACCAGAGCCTTCTTCAGTTACAAGCCGGAGCATAGGTAGGTTTTGCAACGCTGAGTGGAGTCGGGAGATTCTAAAGTGATATTGAAAAAATATGGTTTATTTATCGACGCTCGCAACTGCAGAGTTTATATCAGCATCGCCGATATGCCGTAATTTTGTCCCGCAGGAGTTCCTTTACATGCCAGTAAATCTACTGATATGAGCCTGTCGCAATTAAACACAAATGCCATCGACCTCAGTTGGGATCGAACCCGCAATCTCGAGCATAGAAGGCCAGCGCTATACCAACTACGCTACCGAGGGCGATAGTGATACTGATGTAATTGTGCTTGCTCATTGCTTTCGTTGTACGTAACGTGTATTTTTCAATATTATTTTCTGCAAACAGGTAAGATGAAGATTCAGAGTAGTGATGTAAATTATTACGGATTCGAAAATAGTGTTTTATTGCAATCAATTAGCTATAGGCCTACTTCAGAATACGGCGTAAGTAGACTACTGGCATATAAATACTTCCACTTAAAATAATTACTAAAAAGAACATGCTTTTTATTGATAGTACAAAGGTAAATAAATAAAAAAGATATTCCTTTCTGGCTAGCAAATTGACAATGTTTTGCGACTTTATGGTGTTTCACCTGTAACATGAAAGATCTAGGATACATTTTAATATTATTTTATGCGATTATCTATCGTTCTTTTCTATAAATATTTCAGATGCCCAGGAAGCCAGTTTTAGTTTGAACCTGGCCAGTCACCATAACAATACTGTTATCCTAAATTATTTGTTATAAACTTTTTAAAATATAATTTTAAATAAATATAACTACAGAAAACAAACTAAAGATGTAAATAATGCAAATAAAATAAAAATGTAAACAGAGAAAACTATTGACATATTATTATAATAAAGTATGAGGATGTAAATACAATTAGGAGAAGTATAAATATCTATGAAAAAATTAAGAAACATACCTTCAACATAATACGTAACAAAACACTTCATTATCTATTAAGTATGTGCCTATTAGTGTAAACTCAGTGAACTTTAAATCCTGTAAATACGAAGTGAAAAGGAACATGTTTATAACTAATTTATTACAAAAGAAATAATATTAATAAACAAACTTGAAAACCAACAAAGAGAGTGTATGCATCTACAAATTATAGGTAGTTCTGACGTATAGCAGGCATTCCGAATCTTCAACAAAACTGCAACATTTATGGGATCACAAAACATCTGTTTACAATGAACTTGAAAATCAACGGCGTAACTTTATTGATATAGCAGGCGAGACCCAACAATTTGACCAGATTCTGATGCATCACAAACCACAAGTAAGACTATAAAAATGTAGTTTATACAATATTTAATATTTAGAAGAATTCTCAATCATGTTGTCATTATTAATAACCGTAAAAATTGCCAAAGACTGCAGCCATATTTTCATTCCTTGTCTTGCTTTTATTGCCAACACGCACTTAGTTTATAATACATCAACAATTAACGTTCGGTACGAACATAATTCCATCGACACACACTTATATTGTAACATTAATTTACATTGAAAATCGGCATTAGCACAAACACATGTTCTGTATCGTAGGCCTCCGCTTCACAGTTAATTACAGTGTTGCCGACGTATGGCTTCGGCTTGTAACTGAAGAAGGCTCTGGCAAGACTCGAAGCGCACGAGAGTTACGAGACGAGACTCGAAATACAAGTGGAACGAACACAGCGAGCGAGAGCGGCAGTTAGTTTTTTCATCTCTAGTTGGTAAGTTTGAAGACGTCTGTGAAAACAAGCAAAGAAACTTTATAAACGACTGTGCAATCTGTGGAAGTGTTTCGACTGTAACCTGCACAAATTTTTCCTGCGCTACTATATTATGTTCTCAAAGAAATTTCATTATTATTATTATTATTATTATTATTATTATTATTATTATTATTATTATTATTATTATTATTAGTATACGGAATAATAAGTTTGTAATTGATGTTTTGTTATTTAAAACGTTGTACTAGTGAAGAAATGTGTTATGTCAGTGAAGTGTGTTGTCAATGAAGTTTTATAGTTTACAGTGGTAGTGCAAAGTAGTGTCGTACAATGTTCGAAAATGACGGGGGATATCAAGATACTACGAACTTCGCCCTACTCCATAGGCATCCCAACAGTACGTGGAAATGAAGCATGTGAACTAAAATAACCGAGTCTGTTGAAAACCGGTAAGAGACCTTATGTTCGGTTCAAGTTTGCCGAGTCTCTGTAAAACCGAAGTTTCCTTTGCGTTTGTACAAGCTTTCCCATTGCTTATACTTCACTCCCACCCCTTCTACTAACGAAGTCCTCCACATAGAACCAAAGCCGCAGTACTGAGTTAGTGAGTATAGTACGTTTCAGAAAAATGTTCACGTTTTCCAGTGACGAAAAGTTCCAATATTGAATCATATTTTCGCACAGGTACTGTCGTCCGTTTGCCTACGTCGCATTCCGATTTCCCCCACCTGCTTCTGCTCGCTCCACTGTAAAGACTAGTGGCTGGGCTTTCTTAGCCCTTTTCTGAAAGCATTAATTTCTGTTAGGAATTAATTGGACGTCTACGTAATATTATGCAACTGTTTAAAATTGTTCTTCTTCGGCATCACTGGAGATTCTTTCATGATTTTGTAGATATCTAGTTTCTTCTTCAGCACTTGTATCTCTATCCTGTCCCCAAAGTATGTACTGCTTACTGATACAGTGACTGTCTTTGAGATTTTTTGTAACATATGACACGTTGGTTAGTCATTTTGAATTGGAGCTTAGAGCGAATAACCATATGTGAGCTGGACTTTAAATCTCTCACTTGAGAGCCTACATTAAGCATTTTCACTACTCTACGTTTTGGCGATGAAATGTTCATATAATGTAGAACAAATTTATTTTGATCAATTTGGTTAAGAGCCATTACTCTGTGATTAAATTACTGATATCTTCATAGGTTAAATCTACAGCTTGACACACCTTCTTTCCTTTAGCATTTTTATTTACCTTTTCTATCTTGAAGTCCATGTGAGGAAATAATTTGAGATTCTTAATTCTTTATTCTAAATTCTTTCCTTTGCTTCTTTGTCTTCAATCTACTTTTTCGGCCACCATGCAATTCTGTGATTTGTGACATTATCTTCTGATCCAGACATTTAGTATAATACGATGTTACACCTCTTTAAAGCAATTTAAAGTAAGCTACAATAAGTAAACAAATTTAATCTTGATTGCTCCTGGTACAACAATGAACTATAAATTTATATATATATATATATATATATATATATATATATATATATATATATATGCTATCCCAGACAGCGCACGTGTTCCTGGAAAGTGCTTGCGCAGTGTAACATCTAGGCCTACTTATTCACGCTGCATTTATCGAGTATGTTTTATTTAAATTAAATCATTTATCGAGTTTTGAAAAAACCTATGAAGTTTAACATCCTCTACACGCTGCATGTTCGCTTTATGAAAAATCTGACTTCACAGTTGGATGCAGAGTAACGAAATTGTAGTGACATGATGTAGGGTATAATTCAATTTCGTGAAATTTTGCATCTATCGAGTTTTGAAAAAAATGCTCCTCAGAGTATCATGTTGCACATGTCTTTGCAAAACATTTCGTTTAGACCCGTACAACTAAATGATGATGATGATGATGATGGTTCCTCAGATTTCATTTCAACGCATTTCCTGAGTCATGTACTGCTGCAATGTTTCTCTATAGCCTGAGTTGTTCTGGTTTTTATTTAAATTTTACATACATTACAAACGATATTGTCTTCGTTAATACATTTAATGTCACTCCCATATTTCTTAATTATTGCTCTTCGTATCTCTGAGCGAATTGAACGTTTTGCCTTCGACATTATGAATGGATCAGCACTGCATTATTCTACGCATACTAAATATTTGATCAGGATAACACAACTGCACACATTGCGTTGCAATGTTACTATGAGCTGACCGGGGTTCTTTCGTTCTGTACGTTGCTGTACTCGCCAGGTACACAAAAGACGGACGGCGCGGCACGTGCCATATACTCCGATACGAAACAACTTCACTTTTCCTTAAGTCATCCCGCATCCACTGTCTAGTAATAACTAAATAAGAAATTTTAAGGAACGTAAATAGAGTGCGGGGAACAGTAATGAAGATTGAAAAAGACCTGAGCTACGAGATTAGATGTTAGAATTAAGAATTAGCCACGAAATACCGTGAAGAGCAAGGGCCTCCTGACTATGCAGGGTGGCTTGTCAAGCAGTTCCTGGTTAGCCCTCAGGGAATGATGGTTACTTTTGTAATGTAGGGTAAACATTGGTAATTTCGTGGCAGTGGTTATTTCGTGATACTTTTTCTTTGCTCCTTTGTGAACTAACCAATGGTGTTACGAAATCTAAATTTCCGCCAAGGGATTGCATATGTTGTCCAGTTTCCAGAAACAGACAGCTAAGCTTTGTGTGACTATTGTAGTTGCTTCAGTGAGCTTTTATATTTGGAGAGAGTAAGTTTGCGTCGACTTCTCAGGCGTACAAATTTTGTGCATGTTTGTAATTACATTACAGGCTTATTACTAAAGGTAAGCATATGATATTTGTTACAAATATTTATTGCATCTTCATGAAATTTTGGGAAATGTTTTTGGAATTTAAATACACCTGTAGTCGCCATATAGGCTTAGCTTTACTGATAGAATTCTTAGCTGTTTGAGGCGAAATTTTGTTGAGCATTAAGAGTTACATTTTATGCTATTTTAAAAATTGTATTACAATAGGAATTTTAGAAATCTGAAGAAAAGATGTGATAACAAAAAGAAAATGGAGACGTAATGGGTTCAGTGTAGCTTCTGTTTTAATTGTTATAATGCTAAGTGTCAATGATAAGTGCTAGATGACTTACTTGCAAGAATTGTGACAGAAGATGGAACATGGCTGCACCATTTTGGACCGGAGACAGAGGCAGACAATGGAGTGGCATCATCCAAATTCACCAAAGAAATAGAAATTCAAAAGTACACCTTCGGCAGAAAACGTTATGGCTACTGTGTTTTTCGATTCAGAAGGACTCTTGCTTGTGGACATCATGCCACATGGAACCACCATTAATTCTGACGGGTATGTTGCAAATCTCAAGAAACTTCTAGTTCGACTGAGTCGTGTTCGACGACATCGGGAGAAGCAGGATGTTCTGCTATAGCACGACAACGCACAGCCATATGTCAGTCACAAGATCACAGACCAGATCAGAAAATTCGGATAGACAACACTGAAACAGCCGCCCTATAGTCCTGAACTGGCACCGTGTGATTACCATCTCTTTGGTAAACTGAAGGATCCCTTCGCGGAACGAGGTTAGAAGATGACTCCCTTGTGCACACTGCTAAAGAGTGGCTCATACGTGTTCGTCCAGACTTTTACCGTGCTGGTCTACAGGCCCTCGTTCCTAGGCTACGTAAGGCAGTTGAAAGGGACGGGGATTATGTGGAAAAGTGACATTTTGTTCCTTAAGGATGCATCTACATTCTGTGAAAATAGCAAAGCTGTAGGATAAAAGTATAATTTTTAAACAAACGTTATGCATTACTTTTGGAGTTACGCTAGTAATATAGGCTATAACTAGTAAAGTCCGTAATAAAAGTGTTCACCCTTTCAGGACAAAGAAGATCCCTTTTCAATTTCAATTTTTACTTTGATTTCATTTTTATTATGTGTTGATATGTATATCTATGTTTTCTTGCTATGAATATTAGACGGAATTACTATGTTTGAAGTCTTATAACAATAAATGAGAATTTAATTTGACTTTAATGAATTTTTCCACAATTCTTCTACCTCTCACGAAATTATCAATGTAATATCACGAAATTACCAAGGTTATCACAAAATAACCAACCTTTCAGCTAAAGTTGTAAAAGAGGTTTTTGGCACATATTCAAGAACGTATCCAATCTTTTATGTCTCCAGATTTGTACAGCAAGTTATCGTCTTTTAGATGAAAAAATCGGAATAAGGATATATTTACACATTTGCATTTTAAGTTAGTTTTCATGAAATTATCACGAAATTACCAATGTTTACCCTAATAGTTTTAAGATGTTGTGTGGGTTAACACTGATGGGTCCATTGTTCACTAGTCACTGTTTGGTTTGCAAGTCACTTTGTGATGAGGTTCCATTGTTGTCAGTCTTTCGCTGTTCTTGACCATAGATGGCCGAATCTTGATGTAAATTCGTCCGCCCAAAAGGAAACTACTACTCCCGTTCAGAAAGGCGGCAAGAGCGAATGGACACTTTGCTAAATTATATGAAGATAAATTAAAAATCAATGAGAAATTCTATGAATTAGATTTCTGTAAGGTAAATGAAGACCACCCAATATTCGGGCTAAACACAAAAAAAAAAAAAAACGAGAACCATAGGAAAAAGAACAGGGGAGATCCTAAGAAATGGACACGAAGTCGCCAGAAAAGAACGGAATAAATGACAGAAATACAATCATGAGGAAGAAGAATAGAATAGAATAGAATATTTTCGCTGGCAGAGTTAAGGCCATAATGCCGTCTCTTCCACTTAAACAACCTTAATCAATACAATAGTTATATACATATTTAAATTATGAATATTTACAATATACTTAAAAGATTCTCTAGCAATATTCTTCAGTTAAGTTTTAACGACTAGTATATGTTTATTTAAACTGAGATAAAACCTATAAGAAAATATAATAATAACTTAATTTATAAGCTAATGTAATTCAATTCAGTTTATATGCAATATGTAAAGAAGTATAATTAAGTTGAGATAGTTAGTTGGTTAAAATGATAAGAATTAATTTAATAAAAGTTTACTGGAACTATGTTATAGGGAATAAGATACAAATCTAAAATATATTGATATAATTACAATATTAATGTCATGAAATTTTCCATTGAAGGTTTTGTATTCTATTTAGAGAAATTAATGGTAATAACAAAATGGACAGATGTTAGCTTCGTTATAAGTAACAAATATTAACCAATAATTAATATGTTAAATAAGAATTTATGTAATTTTGACCTAAATGAAGTTATTGTCCAACAACCCCTTACATCACTGAGAAGCGAGTTCCAGTTTCTAGCAACTGAAACTGTATAAGATGAAGAATATAAAGATGTCTTGTGGTAAGGTATAATGAGTAAATTGTTATGATGAGGCCTGGTACTTAGCTGATGATATGCGGATAAATTTTGTAAACGAGAAGCCAAATAGATTGGAGTAGCGGTGCGCAGAATTTGAAATAAGAGAGTGGTCAACAGGAAAATAAAATGAAGAAGCCGTTGTTATCGCATAACCTGGAGAGTAATGAAAAGGTGGGAAATCATTTGCGTGTATTAGTACTGACCGGCCTGGTTAAACAGTGGTCAAGAGGGGATCTGAATTCGAACTGGGACAGTAAATGTGTTACAGGTGACGGAGAATTTCTTCAACTATCAATGGCGGTGAATAGTAGCTGTCATAACAAGATCATTGACCAGAGAAGTATGGACAAGGGAGCGAAATCATCGCAGTGCCGAGAGAAAGCGAGACAAAACTTGGAAATGAAAAACGATTCGATGAGGAATGTGTGGAGATCAACAACAGATGCGAAGCAAACATATAGGAAGAAAACAGATAAGAGGAGCTTAATTACAAGTGCAATGAAGTCAAGCGTTACGAGTAAAAATTTAAGTGATTTGGGAAGTGAATTAATCAGCTTAGGGATAAGGAAGATCAGTGCCGAGAGGGGAAGTGAAAGTGTTTATGTGAGTGCAAGGGCTGAAACGGGGAGAACTGAAGAGAAGGAAAAAGAAGACGAGTTTGTTACAGAAATGTCTGAAGTGGATGTTTCTGGTCCAGAGACGGTTTAGGATGTAGTAAGTACAATAAATAACAAATTGGAGGAGTACAGTAGGAAGTTCAGTGAGATGAAAGAGAGAATGAAAGTAGATGAGAAGCATGCTCTGAAAATAAGTGAGATCAGTAAATGGAATGTACACAAGAAACAGACACAATAACGAACATAATGGGTAATGGTATAGTAAGGTTTAGTAACAAGTACTATTAGAAACATGAAATCTCGGCCAGTGTATGGGACCGGTGCCCACCCAGCATCGTGATGCACTTGGGGAGCTACGATAGGTAGCGAAATCCGGTTGCGAATACCAGCTGTAAAGGCTGGGGGATCATCGTGCTAACCACACGATACCTACATTCTGGTTGGATGATCGTCCACCTCTGCTTCGGTATGTGGGCGTGAGGCCAGCAGCCGGCTGGTCGGTCTAGGCCCTTCACGGGCTGTAGCGACACGGTTTATTATTATTATTATTACTATTAAAAACAGAGAGTATTCGATATAAGTGAATTGGAAATCAAGTAATGAATAATTATTGAAAAGGTGTCAATTTGGAATGAAATCATTAGACACTAAAGGGGGGGAGTATGAAAGAATTTAGATCGGACCAAAAGCGAGAGATTGTAGTAAATAGTGAATGAGTGTAAGAGAATGAGAAGCATACTGTAATGAGAGAATATGAGTACGGCGTATGAATCTAAATCGTAAGAGCGCATACAAAAAAAGTATATCTGTAATGAATGTAATAGCGGTACCGGATACAAAATTGTGAGGTCTACTTTACATGAATGTAATTATGACATGAAATATATCATATCATATCATATCATATCATATCATATCATATCATATCATATCATATCATATCATATCATATCATATCATATTCATTCATAGTGTTCTGCCCAAGGGCAGATCTTTCACTGCAAACCCAACTCTCTCCAGTCTTTCATATTTCTGCCTTCCTCTTTGTCTCCGCATATGATCCACATATCTTAATGTCGTCTATTATCTGATATCTTCTTCTGCCCCGAACTCTTCTCCCGTTCACCATTCCTTCCAGTGCATCTTTCAGTAGGCAGTTTCTTCTCAGCCAGTGACCCAACCAATTCCCTTTCCTCTTTCTAATCACTTTCAGCATCACTTTTTATTCACCCACTTTTTCCAATACAACTTCATTTCTTATTCTGTTTGTCCGCTTCACACGCTCCATTCTTGTCCATATCCACATTTCAAATGTAGCTATTTGTTCCTCTTCACTTCGCCGTAATGTCCATGTTTCTGTCTCATCATATCATATCATATCATATCATATCATATCATATCATATCATATCATATCATATCATATCATATCACATCATATCACATATCACATCACATATCATATCATATCATATCATATCATATCATATCATATCATATCATATCATATCATATCGTATCATATCATATCATATCATATCATATCATATCGTATCATATCATATATCACATCACATCACATCATATATCATATCATATCATATCATATCATATCACATCACATATCATATCATATCATATCATATATCATATCATATCATAACATATCATATCATATCGTATCATATCATATATCATATCACATCACATCACATCATATATCATATCATATCATATCATATCATATCATATCATCATATATCATATCACATCACATATCATATATCATATCATATCATATCATATCATATCATATCATATCATATCATATCATATATCATATCACATCACATCGCATCATATATCATATCATATATCATATCATATCATATCATATCATATCATATCATATCGTCGCCTGAATGCAAGAACTAGGTAACTCGATTTTTCATATTTTGTGACATCCCCTATTTACTTATTTATTGCTCTAAGGAATATGTCTCGTTTTCTTTTACCTATTTGTTATATTGGAAAATAGATGTCGCTGGTATCGTACGATCAATTGCCTAGACCCTGGATTACATTTTGTGCGATTTTTGCTATACTATAAAAGAGGTAACTAAAAAATGCATATTTCGAGTTACCTAGTTCTTTCATTCAGGTGACGATATCATATCATATCATATCATATCATATCATATCATATCATATATCATATCATATCATATATCATATCATATCATATCATATCATATCATATCATATCATATCATATCATATCATATCATATCATATCATATCATATCATATCATATCATATCATATCATATCATATCATATCATATCATATATCATATCATATCATATCATATCATATCATATCATATCATATCATATCATATCATATCATATCATATCATATCATATCATATCATATCATATCATATCATATCATATCATATCATATATCATTCCACATCACATCATATAAATTAAAATTGAAAGTGTGTATTTCTCGAGGAAATTTGTTATATAAGAAATATGGCCATCTAATTCAGACAAACCTTTGACTGGTTTATCTAACGTAAGGTTAAACAAAATGATGATTTTGTTTTGTAGAACTTTTATGAATATCGCATTAGTCTTGAAATATTTTATTTTAAAAAATTTAGAATATTATTACAAATTCTTTTGAGTAGAGACTGGTTGTATTCTTTGTAGGTTATAAGTTCATAGAGTATGTATGTATATTTTTTGCTGGTTGAGTGGAAGAGAAGGCCTTACGGCATTAACTTCGGCAGCTAAAATAAATTATTATTATTATTATTATTATTATTATTATTATTATTATTATTATTATTATTATTATTATTATTGCCTCGATGAATGTGTTACATATTAGGGTTTACAATATGCTAAATAAAATTTCAGATTCTAAAGCAGCTGACCCTTATTGAACTGTTTATAGTAACTTCATGACCAGGAGTAGCCACTTCCAGATTTGTAAATTATAACAAAGGATTACGATGGAAACAATAGTCTACCTGTCAGAGTAACGCACAGTGGGCGGAGGCGTGTTTCATGCGATAACCAGGGTGACTTCACGTTTATCGAACGTGCAAGAGAGTCAGTGAACCGAGCGACTGAACTAGAACCACCGACATGAATGTCCACATCAAGCGAAGGAGGGTCTTTTACAATAGTTTCCATCCTTGCAATACATGTCCAGAGTTCATGTGCTGGAACAACCAACAGGACTAATAATATTCATGCAGGAACGAGAACGGAACACATACTACGAATAATTTCAAAGTGGTTGTTGTAGCAGTTAATTTAACTGTGACTTCAACTGCAGTGGTTATTCTTCGTCGAAATTCAATATAGGTGACAAACAGGCAATCAGTTTCCCCTCCAACACACTATTAGGAACAGAGCTACTTTACGTGCCATATATCAATTTATATCAACGACATATCAGAATCTCTAAAATACTGCCGACGCCATCTCTACGCACATGACCTTGAAATATACATAAAATCCCATACTGACGAAATAAATGATGCAATAACTAAAATTAATGACGATCTGGGCTCAATCTGGACATGGACACGGAAATTCCGACTTAAACTAAATCCAGAAAAATCACAGTCAGTCATTGTGGGCCATTCACGTTTGTTAAGTACCATTACCATACAAAATTTGTCCCCGATTAAAATATATGGCACCGAAATTCCGTTCAGTGAATCAGTAAAGAATCTAGGTATTTAGGGTACTGGCGCCTATGATGGGCACCCCTACAGTGATGGGCACAGTGAATTATTTATTGTAATAATAAGGATTTGCGGGTTAGTATGTAGTTACTTTTTGTTCTATATGATTGGCAGTACTGTTAGCTAAGCCATTCTAGCGCACGACCTGGGTCCTGAGAGGATGTGGGAAGCTTCATTTTCGAATTGATTGTGGTCATGTGCATACCCATGATTATTGTCGCTTAAAATTAAGAATTCATTAAGGTTCATTGTTGTCATAAATAGTGTTTGGAGGTTCTGTTGTTACTTGTGCTGTATTCGAAGCTCGATTATTAGCTCCGTTCAGTGTATCTCAGTAAAGGAGTGATTATAACGACAAAAATTATACTTGTAGTGGTTTAATGGCCCATGCCCATCACTATATACTGAAATCAATTGATACACAGTGATGGTCATCAGTATGCCCATCACTATTTTTTGTAATTTTACATAATTTAAGTTGTTCATCATCATATTTGTAGATCTTGGTACTACGAATATAATATTATAAAACGGATGTTTTAGAACTATTCTAAACAGTAATGGGCACAGTGCCCATCACTAAATATTTCTAATTGCCCATTACTCAGCCCATTACTAGAGCAATGACATAAAACTCACAGACATAGACTACTTCATGTTTAGAATCCTTTTATGTCGGAAGATTCTGGAGTAATTTCCGGAAGTCAGGACGAACCGCCTTTGAGAAGCTAAAAATTTAAATATCCAATGGTAAAAATTAACGCATTAATGTCATATGCATTGTGTTTCAATAGAAGCGCACATTCTTATAAATATGCTCTTTCTTCATATAATTTCATTCCACTTTTGGAATACAATGCATAGGCTAAATACACAGTAGATTGTGCTGATCTAATCAATTTCGTTTCACGTAACTATACACAAAAATTTAAATATAGCTATTATCTTAATTTAAATCACATTTATTTTCTCTATTTTCGATGTCAGTAGTTGAAAATTCCTACGTTGACTATGCTTCATACCGACTGCATCACGGGTAGCGATATGTTTACTAAGGAGCCTTGTTTCAACTTCCGAGTTGCTGATGGTTACCAGGCATGGACTGATTAAGTTCACAGTGTTATCGAAGTGAAACATTCGCTGCAGGCCAAGGGTTCACGACAAAACAAAACACTCATAAATTGCGTGGTATAACTTCTAAGAAGTCGTTCTAATTATAATTTGCTTAGTCAGGCCATGTCACATGGGAAGAAAATGTAATATCATAACAATGCTTCAGAGACATTATCTTGTTCTCCACCAAAGCATAGTACAGCAATCATTCTATGACAACAAATAATCAACATATAGAGAACTTTTATTTTATGTTATTGAGTTCAGAAATACTGACATCACCAAACGATAGATTTAAATTAAAAAAATATTTCCTCCAACTTGTTCCTGTTGCAGTAAACTTTAAAAATGCAATATCATCTAATAATAAATGATTTCCATATATGTATATGGTAATAAAAGTCCGACGTGTAGATCTACAGCTTTAGTCAAACTCTATTTTATGCCTATTTTTCTTTCAATCTCAGAATGTAGATCTACAGCGTTAGTCAAACTCTATTTTATGCCTATTTTCTTTCAATCTCAGAATGCCTAATTTTGGAAAAATTAAGTACACTAAAGATCAGTTGACGTCAGCAGTTCCAGCAGTTCGAGATGGTGAGAGAATTAAAACATCTGCTAAGAAGTTTGGTGTACTAAGATCAACACTCCAACGGTACATTAAGGGGCAGGATAAATCTACATTTGGTCCCAAGTCTGTTCTCTCAGGTGACGAGGAGGAAGAAAACAGTGAAGAGTTCTGTGTTCTTTTAGACTGTACGAAGTATCTGCTAAAAAGAAAGAAAAATATTTTGAAAGAAGGGACACCAGTAGAACCAGAAGAAATAACGGTTGATAGCATGAAAGTAGTGACAGATAAAGAAAGAGATCAGCCAGAAGATAACGAAGAAATAATTGAAAGACAGTTAAGCAGTCAGTCAAGTGGATGAAGTAGAAATAGCAAGTAACGAACATTTGGAGACAAGTGGGTGCTAATATGGGTATTCAAGAAGATAATCTACTGAAGACACCAGAATAAAATCTCAGCAATGAAGAAACGAAAACATTGAGACGATCAGAAGTCCGTACATTGGAGGATTGCTTGATATGGCCTGAAACTCCAAAAAGAGAAAACATTCGTAAAACTGAAAGAATGCCATACGTTTTAACATCGAAGAAATGGAGAGCTCTTTTTAGGAATAAAGAAGTAAAGAAAGCAGAAGAAGAAAGGAAAAAGGAAGAGAGAAAAAGGAAAAGGGAGATGAATAATGGAGGGAAAATAGCTAAGCGTAAAAGAAGTGTTGAATCAACAAAACACGTAAAACATGGAAGAAAAGTTACTGAACTGTCAACATTGAGTTCTCACGAGAATCCAAAAGACAGTAGTTTAATAACTGTGAGCCTTTGATATGACCAAAATGTTCAAGCAACTACTAGTTCCGGTATTGGTACAAACATATTAGAGAAGAGAAAGGACACTTCAGAAGAGCCGAATAAGCTGCTTTCATCAGGACTCTGTTACAAGTGCGGCGGGTGTTTAAATAATAAGTGACTTGGTATTTCCTGCAAAAAATGTCTTAAAGTATTTCACAAGAAGTGTTTTCAAAACAAATTCAGTGATAATGATTCAGAAGATGAGAATGTATACTTTTGCAACAAATGTGTGAGAGAATTAGACGACAGTGAAAGTGATTAAGCCTAATAGATTGATGTAAGAAAGAAAAACATTTAGACTCATAATTAATAGAGGCAAGGGCATCTTAGAAGTTGAAAACGAATAAATTAGTTTTAATTTGAAGGTAAATGTCTCACTTTTGTATCAAATATTAAAGTGCCCATCACTGTATACTTAGGTGCCTGAGTCAGAAGCTCGAGTGCCCATCACTATGTTTTTCTCCTCTTTCAATATTGATGTAATTTCAAAATAATCAGACACATTATTGTAAGTTCTTTCTTGTGTAAAAGGGTCACAAATATATTCAGTTCTTTATTGGAAAAAAATGAGAAATCTACCTCTGTAAATTAGATGTTCCCAACCAAATATGTGTTGCAATGTGCTTAAAGTGCCCATCACTATATACTTTACCCTATATTGATAAAAGTTTAAATTGGAACATTCAAGTTGCAGAAACCTGCAAAAAAGTATTCTCATTAATCCACTCGTTTAGGCGATTGAAGAATTTTCTACCCTTTTCCATGAAAAAAATGTTAGTGCAAACACTCGTGATGCCCCACTTCGATTACTGTGATATTCTGCTTACTGACCTAAGCGTTACTTCGGCGCAGAGACTACAACGTGTTCATAATATGTGCGTCCGTTTCGTCTGCAATATTCGCCGGGCTGATCACGTAACACCATCCCTCGAAATGTTGTCCTGGCTCCGTCAAGAAGATCGTAGGAAAATCCACTGTCTTTCCCTTCTCTTTCACACATTACATTTCTCCACTCCTGTCTATCTTGCGTCTCGTTTTCAAAATTTATCCACCCATCATAACCTAGACACACGATCACAACACTCCTCAATATTATCCATTCCCTCCCACCGAACATCCTCATATTCATCTTCTTTCACTGTGGCTGTTCCTCGACTTTGGAATTCCCTACCGAATAATGTCAGGGACTGTCAGACATCAAACCAATTTAAGAATAGGCTAACGAAATATTTTTCTAACAATTCTCGTTAACAATAATAGCTGTTTCAGGTTTCTCAATGTTTAATGATTATATATATATATATCACAGATAAATATCTAAATTATCTCATTATTATGATTATTATTATTATTATTATTATTATTATTATTATTAACTATTTCTTACCAATGTTCATTATTATTATTGTCACACTAACATTACTTATGCAACTTTCATTATTTACTTTCATGTTGTTTTATGGTCTAGATATTAATGTAATAACTATGTAAGCAATTGTATTCAATTAGAATTTGAGTCTGGCTGGGCGGAAGAGAAGGCCTACTGGCCTTAGCTCTGCCAGATTAAATAAATAAATTATTATTAATTATTATTATATTTACGATACCGGGAACACACGTTTACTTGCTTCCAAAACGTTAAGTCCATTGAAACCATGTCCATATGACTTAGGTCCTCTAATATTTTTGTCCACTTTCATTTATGTCCACATTTTATGTGCGTCCATTTTTTTGGGGTCCAGGACTGTTATGTCCACTTTTATTTAAGTCCACTTTTATTTAAGTCAATTCCTTTTGTACCACTGGAAGATATTCAGGCTGTTTTTGATAGCGTTACAGATAATATTGAGTCTGATATAACGGATTTAGCATTGTACATGGAAAGAACTTACATCCGAGGAACACCTGCTCGAGGAACAAGAAGAGCAATGCCACCTAGATTCGCACCTGAAATATGGCACACTTACAATCAGGTTCTGGCAGGACAACATCGAACAACTAACATAGTCGAGGGCTGGCACAACCGCTTTCAGAAACACATCGTCACACATCACGGGTCGGTCTGGAAATTCATGGAATTTATCAAGAAAAACCAAAGGAATAATGAAATTATAATAATCCAATTTCTTGGCAGGCATTTGAATGTGCGACACCCTATTAAAAAAACGTACCTACAAAATTTAAGTCGAATAGAAGAGATTGTTCGGAATTACAACCAGTACATCGAAGAAGGGCACATCATAACTTACTTCAAAACTATTAGTTATCATCTGAAGCTGTATGAAGATGAACAGGCAGAAGAGATTGAGTAGGGAATTGAAGTAAATTTGTAGATGGACATAATGTATTGTAAAATCATGTAGTGGACGTAAAAATATGGACATAAAATTTGTGTAATTGGACTAAAATACAGTGGACATATACTTCATAGGACACATATTTATGGACATAGTGTAATGGACTTTTATGTACTGGACATAATAAAATGGACATTAAAATTGTGGGCATTATAAAAAGAACGTAAGGTCTGTGTTTCGTTTACTTCCTTCCTAGAGGATGCCATGCTGAGGTTTTCATCTCTATGTATAATCTATCGTACTCGGTTTGGAACCGCAATACTTGGCAATGGTCAGCATAGTGACTGTGAGACCGTTGAGGATAGCAATTTTGAAGGAAACACCTTGCCAAATATCTACGAGTCTTATTCTATTGTGACCAAACAGTAGCTATTTCAGAATCTATGGAAATAACAGTCATGTGATACCTGGCGACTCATCGACAACATATCGAATACCATTTTTCCATCAACGCTAAATAATTTTGTAGTCGATATAGCATCGTTAAACAACGCAGTGCTATATCCGAAGTTCTTATTCTTAAAAATACCGGCAGAATCTGCTCACGACACACATTTCAGGTCTTTATTCTGAGAAAATATTGTAACAGATGCAATTGTACAGTACCTGACAGAAGTTTAAACCACACTGAAATAATATGTAACAGGACTTAGGACTTAAACTTTTGCTGCATGAGAGCTATGATTTTTTTCTGAGCACTTATATCCATTAGTACATATATTCTTAGCTTCATTTCATTGTTTTATGGCATAATATTATTGTAAATGCAATTAATTTTTAAATCTTGGAAGGGCACACCAAAAAATCGTCATTTTTAGATATATGAGGTGCTGAATGTTCCCACTCGTTAAAAAAATTGCCAGCAAAATTATTTGGTACTTTTAGTATTAGATGGGTATCACTGTGGTACGGAAACAAACATTTCGAAAAAAGAAAGAAGGAAATACTGCCCCCTTTTACTCTCTAGAACCGTAGAATATAGAAGAGAAGGAACTGACAATTTGATGGCGGAGTTTTGTGGTGGACTAAAAATGCAAGATTGTGAAAGTTTTCTCTGTGTTCTCCAGCTTTTCTCTCGTTATCACACCAATATATCTTCCACCATGGACAAATAACATAGAAAGACCTACAGGGACATCATTTTATTTTTACTAACATTTTTAATATTAACTTGACTATACCTCTGGATCAACGCTGTTTGTTATCCCCTTCCACGACTGGAGTTCGATGATACTGACGTAATATACAAACAAATTACTCTACTAGGTATAGGAGGGAAGAAAAGTAGTTCATCCATTTACGCAAACTAGGAAATATTGCGCTTTTGAGTTTAATAATTTTCATTAGGTTTTTGTTTAAACAAAATACAGTACAGTATTAACAATGAGTGTTTTTACTCACGAACTGAGCTGTCCATGTGGACGTATTCATTATGCAGTATACATTATACTGTCTACAGCACATTAGCGTACAATATAGAGAATGAAGTTAAATTGAAAAATACTCATAATATGGATATTAAACACATTTCGATACAGGCTTCAGTTATAATGTACATATTATCGCACTATAGCATATTGTACTTAATTCCAATTACTAGTTCTTCGTACTAGTAACTCATGTTGAAATAATTCTGTACCTACTCTATAAAAGAGTACCTTGCGTACTGTAAATTCAATCTTCACTTCTGACCGATCCGAAAAGATAAAATTACTCAGACATACTATCTACTGTCCGTCCAAGTGGTTATGTCGTAGGGTCGTAGAAAGGAGGGAACTCACGTGACATTTAATTACTTAACGAGGCCCTTTTATTTAAGTTATTTTAAACAGTTGTGTAATATTACGTAGACGTCCAATTCCTAACAGAAATTAATGTTCTCAGAAAGAGCTAAGACAGCCCAGCCACTAGCTGGCGGATAAAAGCTGGTTGGGAAAACCGGGATACGACGTAGGCAAATGGACGAGAGTACCTTTGCGAAAATGTTTCAATATTGAAAGCTCTTTCGTCAATGGAAAATGCGAACATATTTTTGGAACGTACTGTGGCTACTATGACTGTATATGCGGTCTTGGATCTGTGTGGAAGACGGTTGAAGGGGTGGGAGTGAAGTACATTAAAAAACTCAGGTACAATAAAAATTGAAGTAAAAATAAAATGATGTCCCTGTATAACACAATGTATACTTTCGAGAGGCCATTAACATTTATAATCGAATGTTGCAACCAAAGGAGGGAAAAATCGGAACTACATCTGATGTTGCTCAACCCGATCGATATTACAGGTACCTATTATACAAACAATATTATTAAAAATATTTTTCATATTCTCAACGAAGCGTGAAATGATTTATTTAGTTTATAAGTTTAAATGAAATATTTCACCGTAATATGCGTACCATATATGATTTTTGGTTTAACATATGCATATGAATATAATGGTTGGACATTAAAAGTCAATGATAACTGAGTCCTGCGTTTGATTACTAGAGGCTCCGAACAATAAGCAATAGTATAGGTATATGCATATGGAATATAGTGCGGGGTGCACACTTCAGGTCTGCTGTTCAGTGAACATGCCAAAACAAAACAAATCTAGGCGCTTGGATATCAGTGCTGTAATAGAAGGATATGGTAGCCAGCAATTCATTAGGAAAGGAAAAAAATGTGTTTTATCAGCAAGAAGGAGAAATGTTTAATTTGAAACAACAATTAAAATATATACTGTCTCTCTTAATGTGTAGAGACCCGTGAAGCAAGTAGTCAGTGTAAATAATTTTGTTTTTACTGTGATTTATTTTATTTTTGTAATTTTTACTATTTATTTATTTATTTATATATGTATTTATAAATTTGTACATTCATAAACGGTGTCCAGGTACAACTTTCGCGTGTAAAATAATTATTTTCTACAATCTGTCATTAGCAACAGTAATACATGGAGACAAAAAAAATTACGGGCATTTCTAAGTGAACAAAAGTTGATACACCACAGTCGAAATAGATTTTAAATATTTTAATATTAACTCATTTCCAATTGTGAATAAACTAATTTTAATATTTTCAATAACTTACATTATTTACTTCTAAACTCATTTGCACTTTGGCATAATATATTTATTTGTTTTAAAGGTGCAATTTCTAATATTCAAAACAATGTAAATAGGAGAAAAATAATGAGCATTGGTTTTAACTTTTTGGATAAAAAATATATTGTGCAACAAAAAAAGCAGACCTGTCTAGAATACAGATGCTTTTTACTTATTGTGAGAACAATATTCTGTTGCCCATAAGGTGGCTTTAAATAAATATTTGTCAATAAATCCACGTGACAGTATGTTTTGTATGTGAGTAGTATTCTCATTGTTGAATCCCTATAGAAATAAGGACATGTAAACATACGAAACGGAGATGAGACAAGAATCAGAGATCTCGTTTTAAGTGAAGCTAGTATGATCCATGTACACCTAACTTGTACTCAAAGTAACCAAACGCAGAAATTTAGTGATAACACATTCACTCCGCTACCTAATCTGTTCGAAATAACAGCCTGTGTTTATTAGATGCAAACGTAACAAGACTACCAACGTCTAATTACTGATCTACTGAAAAAAAGGCCTAATATAGCTACTTTGTCTCGACTGAAATTGTAAATTGACTATACAAAATATAATTTTATAATTGAGTAATAATATTAATGTTATAAAACTCGAAAATTCTGTAAATAATAGGAATTCATAATACTTGTTCAAAATTGTAATATTGGCAACACTTTAATCTGTGTCTTTCCCATCATTACCATCGAAACACAGCAAGGATATTCCGCCCTCAAAGCGGCAAAATATAAAACTTCTATGAGGATGTACCTTGCATCACAACAGTTAAATTTCTACGTTTTCAACCATTCCCTTCTCATTATCACATCAGAGAACAAAAATAGGGTAGCACTTGTGTTTTCATGAGGCCGAATCGATCGTATACCATTGTGAGTATTCTTCGCTATTTGTCCCATGATTGGTATATGACAGTATACATCTGGTTGTAGAAGGTTCAATCCACAGCACCAGTGTATTCCCCTTCGTGGCTTGACTCCAATTTCGACATATTTTGACATAATGTATCAAGTCAACTGCCATTATACAAGGAGCGCACTCAATTGAGTGACTTGGTGTCCGAGATTCCACAGTGATATGCACTGTTGGGCGAAGGATCTACTTAAGATATATGAACACTTTTACATACAAAAAATGTTGTTGTGCATAATTTTGCTCTGTTAAAAATTTTTATGCAATTGAGAATGGTACCAGAAAGAGAATCAAGTGAACAGATCCCTTGAAATTATGTCTAAATTGTTTATAAGAATTATTTTGTTCATAATTTTGACATAACTTGAAACATGATAGCTCATGCAGTTTTTAAGATAGAGCCACATTTTCTTCACTGTTTTATAGGTAAAACTATTCTTTAGTGCCTGACATAGAGCTATTTTTTTATTTTCATTTACATTAATTAAATATTACCATATATGTAACTTATACTAATATTTTATGTTGCATAAATCTTGTAAAATATCCATAGATAATCATTAACTATATTAATGTTATTTTACTCATTGTCAGGCACTAGGAGACAGTTCAAGCTTCAAAATGACATAAATATCTTCTTGGTATCACCATATTTGGCTGAGATATCATGTTTAAAAAATTAAATATTCTAAAATTACTATTTATAGGAAATGAGCCACAAACTTTCAGAGCCTAGAAGACTCCATCATCATATGTCACACCTTAAGCAGCTTCATGTCGGTCCTGTTTCAGCTTCTTTCTGCCTCTCAAATACCTCTTCCTTGTTTTAACTTCAGGTGATAAATATTTTTTTTTGGCATTTTTGTCCTTATTTTTCATTGATGCAACAAACCTGCGATGGTGTTTGTCCCAGGGTTTATGCTCATCCTCCTCAGAATTTTAATTTCTCCTTTTGGACTCGTATTAAAATGACGTACAACATCACTGACACACAAATTTACAGTTTTGTGACTAACAGTAAAATATTATAAATTACTTCATTACGTAAAAACGTGTTTTCAACCTAATGATCATGCCCTGATAACTATGCATCTATTTTGGGACTAGAAAGAAGTTTATTTTACAAGCAATGCTGGACGAGGGGATTGACTGTTACGAGAATCACTCCAAAAGTAATCCACAATATTTGTTTAAAAATTACATTTTTATCCTACAGATTTGCTATTTTCATAGAATGTAGATACATTCTTCAGGAACAATACATCACTTTTCCACATAATTCCAGCACCTTTCAACTGCCTTACGCCACCATGGAATGAGGGCGTGTATACCTGCACGATAAAAGTCTGGACCAATACGTCTAAGCCACTCTTCAGTAGCGTGCACGAGGGAACGACTTAAATTAAATTTGAATACAAGGGGGAGGAATGTATCTATGACCTCCATAAATTGCAAAGGTTTAGAATAAAAAATAAATTTAAAAAAATGTTGTGCATTACTTTTGGAGTGATCTTCGTAGAAGTGACCGTGGCTGATGATGCAGAATTTTGGAAAATGGGACTTATATGAAAAACCATAAGGCATAAATAGAAAATTCTTATATCAAATTAAAGGGGAGAAAATTCTCTATTAAAATAGTTATATTTTCAAAATTCTAATTTTTCATCATTTTTTTGCGTTTTTGGGCACACACACACACACGCACGCACGCACGCACACACACACATATATATCTTAAAGATTAATATTTGGTCCTACAGAATATATACGTTATAGTAACAATGAATTATTAGAGGAGAAAAATTTCCTTCTGCGCCGGAGATGGAACCCGGGTCCATTGTTCTACGTACCAAGCGCTCTAACCACTGAGCTACTCCGAAGTTCAATCCACAGCACGGCATAACAGATATATTCTATAGGACCAACAATTAATCTTTAAGTATATTGTCAGCAGATTCAATACTTTCTTTTGAATCTTATGTGTTTGTGTCTATTCTGTCTGATCATGTCATTCCTTTCTATATTTATTTCTTACTTCTGGAATTCGTGTGATATTAAGCTGGTTTATTGTGTTTATTTGTTTTTTTGTATGATTTCCTAACGAATAACGAGACAAATATCGTAATAGACAAAACTCTGAAGCTGATATTTTCTTGCTTTCGTTGCGTTTGGTGTCCAAGATTCACATTACAACAGCACAGACAAGAAAATACTTACAAAAACTTAAAACTATTACATTCTCAATCAATTTATAAGTATTTTTGGTCACACCAATTAGGCAAAGATAATTCTGAAATTTATTTATGTCTAACCTTATTGTAATTTAAGTACGAAATACTAGTTTTAATTCTATTATTATAAATAAATGGACTTGTTTCAATACCTCCTTTAGAAAAAGTAATAACTTTTGCGCTATGATATTTTATTTAATACCATTTGTGAATTGTGGTTTCATAAGCTACTTTATAACCATGCACACTTACTGTATGTTTTATATAAGTAAAAATGAAGTTAAATATCAATAAAAGGGATCTATCTTTAAACTTGAGTTGAGCAGCTCAAACGAAAACCCGAGAGGGAATGGATTACATTAAATGAATTGCTGGAACCGCAGGGACTGAGGGAGTTTAGACAGGATTAATGTCACTAATGATGAAAGTCATTATAATTCCGACATTGGAATGGCGACTGCTGAAGCATGCACGGTTCTTCTTGGTAGGCAGGCCGACTGTATATTATGGGGCATGTAACATTTCGACTACATAAGGCAACATTTATAGGCTTACAAAATAAAGAGAAAACATTTATTATCCCTGATACTGGAACATCTATGAAATAAATACCTAGAGTTTAACAATGCCTGCTGCAATTTTGCTTGTTTGTCTAGAAGAATTATGTATCTAACTTCGCCTTTTTTAGCAGATGAATTATTAAGGGTAGACAGTGAATGAGAGGGATCGAAAAATATATGTTTATATTTCATATACAGATTGATTCACAAGAATTTACCGTCACTTACGGAGTTTATTTCCGAAGACATTCTCAGCAAAAAAAAAAAAAAAAAAGTCTTATAAACATGTGTCCTAATTGCAATATTTTCAAACTTACATTAACTTGAAGTTGTTTTTAAAATAAATTTTTCTTTAGTTTTAAGGGTAAAAAAATATTACGAATAGAGAATGAACTGTCCAGAAGTTTCATTTATTTAATTGGATATTATTCTGAGCTAAAAATGTGTTGTTAGTAAATTGCTTTGTACAGATTTTGTTTTTCAATTTTTAACTTAAAATTTCAATATTCTTACGCACTTATCACAAAAATTGTTACAAATCATACAACTTCAGGAATTTGATTCTTTACAGCTTAATTATGCATCCTAATGTACAGTTTTGAAGAATTTACTAGAGTGGCGTCAGTGATAGGAAAAAATGAACTTAAAGTTCTATTTTTAGTCAACCGACATTATAAATAGTCTTCATGGTTAGTGAAAATCATGCATATTATGTCACATTATTGTACTAGTACCCTATAGTATTACCATGTCGACTAAAACTTCATGACTTCTATTATGAAGGAATAACTTGTGCCATAAAGTTCATATTATAAAAGGATTTGCGTTGAAATAATACTAAATAATCACTTTTGTCACAGCAACCCCTTTCTTCACAGGCCATGATATCATTACAAATTTGATGTTACTTCTTTATTGTTTGTTTTATAATACTCTGGTACAAAAAACGTATAAGACATGTTTACAAATTGCATTAGTCGAAATGTGAAAACTGGCTTTGCTCGCTTTCTAAACTTTGCCTCACCGAATAAAATGAAACATTATAAACTTGTTTCAAGACAAGGATTTGATTAAATCATCAGCTCTCTAGTAAGAGTGACCACAAGGATTCAGAATACAGAAGAGTTACGTTTTTTAAGTCAATTAATTAAAAAAAAATACTAAATTTTGGATTTGGGATTCGCTTGATGCCAAAATGTCATATTGACAAAAATGCCATTCTTGAAAATAAAATGATATAGGAGGTGCCCTATAGTCATTACATTCTAAGACGTGTCCCATAAATGGAAATAAAGTTCGATTCAAATTTGGCTGTCATAATACAAAGTAGTTCACTTTTGGGCAGATATACACCGATCCCAGGGCGTCTGCCATTACAAATTTGATGAAATCGCTTTCTTGAAGCCTTTTATAGCACCTTCTGCTATACGAGTTGGATATCCTCCACAATGACAAAACTGGCGACCGTTTTCTAAACTTTGCATCACCGAATAAAACATTACAAACTTGTTTCACAGAGAAAGATTTGATTAAAATCAGCTCTCTAGTAAGAGTGACCACAAGGATCCTGAATGGAGAACAGTTATGTTTTTTAAGTCGATTAATTAAAAAAATCTAAATTTTGGATTTGGGGCCAAATCTGGATGTCAAAATGCGGGATATTGAGGAAATTATCATCTTGCAAATCAAGATTTCAGGTATAACTACCTGTAAAGTTGATTTGAATAATTTCGAGGGCAAAAATTGTTCCGGAGCCGGGTATCGAACCCGGGACCTTCGGTTTAAGAGAACCAACGCTCTACCACTGAGCTACTCGGGAACTCTAATGACACCGATCCAATTTTTCCTCTATATCCACAGACCTCAAAATGGGCTGACAACCGTCAAGCAACCAACTTCGAGTGCACACTAACTCCGTGTGACTTAAATTGTGGCTTTTGTTAACGAACAGTGACGTGTAGTCAAACAATATGCAAACCAGGTATAACTACCTGTAAAGTTGATTTGAATAATTTCTATCATCTTGTTACGGGTGCAAAACTGGCGTGTTGCGAGAGCTCTGTGAGCTGGCGCATTGTCGTCATGGAGCATCCATTTGGCTGTGAACGTGAGGATCATTTGAACCTCTCCAAATGATATGTCCAATGACGATGTCAGCAATTCTCTTAAGGTGATGCGTCGTTCATCATGCACATTTTTTTGTCGAATTTTTCGACATTTTCGGCAGTGTTGCACGTGTGTGTCGACATGGCAATTCGTCGTCCTCCGGCGATGTTCTGAAAATTATTTGTTGAAAAATTAATTTCACTCAAAACACTATTCGCCCGAAAAAGTTTGAGTCTTTCCAAGCTTCAAAATGCTTTAACATTCCATGTGTTTTGGGTATTTTTTGATGTTGGCTCACTGCTCCAGTTTCGATTCTAGTTCAAATTGATTTCGCAAATGTTCGGATCACGTTTGATAACAAAACCTTTAATAACTATTAACACAGGCCTCATAGTGAAGATAGCGATTTGAAACTTTGTGCCGCGTCTCTTCATAAATGTCGTCTAGCGTCACTAAATGCGCATACAGCGTTTCAATCACGTGATCCCTTCGCCCACAACAGATACAGTCTCGAAATTTAATGATCAACTTCTGTAACCACTACAGGTTATTAATGACAAAGAGTATAATGATTGAAATGACTTTGATATTTGTTATAAAATAATAATTGATTAATTAAACAGATGATATTAAACGAAGAACCGGGGTATGACGTTTGATATTAGTCCCGTAATGACGGTGGACAGATTATTTGTCCTTATAAAAACTGATGGAAGGTTCATAGGAATAGCTGACTTGCCTCAACGGTCGTACTTCATAAACCTATATAATAATCGGGACAAGCTCAGTTCTATAAAATAACTGCAAATTTTTTGATAAGTCTATGCAACTATAATTCCATATAGTTTGATTCCACATATTTAATCTTAATACGACATATATAACATGTATAAGTTATTACATACAGAGCAAACCGTAAATAATGGCATTAATTTCAAGGGGTTATTTTTAGAGGTATTTCAAACAAAAAGTTTAATAAAATTTTGATCGTTTTTTCTTTCTTTTCGAGATAAAAATTGTTTTATGTGAAACATTTCATAGCGTGTTTTGGGAAAGTCGTTGATTTAATTCACAATATGCTCAGTCAACTTAAGAGAGTAGTGTCCTATGATATAAATTATTCAAATAATTTTAGGTATGTCGTTTAAATGTGCAGGAATATGATCCGAACAAATGTAACATTGTAAAATTCCTTTGAAGAAAGAAAAGTTACATTTATTCAGATGAAATTTATCCACATTTAAAGGACAAACGTAAAATTCTTTCAATCATTTATTATTATAATACACTGCTCTCTTAAATTGACTGAGCATATTGGAAATTAGATTAATAGAGAATTTTCGTAACCTCGACGCCTACTAAACTGTTAACGCTATGTTGACGTCATTGATGAAAGAGTCATACGTCACGTTATTTCAATAGCGGATCGACCTATATCTAGTTCGATAACGTGGACGCAAATGAAGTACGTAGGCCTAATTCGGTGTTAAAACATGACGTTTCTTCTTAGATTTACCATGTTGATGATATTCATATACTTAGAACAATTCAAGATGAATAAATTATTGAGGTCAAAATACAAGGAAGCTCAGAAAAGTAGGCCTAATTATCACTGAGATTCCAACAGATAAAAATGTTGATTCGTGAGTACTCGGCAAACGAAAAAGCTCCTTTGTTTAACTCACCGTAACTCGGTAGCCAGTAAAGATTTTGAGTAGGGACTCTTTTAAAAGTAATTTCCAATCTTTCTCAACATGTCTGTCGTCGTGACCCACCAGCTAACCGAGGAAAAAAAGGTTACCGCTTATCAACTTTTGAAGGTGTAAATGTCTATTCTGAATAGATCACATCGAAGTCATTACATTTTCTTACCCTTCTAAAAAAATTAAAAAATTTAAAACATTTTCTATGCCTTCCTTAGATACTGAGCTATCAAATAAAAACATACAGTGCTATTTATTGATTATCATAGGAGCTACAGCATAATAATGTTAAAGGAGCAGGAAATATCGTATAATAATAATTCTTTCCGAAGTTTTACGAACATTAACGCACGTTACCAAATACGTCACTACTGACGTCAACATATTTAAATATTTATTGAACCAATAATGTGCGAAAACTTTCTAATGGCTTTCCCAAAATATGCTACGAAATATTTCATATAAAACAATTTTGGTCTCGAAAGGGAAGCAAATACGGACAAAATTGTATTAAACTTTTTTCTTCCAAATAACTCAAAGAATAACCCTCTGAAATTAATGACATTTGTTAAGGTTCAGCCTGTATAAATTAATCATTGCAAATATTCAAAAGCTAGTGAAGATATGTACAGTGAGTACAATGAGAGATATAATAAATTGACCGACTCGAGTTTTTTTCTATGCGAAATAATGACACACTACGCATGATCCGAGCTGAAAGTTTTCGATCACATGTTGACGAGATATTCGTTTCCCTTTTCTGTTTAAATAATATATATCTATGCAGAGAAGGAATTAGAAGTATAGCCTGTTATGAACCGCGCTACAAATCTTGAAACATTTTCACTCGCTGAACAATTATATCCCTCATTGTACTGGGTGGGCACAAAAACTTCCGATAACCCCTATAAATACCTCAAATATAACACATTATTTATGTAATTCCGGTCATAAAGGGTGTAAATGATATGTTGTTATTGAAGTGTTGTATCAGTGAAGAATTATGTTGTGTCAGTGAAGTGTGTTGTATCAGTGAAGAAGTATGTCGTGTCAGTGAAGTGTGCTGTGTAAGTGAAACGTGTTCCTGTCAGTGAATATTTTATAGTTTATAGTGGCAGCGCAAAGAATTTGAACAGTGAAATGTTTTTGAAATGTTAGTGAAATCAGGATAGAATCAGTGAAATGTGTCGTAGTTCCAGTGCAGTGAGTGAGTTGACAGCGAAATGAGTTTAATGTGGAAAGGTACTTGTGCAGATATGAACATATACTCGTGGGTTTTAGTTCGATCTTAGTTTTAAGATACAAATTAGAATATTTCAAATGTTATTTTAAGTGATCGTTTCATTTAATTTAGTATATTAAGCGAGATATTTCTGTTATTATTAGTATTATTATTATTATTATTATCATTATTAGTATTAATTATTAGAATTATTATTAATTGTATTTTTAATTAATAAGTTTATTATTGTCATTATTGAGTGTAATTAGTTACCACTGCCACCGGGTATATACCCATTGTAGTGTGAATAAATACATACATAATGCAGACATACATCACTTTACATTAATTTTGTGTCCTAAGTGTCAAAGTAATGAAACCCCAAGCCCATTGTCACAGGTTGTGAGGTCAGGGCTGCGAGGAGGCCAGTCCAGATGAGCTGGTAAGATGAGTGATCCACGACCAATCCAACGTTGTGGAAACCTGTGACAATGCGCTATGTGGTTTCATCAAGAGCAATGTTGCACAATAACGTTGCGACATCATTAATGAACTGAAGGACGTCGTGCGACGTCCTTTCAACAGATTACACCAGCAATGCTGAGGCGGATGCCACACCGAACCTGGCGACCCATTATTTTGTGTGAGGAGAATTACGGGATATATAGGCCTACTGATCCTTTGGACACTTAAGACATATATTTTGTGTAAAGTGAGTGTATGTTTGCATTAAGGCCAGAATTACATAAATAGTGTGAATATTTGAGGTATTTATAGGGGGTAACGGAACTTTGTGCCCACCCTGTATAATAAGTGTCATTCTAATAATATTTTTCCGTAATAATAAAATAACATTATTATGGCAACTATTTCCCTATATTACGATTTCACAAATTAAAATACTTTGAAAAAAAAAAGATGAATAAATAACTTATTACGTACTGTAAAGCTACACATGACTTACTGGCTTTTAATGAACCCGGACGTTCATTGCCGCCCTCACATAAGCCCGCTATAGGTCCCTATCCTGAGCAGATCAATCCAGTCTCTATCATCGAATCCCACCTCTTTTAAATCCATTTCAATATTATCTTCCCATCTATGTCTCGGCCTCCCTAAAGGTCTTTTTCCCTCCGGCCCCCCAACTAACACTCTATATTCATTTCTGGATCGCCCATACATGCTACATGCCCTGCCCATCTCAAACGTCTGGATTTAATGTTCCTAATTATGTCACGTGAAGAATACAATGCGTGCAGATCTGTGTTGTGTAACTTCCTCCATTCTTCTGTAACTTAATCCCTCTTAGCCCCAAATATTTTCCTAAGCACCTTATTCTCAAACACTCTTAACCTATGTTCCTCTCTCAAGTTTCACAACCATAAAGAATAACCGGTAATAAGTTATAACTATTTTATAAATTCTAACTTTCGGATTTTTGACAGCACACTGGATGTTACTCAACCGAATAATAATAACAGGCATTTCCCATATTTATTCTGTGTTTAATTTCCTAGTATCATTTATATTTGTTACTGTTGCTCCAAGATATTTGAATTTTTCCACCTCTTCAAAGGATAAATTTCCAATTTTTATATTTCCAGTTCGTACAATATTCTGGTCACGAGACATAAAGACTACACTTTTAATTAATCAGGGTACTGTTGAAAGCTTCTTAATTAGATAGTAGATATAGCATTTCAGGTTTAAAAGATCAGCAATAAAATACTCAAAGGTAGAACTTTGGGAACCAATTAATTTATTAAAATAAAAACCAAAAGTAATGATACTACAGAACATTCAAACAGGATTCAAATTATTCTGTGTTTAATTATCCTCATGGCCAGAGTAATGTTTATTTGTTAACAAATGTTAAATAAACAGCTGGTTTATTTTAAAGATATTTGTTTTCCATTTTCAAGGATAACTGTCGTTAATACTATTCTAACTACTCAAGCAGTTGGTAATGATTTTGCATATATAAGACAACTTTTATTGGCTGATATTATTATTTAAATTCTGTACTATTAAGTCATGAAACATGTGTAAAATCGTAACCTATTACAGTAGTCATGATTCATACAGTACAGAGAATTGATAAATGAAAGTTGCATTGACTGCTATTGAATAATAATAAATTATGTATGGTTACATTTTATAATGCTAAATATGAATTTCTGTTTAGAAAAATTCAGCAATCAGGTGACAATAATTACACTGTGTGAAGTCAAAGAAAACCCGAGGAGAATTCCGTATCATATAAAATTCTCTAATTTAGGTTCATGTATAAATTATATAATATCGTCCTAATGAAGCAATTGCTGCTGTTTAAAGCACTATTGACAGCTATAGTTGAAAAGTAACATAGAATCTAGAGTTAATAGTAGCTAGTATTGGAACAAGTGCCCTATTTCAATTAGGTAACATACAACTGAGTTTTATTTTAAGACATGAAAGTGATTAGCCTATTATAACTACAACCGGTACCTAAGAAATATTAGTAAATTAATACATAATGTGCATTCAAACCAAAACTTAATTGGTATATTAACTCATTTATTGTTATATTAAGCTACGATAAGATACACTCTTAAAAACGAAAGAGCTGGATTCTTGGAATTTATAATCGTTTTGTTTCCGATGGAAATTTAATTTTCAGCAGGATAATCACCCCGCGCACATCGCCATAAACGTTCAAAGACGGTTCACGGAAAAGGATGAAAAAGGATTGACAAATATCAGACATCCCACCTCAAAATCCAGATCAGTTCTGGGATCAAGTTCTGGTTACCTGGGAAGATTTTAAGGACCAGAACTCCATCGGGTGGACTCAAGGGCCAGGCAGTGATAGACGCCGATGGCATGTGGACAATGTATTAGATCCACATGTGTATTTCTTTCATTTTTCTTTAATTTGTTTGTTTATCTTTGTTTTATTTCGGGAAGAAAATTGATCTCCCAAGAGTTTCTTACATTCTCTAGTGGAGCCAGAGTTGCGAAATAATAAGTTTACACAAAATTATAAAAATGAAGAAAGGTAACATGTATAAAAATTAGTTAGGTTAAAAAAATTATCGCCGAGAACCGATGCGATGACAAGCCAACACGCTAGACTACTCCATCGGGATGTCATGACGTAACCAGCGCGAAATATATCTGCTAGGCTTGAAACTGAGCTACATACAAACGTAATCGTTAATATTTCAATGTTCAGTACTAGTTAATGTTTCATTTGGACTGATTTACTGAAGCTTAGTGAAACCGTCCCCCTACTCTAAACATTCCTCAAAGAGAAACATAACATGTTACTTTCACAACTTTTATCTGAACAGCTGTGGTGTTATCCGCCATGTTTAACTGTTTGTTAAATTGCCTGAAATCCTACATTTAAAGTTAACAAACGGTTAAGAATCTGTTAAGCCAAACTGGTGTTGAACAATGGAAAAACTGTATTTAATAAACTGTTGAAGGTTTAATAGTCGTTAAGTCTTCTAACTATACTTGGACAAACCGGCCATTAGGGTTTCAGAAATTTTGTCCATTTCCAGGGCTCTGCACGTAGCAGCCGGTAAGTCATTCAAGCCACTGTAGCAGATTATTCTTCTTCCTTGAATCATTAATAGCAAGATGGAACACACAAAGGAAACTGAGTTACGATGTTAATTTCCATTTACTGCGTAGTAAATAGCACGCATTCCCCGTCTGCGAGCTACAGGCTTTTCTGTGCACGTCTTGTGATCACCGTTTCATAAAGCCATATCTCTGTAACGCCTTTACTGATGTAGGTTGGTCACAAACCCCACCGACAATTCAGCAGCCATCGAGATCCTACCACGGATACCACAGTGAGAGCTACTCGAACTCCTGCTGAATTCACTCGTCCGAAAACAATTGAATCAGTTATTCCGCTCTGTGTGACGTCTTAGTATATCGAAATTGCCTCAGACTTCTCGTTCTATGTGAAATATGGAAATATGCGACTGTATGAAGGAAATCTATACTAATAATAAATCTGTAGCCAAAATTTTTCTGATAATTTTCGATTTTCCAAAAATAATTGGTCTTAACATATATAATTAACCACCCAGAAACCGAAAATCGCTTTTTTGACATTTTTGTTTGTATGTCTGTCTGTCTGGATGTTTGTTACCTTTTCACGCGATAATGGCTGAACGGATTTAGATGAAAACTTGAATATAAATTAAGTTCGTTGTAACTTAGATTTTAGGCTATATGGCATTCAAAATATTTTATTTAAAAGGGGGGTATAAGGGGGCCTGAATTAAATAAATCGAAATATCTCGCTTATTATTGCCTTTCGTGAAAAATGTTACATAACAAAAGTTTCTTTAAAAATGATTTCAGATAAGTTTTATTCTTTGAAAAATTTTTATAGGACTTATATTTAATGAGATAAATGGGTTTTAAAATTAAGATAAATGTCATCTAAGGCGGTGTAATGAAATAAAAAACAAATTACTTCGTCTACAAGGGGCCTTGGACAACAACAATCGAAAGCTATGAAATATAGCCTACCGAGATTGTTTCTGTGTTTGTATGAAGTAATATCGGAAGCTAAATTAACCGATTTATATAATTAATTATTATTTCATCATTGCAAAGTGTAGTTTCTCTAGATGGACATAATGCTATAATGTTATTACAGTAACTTCTGAGTGAATCGAGAACAGGTAAGATGAAAATAGCTTCTTATGCACAGAAAACTTGATAGGCTATTCTGAATATTCGTTTCCTGTATTTCTTAAAATAATGTTTATGTACACATTAAATCTAAATGATGTCAATGTTCTTTAAACTATGGCTGCATGTAATAAAAATTAAGAAACATGTTAAAGGAATTGTCATTGCACCAAATGAGTGGTCTCTGGACCAAAATGATCGCATTTTAATTATTTGGATGCAATTTAAATTAAGTAACATATTAAACGATTTATCCTTCTACCAAACTTAATCAAATGTCCTATTTTAATTATGTAATTACTTTATATTTATTTGTAACGGGTGCAGCGGAGCGCACGGGTACGGCTAGTATAAAATAAAACGGAATAAAACAAAATCGCAATGAATAACGCAAGCTTGAATTCAATTTATAATTTTATATTACTGTACTGTATAAGCCTATGTTATAGAAAAGTGAGGAAAGTTTTTAAAACGATTACAACATTCACACAAACCCTATATTACAGACGTGGACAAATTTATTAGACTAAAACGTTTTTCTTGGAAACATAATATAATTCGTCATATCAACTATCAGTATAATTCACAGAATCTCTATTGTTGTAAATATGATTGCTTACATCTTTTGGTATATTTTTCCAATAGTTAAATTATTTTTTCCCGCTATGTTGGTATTACTGGTTTTTAATTATATACTGCAGAAACTCTGTTCTCCCATGGCCTGCAAGAAGACCGGACATGAACGAAATTGAAAATGTGTGATCTATACTGAAGAAGAAAGTGAACAAAAAAGAGGCTTACAACAAAACATGGACTCATTTAAGGACTGTCTGATATGTGGCTAAACGATGTTGATATTAAAAAAAGTGGTTTCCAGCATCCCTGACAAAATCAATGTGTTAATAAAGAATAAGGGAATGTTCACAAAATATTAGTAACCCTCCAGACTCAATTTTCTGTTCGTTATATCTGTGAAAAATACATTTTCTTCCTTTATTTCGGTTGGCAAGTTGGTATAGCGCTGGCTTTCTGTGCCCAAGGTTGCGGGTTCGATCCCGGGTCAGGTCAATGGAATTTAAGTGTGCTTAAATGCGACAGGCTCATGTCAGTATATTTACTGGCATGTAAAAGAACTCCTGCGGGACAAAAATTCCGGCACATCCGGCGACGCTGATATAAACTCTGCAGTTGCGAGCGTAGTTAAATAAAAGATAACATAACATTCCATTATTTCTACAGACATATATAGCTTCGTTGCACGTATAATTAATTTAGTCTAATAATTTGTCCACGTCTGTACAGCGGTGACGAAAACTCGAACGACAGTGATTACAAGCGAGTGACAATCTATGAAGTAAGGAGACGGGGGAGAGGTACATGGCATGAAAAGTAAGTGGTCTGTCCTTTGGAAAGCCATCCCTTTTATTTTTTTCTCTGAAATTCTCATATTATATTACTAGCTATTTCATTTATATGCAGGAATTTGCAGATCATCTTCTGTATTGCTAAATGTTACTTCATCGTCTGTAAACAAAATGGTCTATAAAGCCTTGCCCTTTATGTTAAAATAATAGTATTTACTTACAAATAATTTTTTAAGGAACCCGCAGGTTCATTGCCGCCCTCACATAAACCCGTCATCGGTCCCTATCCAGATTAATCCAGTTTCTATCATCATATCCCACCTCTTTCAAATCTATTTTAATATTATTCTCCCATCTACGTCTCGGTCTCCCCAAAGGACTTTTTCCTTCCGGCCTCCCTACTAACACTCTATATGCAATTCTCTATTCGTCCATACGTGCTACATGCCCTGCCCATCTCAAACGTCTGGATTTAATGTTCCTAATTATGTCAGATGAAGAATACAATGCATGCAGTTCTGCATTTCTCCATTCTCCTGTAACTTCAGCGCTCTTAGCACAAAATATAGTCCTAAGAACCTCATTATCAAACATTCTTAATCTCTGTACCTCTCTCAAAGTGACAGTCCAAGTTTCACAACCATACAGAACAACCGGTAATATAACTGTTTTATAAATTCTAACCTTCAGATTTTTTTAACAGCAGACTAGGTAACAAAAGCTTCTCAATCGAATAATAACAAGCATTTCCCATATTTATTTTGCATTTAATTTCCTCCCGAGCGTAATTTATATTTGTTACTGTTACTCCAAATATTTGAAATTTTTCCACCTCTTCGAAGGATAAATCTCCAATTTTTATATTCTCATTTCGTACAATATTCTGGTCACGAGACATAATCATACACTTTGTCTTTTCGGGATTTACTTCCAACCCTATCGTTTTACTTGCTTCAAATAGAATTTCCGTGTTTTCTCCCAACATATTCACGTCATCAATATAGACAAGAAGCTGATGTAACCAGTTCAATTCCAATTCCTCTCTGTTATCCTGAACTTTCCTAATGGCATATTCTAGAGCGAAGTTAAAAGTAAAGGTGATAGTGCATCTCCTTTCTTTAGCCCGCAGTGAATTGGAAAATCATCAGATAGTAACTAGTCTGTTTATACGGACTCTGCTGTAAGTTTCACTGAGACACATTTTAATTAATCGAACTAGTTTCTTGGGAATACCAAATTCAATAAGAATATAATATAAAACATTAAAATAATAGTAATTAAATAAATAGAACTCTATCGTTTATACAATTTATTTCATTTTAAAAGAGTCACAGTCTTATTAGAGGATCCATTATAACATTAAGACACATGGTTCGTATGGGGATTCTAAAAGGAAGGCAGAACATAGGAATAATTGGAGAATGTTGGGTTTGCAGTGGAGGACCTGCCTTTGGGCAGATAACTACTGGGTGTTCATTTCAAAGTGTGTTATGACGTCACTGTTGTGAGTCAGTCATTTGAAGCGAGTTTCATCTTTTAGGTCAGAGAAGTTCCTATTAATCAAGGCATTCAATCTGAACTTGAGAACGTGTTCGGTAAAACTTGAGCGTAGTAGCAACAGATGGCGGTCTGTACGGTCTGAGTGCTACATTCGAACTGTGTTTTGCGCCGGCAAGTCGTACGCAGGGTATTTGTTATCATCGGTTGTGTACGGCAACATTCCACAACACAAATCAAAATGCTCCGTGTCCATGTTGACCGTCCAAGTTAATGTCAACAAATAAGTAAGTAATCGTCTTAACTCTCTCCCCATATCCCGACAGTAAGAAAAAAACTCACCTCATTACGTATTTCCAAACAGTTCACATTCCTGCCACTACAGGTGTTACCGTACGTATCGGTAAGTACTCTTCAGAATGAACGCCGTACTTGCCAGGCAACTCTCTGGCACATAGGTAATATGCCTCTGCGGAAGTGTAGGAAGATTGAATTCTCTAGAACAGCCGTGGCGAGAACGTGACTCGCGAGACATTGTGGCTCACAGTGATAGCTGTCCATTTCGTTTGCTTCTAGCCTCCGCCAACCCCCACCCTCTCACTCACTGGAGTCAAACTCCGTTCCATTTGTATTTGACTCTGACCTGAGTGGCATATGTCTCTCTCGAAACCATGTACGAAAGTTCCAAGTAGGATGGGAGGACGCATTTTTTTGCTGTCAATATGATTAGAATATTAAATGTATGATTTGTTCACAAGTATTACGAGGAAAACGGTTGTATAACATAAAACGGCATTATACTACATGTTACTGGTGAAACATTAAAAGGTTAAATGTTATTGTTGTTATCATCATCATCATCATCTCTGTACGCCGACCCTTTTTCAGCAGATATACGAATAATGCGGTTAGCTCTTCAATTTGAACTCACTGATTTACTATGTGATGTCAAATGAAAGCTAGATGTAAGACTTGACAAATGTTGTACTTTCAAATCGTTGCCAAAAATAAATATCCGAAGCTTCGTTCTTTTGCTTGCTGTGATGAAGCTATGTTCGCTACAACTTACGTTTGTGAAAAATTACCTATTGTCAACAATTAAAATAATAAAAAATCCAAATTTATATCACGACTGACAAACAAATACCTTCGTGCAGTAAGTGACATAATTCGTGATTTTGAAACTCTGTCGCAGACACATTCTGAAGACAGTTAATTTTAGGTTGTAATAAAATGTCCTATGTTTTCTTGTTTATTTCTTTCTTCGTTACACATACTAAACATTAGTTTGTAGCCTTGTACTGTATAAAAAAATATTTAAGTGCTTGACGTAAGGAAAATGAAAATCCGTTAATAAGTCAGACAGTTGCTTTACTTCCCCTTCGGGTGTCCGCCTCCCTCCATAGGTGCTATGCACGTTGCAGGTTACACAATGGCTCGGCGCATGATTACATTTTCGCCACCGCTGCTCTAGAATCATAGGCTAGCCGCATGACGGCATACAGCAAGCCATGACACACTTTGAACTGAACACGCAGTATGAATGAATGAGTGATAGTAAGTTATAAACCGATTATATAGGCCTATATACGCATACATTCAAACCATTTGTCTGTGACTTATTCACGCTGGACGGGATCTAGTCCTACATTTAATTGATTTTATGAAAAGAAACCAAATTTCCCAACCACTAGTCGCCTTGCTCTTGATCATGATTCCGTTTTAAATTTAAGGTGAGACTTATCATATTTCATACTACATTATTGGAGGTATTATTCCGTACTGGCGCATGTTTGCTTGTTTCCTGTATTGTTAAATGCTTCACCGAACTCATCTGCAGACAGCCGCATGGACAAGCTCTGCAATCATCTCTCCAGCACTAGCAATAATCCCCGCCTCCCATTTGACACAGACTTGTCGGATTGCAGAGCCATTATAGATGCAGGAATGATGACGATAATCACTTTCCATTCCGCAGACCTTCAAGCTGCCGATCCCCAATCCATCAATTAACGCTTGCGAACTTGTATGAAATCAAATCATGACGAGTTACTTCAACCCGAAACGACACTTCCTCCTCCCCCTGTCCTCTACTAGGACTATCCTTCTCTTGAGGACTAGAACGTCCCCAATGCCCTCTATTACACTAGATCAAGCGCATTTTCTGGTCTTGACGTGTGTTCGGAGATTAAGCTGCTAGGTATGCTAGAAGAAATAAGCAGCCTGTTGGATTAAGAAAACAGTGGTGCACAAACTTCAAACGGAACGTGAAATTTTATGTCGTTATTTTTATATGGCTTCTTTCCGTTTGTTATTTTCTATATTGCAGTTGTGTTTTAAACGTTGATCTATACTAATAATAAATCAGTAGCCGAAATTTTTCTGGTAATTTTCGATTTTCCAAAAATAATTGGTCCAAATATATATAATTAACAACCCTGAAACCGAAAATCGCATTTTTGAAATTTTTGTTTGTCTGTCTGTCTGTATGTTTGTTACCTTTTCACGCGATAATGGCTGAACCGATTTATAAGATAATTGGAATATAAATTCAGTTCGTTGTAACTTAGATTTTAGGCTATATGGCATTCAAAATACTTTATTTAAAGGGGGTTATAAGGGGGCCTGAATTAAATAAATCGAAATATCTCGCTTATTATTGATTTTTGTGAAAAATGTTACATAACAAAAGTTTGTTTACAAATGATTTCCGATAAGTTTTATCCTTTACAAAATTTTGATACGACTGATATTTAATGAGATAAATGAGTTTTAAAATTAAAATAACGCCATCTAAGACGGTGCAATGAATTAAGAACAAATTACTTCGTCAATAAGGGGCTTTGGACAACAACAATCGAAACAGGGGCCGTGGCCATCAACAACCGAAAGCTATTAAACATAGCCTACAGAGAATGTTTCTGTGTTTGTATGAAGTAATATCAGAAGCTAAATTACAGTAACCGATTTGTATAATTAATTATTATTTCACCATTGGAAAGTGTAGTTTCTCTAGATGGACATAATGGTATAATGTTATTACAGTAACGTTTGAGTAAATCGAGGACAGGTAAGATTAAAATAGCCTCTTATACACAGAAAATTTGATAGGCTATTTTGTACATTCGTTTTCTGTATTTCTTAAAATAATATTTATGTACACTCATTTTAATCTCAGAGAATTAACGAACAACGAGAGTGTATTGATTTAGTATGCAGTAATAGTACGTTAGCTTAGCAATCCATTATTTTATAATTCAAATTTTAACTATGCTCAATTGAATCGTGTTAAAATACTTAAAATATATATGCAATAAATGCAATGCAAAAGAAAATTTGGTAATGAGCGAAGCAGATTATGTTGCGCTGTTGTAAAAGTTGTTGTCTGGATCAAACGTCCTATTTTAATTATGTAATTACTTTATATTTATTTCTAACAGGTGCAGCGGAGCGCACGGGTACGGCTGGTAACACAATAAAGAGTAAAGAAGGAATATTCACACAAATTCCATAATAACTATAACTATACTGTACTAAGTGAATTAAACACATCATTCATAAAGAAAGTGTTATCCCAAAGAAAGACACTGAATATGACATGATAAGTTGAAATTGATATTGATGGTATCTTTAGCCTTATAAAAGTAATCAAAACAATATTATAGTACAAAGCGAAGTTGTCTAGGTATATGTTTTAACTGTAACTAATATTACATAATAAGACTCTTATCACATTATGCTTTTAGGTGATATTGGTGCGCAACTTTCTGTTATCAGAATATTAAATTATCTCGAAATCTGCTGAAGCTATAGAGCTGACGCTTTACCAACACTTTGGCACATATCTTTTGTTTGTGATGTGACAGTATCTGCTTTGTTAATTCATTTTCTTACAAACATTTTCCATGCGAATATTTTCAAACATTTTAATACACTATCTTCAGTAATACGTATTTACGATATATTAAATTTACGAAAACATTGTTTTAGTACCTATAAGGCTACTAAACAAACATATCTGAAAATTTAACTTTTCTGTAAAAAAGTTGAGAAAATATTCCTTTCGATTAAAAAAGCAAACTTGTGAAAAATGAACATTAAAATTAAAACTTACATTATTTTTAGTAGGTTATTTTACGACGCTTTATCAACATCTTAGTTATTTAGTGTCTGAATGAGATGAAGGTGATAATGCCAGTGAAATGAGTCCGGGGTCCAGCACCGAAAGTTACCCAGCATTTGCTCATATTGGGTTGAGGGAAAGCCCTGGAGAAAACCTCAACCAGGTAACTTGCCACGACCGGGAATCGAACCCGGACCACCTGGTTTCTTACATTCTTGTAATGCACTTATACTTCTCAGACAAATCTAAAAATTACCATGGATACAGTTTTAATAAGTTCTCTTCCCTTTATCCATTGAATCAGTGCTAGCTATCCCTGTATATAGCTCGACCAAGCGGCGTATACTACCTCTTTCGTCTGTCTCTTTCCTTTCCGCTGCAAAGAGCTCAGGTTCTCCTGGGCTCTAAAGCGCTTGCTTCTATGGGCATCAGTTAACATCACTGCACTAGATGAACGCTAAAGGAAACGACTATTGCCCGGTTTCTCAAAGTATTGTTAGAACATTTAAATATAGTTTTTTCATCTTTTCAACACTAGTTTGGCTTAACAGCTTTTTAAGTATTTGTTAACTTTAAATGAAGAATTTTAGGCAGTTAACTCATTTGACAAATAGTTAAATATGATAGATGACACCACAGCTGTTGAAACAGAAGTTGTGGAAATAATATTTTATGACTCTCTTTAAGGAATATTTCGTGAATGACTGATAACTAGGCTTCGTATTCCAGCTACCTAAAGACTGAAGTTAAAGACACATTGGGTATATAGTACGCCGAACACTGGTAATGCAACGGATAAGGATGCAAACAAACAGGTCGTCGCTGCGTGTTCGTGGAGTACAGCCAACTGCCGACATTCTGAAGCTATACTAGTAAACACGTGCTTGAGCCGTGATGTTCATTTTCGTCGTGATCTTTGCAGTGAATAATAACGTGCATTCGTAAATTACGGAACTTGAACACATGCGGATGTCACTTGAAATTATTTTATATTCCAGAAATTAATTTCAATAGCACGTGACGTTATTGGTGTATGATGTAGTACAAGATATTTTTATTTTCTGATATTTTTTCATGTTTCATTAGGATATATATTGCATATGTCGCTCATCACTGAAACCCAGAAATACTCTATATACTTTTCTAGAATTGCCCTAAAATGTCGGTTATTCAATTTATTAATTGAGATGTTGGCACTGAACATCATGGTAGGCTACACAAATCCATGCAAAACGTAAAGTTAATGCCTTCATCATTTTGAGATTTTGATGATACTGGTTCTTTTCGGTTACGTTCAACACACTTTCTGTGCATTTGGTATTGCACTGTCTTTCAGTGTACTGCTTTTTTTGTCAATTTTACGTTTATTTTACACAATTCAGGCTATATGTAATGTTGTCTGTATTGACAGTAAAAATACCAGCTCAAATATCCTCAACTATGCTCTGCAATATTATACGCTTGAGCGTCTTACCTAAGGCATTTTACCTCAGCAATGAACCTTCAATCGGCCACAAAGATGTAATTATTTAAATAATACGACTAGTAAGAGCAGTGATCGATAAGACTACTCACTATAAATGGGTCCCGGTTTTTACTTTCTAGAGGAAGATGCGTAACTGTTTTGTATACGAACGTATCTGCACCTGTGACGTCACATATACTTCGAATCAGGCAACCTCAACCCAGTTTATTGGTAGCTGGAATACGAAGCCTACTGATAACATAACATTTAAAAGACACTTTGCAAAGCTAATATAGGGGAGATAATGTTCAAAAATGAACTGATTATCATATTGACTGCTTATTTTGATACTGAGCTATTCAATATTTGAAGCGTTGGGGCGAATAACTGTCTATGTTACAATCTGCTAACTTTGCAGGAGGAACAAAAATGTTACATCGTAATTCCGCTCATAAATTTACTATCGGACGGGCAACATAGACCGTTATTCCATCAATATGTTTTGTACACTAATTGAAGTACAGTTTTGAAGCTCCGTTGTGCATTGCGATAGAAACGCCCTGGAAAGAATATCATCCTGCAACAAAATAACGCTTGGCTTCACACTGATCGTGTCACCGTGGAGAAAATCAGAACATTTGGGTGAGAAACTCGTCCGCAATCTCCCTACAGTCCCGACTTGGAACCCTCCGACTACCATCTTTTCGGTTCTGTAAAATAGCAGCTGCGAGGCCAACTCTACGAGACGCTGGAGGACATCCTGAAAGCAATGCATCAGTGTCTTCGGGAAGATGAAACTTACCTCACAGCAAGGGAATTTTCAAACTTACAGAACGGCGGGAAAAATTTGTGTAAAGAAATGGAGACTATGTTGAAAGTTGCAGAAAAGTATGTAGATTAAAATGATGTACCTAGTTTGTCTAAAAAATAAGAATTAAGATTTATAACATTGGGTTGTTCATGATTTTCATTATGATCCTTATGATTTATTGAATTACCGGGCACACATCATTCAAATGACGATGGTGGATACTGAAAGAGACAGAATAGCTGCAACACTTTGGTCTTGAATACGTCTTCAAAATCAGACCCACATATGGTGCACCAGGACGGAAACGGCGATGTAACGTATGCAAGGAGATCAATTCAGACAATACCTCCGTGACTAATAACACGATTGAAAAAATGTGGTCTCGTTCAATCGGGTAAACGACTACGATCTACATCTTCCTACATTTAAATAGATGATCATTCAAAGCTAGTTAAATTCAGTAGACCAGGGTTTGATCACCGGAAAGGAAACTGCGATTTACGTCCGCCTCCTAGGCCTAGGTTCTCGGTACATGCCACTTATATTGTGTTTTTGTTACGTTTATGACGTGCGTTGTTGTCTAGTGGTAGTGCATTTAAGATTTTATACATTTTTTAGGATCACTTTAATACCACATTGAAACTTTTTAATCTGACGTCGGAGAGACAGAATGTAAGACATTTGGGTTAACAAGACACAAAATATCATAGTAACAACGTGCAAATTTTAGAACGCAGTACCTTAGATGTTGCCTTGTATTGTATTGTATTTATTAACATTCCATGGTATTCATACATTGTTTCACAGCTAGAATATGGAACAAGTCAAAAAAGTAATACTATATTAAAGTCTTAGGGCCATATTCATAGACATTCTTAGCGCGGGCTTCCGGTGGATGATCAGCCAACTAACGTTTTTCGTATTCATAAACCAGTGTTAGCGATATGATATGATATGAATCCTGTACAAGTAATCACTCGATAGCGAGGGCTAGTTTAGCACGCTCGTAGCGCGGGCTAGCGAAATGTCTATGCATAGCACCCTTGATTTATAGTCACAGTCTAGATGAAATATATACAGACGAGATTTACAATATAGTCTACTAGTACAACACAAAGTTTTAGTATCAATTTCATGAAACGTTATTGAATGTCATGAATTCACCTACAGAATAGAAGGCGTGAGAAATTAGGTATGTCTTTAATTTGGCCCTAAATAATCTTATGTTTTGAGTTTAATTTTTTATATCGATAGAGCGGCTATTAAAAATTTTTACTGCCATATAACGCACTTCTTTTTGATAGTACAATAGACTTGCCGATGGAGTATGGAATTCATTTTTTGATGTGTATTTAAGCTATGAACTGTTGAATTAGTTACAAAGTTTTCACCATTACATAGAGGAAGATTATTAATAAAAAAATATACTTACAAGTCTTGGGCATTATTTGTAGTTTTTTTTAATAGTACTGCACGATTCCCTAGATCTGGCATGCAATTATTAGTCTTTATATAATAGGAATAAACTGATACTATCTGTGGAATTTCCCCAGAATATTATTCCAAAACTCATTACCGAGTGGAATTCTGCAAAGTATATTGTTTTTAAGGTATTAATATTTACTATCTTTTGCATAGATCTAATACCAAAACATGCTGGATTTAGTTTGGGAGTAATTTCTTTAATACAATTTTTTCAATTTAACACATTATCGATTTTTAAGCGAAGAAATTTGTTTGTTGTTGCTTCTAATAGGGATCTACTGTTAATTATTACGCAGCGATATGGTTGCGTTTTACAAGCCCTGTATATTCTGCGACGGGCTACAGTCAATATTTACACAGATTGAATATTTCGTAGGCCTATAATATAGCATTGAACTATACCTTACTGTTGAAAGTCCATTTCTGTGACCTTTTTAGCTTCGTCTGTACTTATCGCACCTGTTTTTTTTTCTGACGAACTTGGAGAAGTTTTAAAAATTGCTCGACAACGTATTTTCTTATATTATTTTTTGTACGAGTAAATCCCGAAGGTAAATCCTTCTTTTCCCATCCAATCCCGACCACTACAACCACCGCAGGATTCCGAAAGAGACAGCGGCAATTCATAACGGTAACGAGAAGGACGGAGAAAGGCGACGAAACATAAGAAGGAATAAAAAAACAAAAGAAACGGATGCAATTTTTAAGGATTTCCTTCCTGACTCACCTCTTAGTCTTTACAATAAAGAATAGAAGTACTTAGACCAAAGAAAAATCAACAAGAGGTAAGATAAAATGCAGACGGTGCCATTTCGAAGAATCTCTTGTGATCCACAACGCTCTGCGGCTAGAATAGATAATTCTGAAGAGGATAATATTTGTTTATGCTACTGACAGTAATTCAGCCTCAAACAGAAAATGTATCCTGTACCTTATTGTTGGAGCGAATATGTTTCCAATTTTTTTGTTCCTCCTTGATATTCTCTGTCATTCCGTCTAGAATCTTGTCTAACTTCCTCAGTCCTGAGACATTTGTTGTTTTATTTTTAAAGTCCAATATAATTCTACACTTCAAAAAGAGAGTCACTATCGTAAGAGAAAATGCTGAAAAAATTCTGCAGGTGACATTTTGGGCAGAAATGCAGGTATATTATACAGGGTGTTTCCGAGGTGGTGTTACAAACTTTCAGGGATGATGGCGAAGGCCACATGTATCAATTTGAGATAATAATAATAATAATAATAATAATAATAATAATAATAATAATAATAATAATGGCTTTATTTAACCTGGCAGAGTTAAGGCCGTAAGGCCTTCTCTTACACTCAACCAGGATTAAAACTTGCTTATATAGTTGAACATAAAACTGGATCGGAATTAAGTGATTACATACTGATACAATTTAGGTACATAATGAGATCAAAAGAGGTAGTTACATAAAAATTTACCTCATAAAATAAAAATAAACATAGTGGAATGCATATTAAAGTTGTTAGATTCAAATTCGAATCACATAAAAACAGAAGCCGATAATTCAATAAAAAATATACACAGTAGAAATAAAAATAAACACATTAGTATACATATTAGTATTAGATTACAATTAAATAGGATTCACATAATTAAACCAGAAACCGACAATTGAATAAAATGTACACAAAAATAGATTAGACTGCCTCCGTGGTCTGTTGGTCAGCATGCTGGCTTCCAGATCAGTAGGTCCCGAGTTCGATTCCCGGGCTAGGCTCTCGGTGAATTTTTCTTGAAGAAGAGGAATTCCCTGGGTGTCTAGAGTCTGGAAATTTGTATGAATGTGAGTGTGATTGTGAGTGTGCCGGGTTAATATAAATTAACCAATCATCACAATATAAAAATACGTCAGGACTGTCGCTGGGCAGTAACCTGAACACACGTTTCAGCGTTACATTGTTGACAAGTAACTCCATCTGTTAGCAAAATCATAAAGCATCTAAGCTATAGAGTTACCAACAACGAAAAAAAAAAAGATTAATAATAAAAAAACAACACAGAGGGATACATATTGGCGTTAAGTGATAAATAAACACGATTTAAATTATTACACAATAAAAATAAGAAAAAAAAAAAAAACAAAAAATAAAATAAAAGTAAATACAGTGGAACACATTCCATTAAATATTTGCAACGCGTTAGGTCTGGAAACTCATCATAAGATATTTTTCTAATTTACATTTAAAGGAAATTAAAGTTCGGCAGCCCTTGATTTCAGAGAATTCCAGTGACGAGAAGTAGCAACAGTGAAAGATGAAGGATAAAGAGATGACGTGTGAAGTGGTATTTCTAGCGTGTTATCATATTGTGACAGAGTATTTAAGCTATGATACTGAGAAAGACTGTGGAATCGGACATATAAGTAAGAGGGAGTAGAGGTGTGCAAAATTCGGTATAAGAGAGAAAGGGAATGTAACTTTCTCCTCTCATTTAACCTGAGCCACAATAATTTATCGAAAGAAGACAAAATGTGATCGTAGTAGCGGACATTACAAATGAAAGGAACACGTTGCAGTTTCTGGGATAAATCCACCCCAGATAAGGAACCCTGGTCCGGAAATGACTGAGTCCAAAGTTATAAGCAAAAATAGTTGTGTGGAAATGGAATTGTAATTTGGCACCACGTGCCTTCCTTCCCTCAACTTTTGAAACAGTCGCGGATTCTCCTACGTGGTTACTTGTCCCTATACTATCTGTGAGCTTGTCTACTGTTCCCATTGGCTCATCCGTATTCGAAAATCAGGTCTGCTTATTCCGCTCTCGTGTACTTCTCTATTTCACTAGGACTGATCGACTGGACACTGCAACTTGTGCACATACACTGCTGTCTACAGACGTGCATATCAGGACCGACCATGTCCGTTACACATTACGCTATCTGCATTGCTTTAGTGTAGTTTCCTGGCCACATCCCTCAGTCAGCGCATTGAATGGATTACTGTAAGTAGACAATTAAGATGCATACAGTATGTGTAAGATGTACAGATAAATATGCATAAATAATGTGTACAGAGGAATAAAATTCTTTGATTTCCACAGAACTAATTTTGCTTGTAACTTTCGACTCGGTCATTTCCGGACCAGGGTTCCTTATCTCAAATTGATACATGTGCCCTTCGCCATCATCCCTGAAAGTTTGTAACATCACCTCGGAAACAACCTGTATACAGCAGAATTCTTTGTATCCAGCAACTGTGGGACAAAGTCAGTGCCCGATAACTGGTTGTGTCGGTTAATTGGAAAATACGTTTATAGGTTATGTAAGAGACACAGTAATGCACAAATATTTTTTGTGCGAGATCGTGCGTATTTGCTTGTTTTCCGCACAGAACCAATACGCGGTAAGTGTGAAATACCACATTCAGTATTCCCAATGTAACACACATAACAATTTCCCTCTTCTTACCGCTTAAGCGCGACATTCATTTTACTGCTTTAGGCTTTTAACATATTATTTTTAGAGACGTTTAACATAGTAATAATTATAAATTGAAACTTACCACTGCAATTTCACCTAAATTGCAAAAAATTATTGTTTTTAAATATTTGCAAAAATTAAGTAAAGTCTACTACTCCACGAAACTTATTGCATTCCTGATACAAGTAACATTAAGGAAGCCGTGAAGAAATCAACAAGATTCCAGATGCCGATGTTATTATTGCAATATATTATATAAATAATCCATGTATTGTGTGTCCCTATCACCACGGCATGGCGCGTCCTCAGGTTGCGGATAGAGGAGACGGCCTCCAGATATGGAGGGTAGCTGCGAATATATTGAATAAGCAGTCGTGGACAGCCGATAACGGGTGGTCCTCCAGCTTGGGTGTTGGGCGAAGGGCTAACAACCCATCACCGTAAAAACAGCTTGTTACGTATCCCTATAATAAGCCTCGGAATAGGACTGATTCTCTGGCACGACCACAGCAAAGGAATAAGGATTTGAGATTTGGCACTTGGAACGTAACTAGTCTTTATAGAACAGGAGAGGTAACATTAGTAGCAAAAGAACTAGCTAGATATAGAATAGACTCCGTAGGAGTACAAGAGGTTAGGTTAGATGGGAATGGCATATCACAAATAGGAGATTACTTGTTGTATTATGGGGAAGGAAACAATAATCACCAATTAGGAACAGGATTCTTTGTTCATAAAAGAATAAAATCAGCAGTAAAAAGGTCGAATTTATCAGTGACAGGTTATCATATTTAGTACTTAAGGGTAGATGGTGCGACATCATAGTTATAAATGCTCACGCCCCTACAGAAGAGAAAGACGACCATATAAAGAATAGCTTCTATGAGGAATTGGAACATACTTTTGATCAGTTCCCTAGATATCACATGAAAATTTTATTGGGGGATTTCAATGCTAAAGTAGGACGGGAGGATATTTTTAGACCAACTATTGGAAAAGAGAGCCTACACGCAATTAGTAGTGACAATGGAGTTAGATTAGTCAACTTTGCCACATCGAAAAATTTAATTGTCAAAAGTACAACATTCCCCCATAAGGATATACATAAATATACTTGGACTTCTCAGATGGATTGACACACAACCAAATAGATCACATCTTGATAGATAAACGGAGACATACTAGTATAGTAGATATTCGAACTTTCAGGGGTGCAGACTGTAATTCTGACCATTATTTGGTGATTGGAGAATTAAGAGAAAGATTATCAGTAGCCAAGCGAGTAGAGCAACAAGTTAATATTACTAAATTCAATATTTTGAAATTAAAGGACGAGGAAGCTAAACAAAATTATCAGGTCGAAATTTCGAATAGGTTTGCCACTTTAGAAAGTTCCGACGAAGTTGAGAAAGAATTAGATGTTAATAGCGTGTGGGAAAATATCAGAGATAGTATCAAAATTGCAGCTGAGCAGAGCATAGGTTATTATGAAACTAAGAAAAAGAAACCGTGGTTTGATGAAGATTGTTGCATGGTAGTAGAAAGAAGGAAACAGGCAAAATTGAAATTCTTACAGGATCCAGTTGAGGAGAAGAGAGATAATTATTTCAATGAAAGACGGGAAGCAAGTCGTACACTTAGGAATAAAAAGAGAGGTTACTTGAAGGAAAAACTGAATGAGGTAGAAACAAATAGTAAGAATAAAAACATTCGAGATTTATATAAGGGTATAAAGGAATTTAAGAACGGATATCAGCCAAGGGTAAACGTTATCAAGGATGAGAATGGTGACTTGCTTGCAGACTCTCCATCAATCCTAAACAGATGGAAAAACTATTTTGCGCAACTACTAAATGTACATAGGCCAAATAGAAATGATCGGGACGAAATTGAAATACAAACTGCTGAGCCATTTACACCCGAACCCACGCTTTCAGAAGTCGAAATTGCGATAGAAAGTCTGAAAAAGTACAAGTCTCCAGGTATCGATCAAATTCCAGCAGAATTAATACAAGAGGGTGGGAGTGCATTATATAGCGAAATTTATAAACTTGTACTTGCTATTTGGGAAAAGGAAATGGTACCAGAACAATGGAAGGAGTCCATAATTGTACCTATTTTTAAAAAGGGGGACAAAACCAACTGTGGTAACTTTCGAGGAATATCACTTTTGTTGACGTCGTACAAAATTTTGTCCAATATTCTTTTGAGAAGATTAACTCCGTACGTAGATGAAATTATTGGGGATCATCAGTGCGGTTTTCGGCGTAATAGATCCACAATTGATCAGATTTTTGTATTCGACAGATAATGGAGAAAAAATGGGAGTATAAGGGTACAGTACATCAGTTATTCATAGATTTCAAAAAGGCTTATGACTCGGTTAAGAGGGAAGTATTATATGATATTCTTATTGAATTTGGTATTCCCAAGAAACTAGTTCGATTAATTAAAATGTGTCTCAGTGAAACGTACAGCAGAGTCCGTATAGGTCAGTTTCTATCTGATGCTTTTCCAATTCACTGCGGGCTAAAGCAAGGAGATGCACTATCACCTTTACTTTTTTAACTTCGCTCTAGAATATGCCATTAGGAAAGTTCAGGATAACGGGCAGGGTTTGGAATTGAACGGGTTACATCAGCTTCTTGTCTATGCGGATGACGTCAATCAATATGTTAGGAGAAAATACACAAACGATTAGGAAAACACGGAAATTTTACTTGAAGCAAGTAGAGCGATCGGTTTGGAAGTAAATCCCGAAAAGACAAAGTATATGATTATGTCTCGTGACCAGAATATTGTAGGAAATGGAAATATAAAAATTGGGGATTTATCCTTCGAAGAGGTGGAAAAATTCAAATATCTTGGAGCAACAGTAACTAATATAAATGACACTCGGGAGGAAATTAAACGCAGAATAAATATGGGAAATGCGTGTTATTATTCGGTTGAGAAGCTCTTATCATCCAGTCTGCTGTCGAAAAATCTGAAAGTTAGAATTTATAAAACAGTTATATTACCGGTTGTTCTGTATGGTTGTGAAACTTGGACTCTCACTCTGAGAGAGGAACATAGGTTCAGGGTGTTTGAGAATAAGGTGCTAAGGAAAATATTCGGGGCTAAGGGATGAAGTTACAGGAGAATGGAGAAAGTTACACAACACAGAACTGCACGCATTGTATTCTTCACCTGACATAATTAGGAACATTAAATCCAGACGTTTGAGATGGGCAGGGCATGTAGCACGTATGGGCGAATCAAGAAATGCATATAGTGTGTTAGTTGGGAGACCGAGGGAAAAAGACCTTTAGGGAGGCCGAGACGTAGATGGGAGGATAATATTAAAATGGATCTGAGCGAGGTGGGGTATGATGATAGAGACTGGATTAATCTTGCACAGGATAGGGACCGCTGGCGGGCTTATGTGAGGGCGGCAATGAACCTTCGGGTTCCTTAAAAGCCATTTGTAAGTAAGTAAGTATTATATAAATAATATTGTTAAAACATTAAAATGAAAAATAAATCATTACATAACCTTACCATTTGTTTTAAGTTCGCATTTATAGACTGGGGAAAAAAGACAGACGTATATCACGGCCTGCTGGAGTATAGTAAACACAGAAAACATTTTATAGCAACAATGTTGAAGAAAGATATTTTGGTTTTCCAAAGTTGCCGTCATTAAACAGAAACCAACATGGAGATTTCATTGCAACTAATTAGAAATTCGTCTTTCAGGTATGTAATAAACGATCTTCGCAGAAAATAATGTACGATACACGAGCGGTATATTTGTTTTCATGTTCTCGGAAATTAAAAAAGCTCAACTACGTTTCGCTTTTTCAATCTTTTCCTCGATCATGAAAACGTCAAGATGCCGCTCTTGTAACGTATATTACTATTTCCATTTTGAAATTTAGTAATTTTCGTATAGAAATTTAAAAATAAAGTTTTAAAATACGTACAATGATTATTTTTAGTATTGAATACGGTAATATAGGCTACATTCATCAGTTCATAATTTTATTACTGTAATACATAATAGCGTAAAAAATACTATAAGTTTTCGTAACATTATGAAAATTTTAAATGGCGTTCATGTGAGCCATGTGATGTGAAGAGCAGTGTAGCCAACGTCGCAACTATAGGCTAAAAACGATGAAATAGCGCCTGATGAATTGAGAATAAGAATATTTCGCTTGAGTTTCGCGGAATCCATTGTGCAACAGCAGCTCTTAGTGGTAATAGTCATGCTAATAAGCAAGCCTAGGGAGTTCAGCAGTTTAAAAACAGGTTAATGATACACAAAGTATATATCGCTGGTTGTGTTTGTGAAGAAACTTCCTCAGCCTAGTCCCGAAAGATTGCCCATTCGACTTCATAACAGTGATCGGTTGTCTGATAGTTGATAGCTAGCATTCCAAGAGTACAGGCGAGTACAAATCTGTGGTGTTTGGGTAAAGGGAGATAAGTCATAAAAATGAGTTCGGATATAAGTGAAAATTAAACTTGGAACCTTATTACAAATAATTTTCTACACAAATAAAACACACCAACTGCTAATATTCTTTGATTTTTGCACACCCACTTGTATAATTTAACTTGTGTGTTCATCTGGGGAACAAAATTCCATCTGCACAAAAAAATGACTTATACCCCTTTATCCGAACACCACAGAAATCTACGTGCTCAATTACTATGCCGGACGTTTCACTGAAAAAAAGAGGATAAATTAAAGAAACTTGTGGAAGTATACGAAAGTAAGTACAGGGACATCATTTTATTTTTACTTCAATTTTTATTGTACCAGCATTTCTAAATGTACTTGACTCCCACCCCTTTCACCAATGTCCTTGCTAGCGTCAGTCACACAAACTTACGGCCGCTGTTGCTAGCAGTGAAATAAACAGTACAGAGTACAGTGTGTTTCAGAAATATGTTGCATTTGCTATAGAAGAAAAAAACTTATATTATTGAAGTTTATTTTCACACAAGTAGGGTGTGTAGCATAACTGAATTTATCTGTGTGGACTGAGCACAAGTGAAGATTAGAGTTACCGAAAGTACAGTACCCTACAATATGGCACGGTACTCAACAGCATTATTTAAACAAGAGTTTTGTTTTACTGTTTGTAGGTATGAAGGATAATGATGGAAGCTGGAATTACATTGTAACCGAATGTGAACAACAGTTTTTTTTTCACAATTTCCTGATTAGCCAATATCATTACGGAATATTTTCGTAGAAATGTCATTAATCTGGTAGATAAATTTAGAGCAACAGAGTGTACAGAAAGGAAGAAAAGTGTAAGATGGCCAACAAAGGTGACAGAAGATGCTGTAGAAGATGCTAGATAAAGGATGCAGAGAAGTCCTAATAACTCAGTCAAGAAGTTAGCTGTAGAAAAATTGGGGTTTCTTACGGAAGTGTTCACAAAATTCTCAGGAATAAATTAGGTTAGTAATATGCTGAATAAAGTAGACATTACGTAATGTATATAACCGCCTGAATACTTGAGTTTGTGAAAAAAATTGTTACTATTCTACTGTTTTTTTTTATAAAATACCGTAAAGTAATGACTAAACTGAAAATCGTAATACTATATTTCCCTGTAACATAAATGGATACACTACTTTTATTTCCTCCTATAGCTAATAAAATGATTTGTTTACATATTGCACTAGCAACTCCAAACTCCTGTAATGTAAGGGGATAACAGTGTTTCTGAGTATAGCCAGGTTAATGTTAAAAATGTTAGTAAAATAAAGTGATGTCCCTGTACTTTTGTACAGATAGCATTAATATCACATGTAATGCGTGCCACACTGTAATAAAGGGCGAGAGTCCCAAATACATAGAACAGCATATCAAAACTCAGAGACATGAAGCTCATTTACAATTATTCATACGTAACGAGAAGGAAGCAAGCGCGCCTTCTGTTTCAAATTCTGATAGACACAATGATTTTTTCCGGGATTTGTGTGAAATGATGGTGAGCTCCGACATTCCTTTCAACAAGTTGGAAAACCCCACTTCAAGAATTTTATAGAGAAGTATACGGGCAGAATTGCCCCGTCTGAAACAACTCTACGTAAAGAATATTTAATGTCATGTTACTTTGATTGTTTGTAGTAGATAATCCCTCAAAATGAAGATGAAAAAAGTGTGTCGGTGCAACAAAAGTTTAAAGACATTCTCAAGAAAAACGTTGGATTTTCCAAACTTTGTGAAATTCGAAATAAAAGAACAAATCGAATACACAAAGCTTTGAACAGTATTGACAGTGATTGTGATAGTGTGTGGTGCATGGTTTAAGTTTGCCACCACCACATCATGTGACGTTGAAAGAACCTTTTCTCAGTTAAAAAATTGTTTGTCAGAAAATAGAAGAAGCTTTTCATTTGACAATTTAAGAATTTATATTGTGGTCCATTGCAACAAGTCATGATTCGTGTTTGTAAACAAAATAGTATGAGGAATAACTAATTCCTAACATATGAATGTGTAAGATTTGTTTTTGCAATTAATATTATATTTCTGTACTATTTTGGAGTTCACTTTGTCGAACGTAACGTAGCCCTTTTATTATTACGCTACAGTTTGGGCGAGAAGTTATTTTTGTCGTAGCACAGTCTACTATATACAGTCGCGAAGCTCAATATGTAGTAAAAATGCAAACATGAATAGTTGCCCACCACTAGGATCGCTACTATCGCCTCATCATCGCAGATCTCTCTCCTAGCAGCCGACAAAATATGTTACACTTTCGTTGTGCTCTTTTGGAAAAATTAACACCTTCCTTCCATTATTGAAATATTAAATGCATAAAGTTAATTTATTATTTTAATGAAGTATATTAAATTCCACCATAAACTCGAAGATACCTGCAAGAAATAGGTTAATATTATTTTTGTTTGTGCAAAACGAACTGAAATTTACTATAATCGCTTCACTCATTCAAGATTATAGCGATAATTAACTATGAAACCAATAAATATTAATTTGCATTTCCCTTTACAACAACAATAATGGAAATATGAATTAATGGATTAACGTATGTACGTGTACCGGTACTTGTAGTGTAGGCTTACGTAGTTGAGGTTAAGCAATAATAATCACATCAGAATTGGAAATAAAACGTGATTAATAAATTTTATTGTAACAGACTTTTTCTACGTCTCTAATAAAGTAACAAATAAAAATAACAACAAAATTAACAGCTATAATTAAAAACATATCCTTTGAAAAAAAAAGTAGGCCTAAGCAATAATAATCCCACCAGAATTGAAAATAAAACGTGATCAATAATTTGCATTAAAACAAACTTAATTTTCCTACGTCTCTAGTAAAATATTATTACTCCAATTATTGTATTTTAGCCATTGACATTTTCATTACAACCAATAACGAACATTTCACAAGCATCAATGTGAAATACGCAACGAGCTAGCACTCGATGGAAATACGATTCAGTCCAAAGTCGACCGTGGACAGTCTATTGTTTCTAGTTGCTAACCGCTTGGAGCGCTTTATCACGAGATTTGCAAAAAATCACCTCAAGCTTCGTGACTGTATATAGTAGACTGTGGTCGTAGTCTGTACTGGAACACCCGTGTACGTATTGTATGCTCACTGTGTGTAAAGAGCGTCAGGGTTCAATAAACCTCCTTTCATACTTAACCTGTACGTATTGTTTACCTGCTGAAGTCCCGGGCTTTCCTAATAAGTAAGTAATAAGTATTTACGCAAATGATGATGATAATAATAATAATAATAACAATAATAGTAATAATAATAATAATAATAATAATAATAATAATAATAATAATAATAATAATAATAATAATGTTTTTCTGCTGTGGATAGCTGGAAAAAAGAGCTTTGAAATCTAACACGGCTGTAACAATTTCCATGTTATTATCTACACTTTGTTTATGTGAAATCCTAGCACCGCGTATCGCTGCATAAGATGCATGCTTCACAGATAAGGTCTGTGACGTTGGAACTCTGAGCTAAATTACAAGAATGAGATATCGGTTTACGGTGTCCTGGAGGGAAATAGACCTTATTTGAAGAGAGTTTTGTTTACATTTTGCATTGCGTCTTACGCAGCGGTAAGATGAGAAATTCCCCGTTCCTCCAGCGATGTGCAGGTGAATCACGACGAGCTTGTTAACTCATTCTCATGGAAATAACGGAGCCGGTATCTGCGCCTCACAGCCCGCCTGTCTACACAAGGAAAAGCCCGATGAAAGAAGTCGGCAGCTAAAGTAATTTTGTTCGTGACACAAGCGGTAGGAACATGCGTCTGCACGAAATTCTGTAAAAGGAAACTCGTAGATAAACCAAAGCAGATATTTTAGTATTCTGCACGTACAGAAGACAGTTCCCAAATGTTGATGTACTTAGAAGATATTTAATGAATCACACTTATTGTACAGTAGCCTATGTTTCTTTTTATACGTATATATAAAACGATCAGCGTTTTACTAAATAGATTTTTACGCTTCTGAGATCTCACATTATATGGCCCCCTTTTATCAACAGTAATCTCACTAGAGGTTTTGATTTATCTAGAGAAAATCAAAACTCGAATGGGATTTAATTGACTATTACACGATTAGAAGAAAATATATAAATACTAGTGGCTTGTGCAGCAAATACTGCTGGAAACTAATTTCGTTAGACGTGCAAATAAAAATTTTTCAGATTTATTTTCAATGAAGAATACTTGTCTTTTTGATAGTTATTTGCTTCCATAATAATGAAACATACTCCCTCTGAATAGATTTTTTTAGACCAAATACTTTTTCTTGAACCTATCCAGTTTCAGTTTTTAGTTTCAACGCGAAAACGCAAGTATCAATGTCAGGACGTTAGCAGAAGCTATTTCAGATCATTGTGGATTGTAGGCAAAAGTTAAAAAAATGTCAGGTTTGCTAAGCTTTCGAACAATAGCATTTTTGTAGAACTTGAAATGTAGAGCGTAAAATCATTTTACCCTACTAAGAGATCTTGCTGAAATGATCTGGAGACTACAAATTTTTCTAGGCCTCTAATTTTATCAGTAAGTAATACCTTTTGATCTTTCCTTAGGAACTGTAATTTTTGCGCTCTCTCGAGCCAATACTGAAGACAATGACACATATCAATATCTACACTACACCGCCATTAGGGACTGTAATTTTGCGCTCCTCGAGCCAATACTGAAGACTATGACACATATCAATATCTACACTACACCGCCATTAAGTATATGAAAAGACCCAACCCCACTGGATTAATAAGTATAAAAATATTTGATTTTAATAACAATATTATTATCTTACTTAAGTTTTGTAGTTATATATAGCAGCCACTCAGTAAATTATAGAAATGAAGATCTAAATTAAGATATTCTCTACATTTACTTACATAACCACAAAAACGTTTCACTTTCATGTCATCAATATAGCATCAATATTATGTACAATTAATGAAAAAATAGATGCATCATCATATTAACTATAATTCTATTTAGTTTCTAATAATAATAATGTCATCAAACCACCTCACGTTTCGTATATTTGAATATCAATACACAGCTGTACTCAGAAAATTATACACTGCAGGATCAGTTTTTAATAACAAATTGAATTGAGCTCTAAATATGTCGGCAATCTGCAGGTCATGGCCTTCGTGTAATAGCCTATTGTTTATTGTAGTGTGTGTTTTGTTCTGAAATTCAATCAAGTCGGCCGTTATTGAATAAAATTAGTTCTCAAAACTGACAACAGATAGATTTTGCAAATTGGAAAATTATGTAGGAAAATTGACATTTCACTGAAAACTACTACTTTTCCGAAAAACTTTGAGTTCCAAGCTTCAAAATGAGGGGTCATTTATTAAAATCCATTCAGCCGTTTTCTCGTAATTTCCATTACCTGTTCAAATTATATATATAGATTAGAAGTAACGAAGTACTCAATACAATAAAACATTAATTGACTTACGAAAATACAACTGTCTTCAAATGTATTATTGTACCATCTCAACATTACAAATATTACGCTAGATGCATGCTAGATGCCAGTAGTGTGTTATGATTAGCTCTTATCTTGCTATCAGTTGTGCCAACTATTGAATCTTCATTGAAATCTGTAGACAATTACTAGCAATGCCTTCTCGATCTAGATCACGATGGCAGTGTTACTAGTCAAGAAGGCCTTGTTGATACAGTTTCATTTTTATTAAAACAGTTGCATTCCACTTCAATTATCCAAATCCCAGTAATCAACGTCACTTGACAGACGATTTTCAATAAATCTTAATATTAAACAACCTCTGATACGTGACTATCCATAATATCATATAGCAGAAGCTATAACATAACCTAACTAATATACAGTACACAAGTGTTAGAAAAGTTTTAATTAACGACGATGACATAAAAAATAAACATGAATAATTTTAAAAGGAATAATTATTGAATGTGCAATTTTCAAATGTTGAACGTTTTAGTGGTTGGTGGTTCAGTTGATGTTATATTGGACGTGTGAGTAAAATAAGTGGGACTCGTTGATGTAGGCCTACATGGTGTATTCCTCAACTTATTCAGGATTTCCGAATGGTGCTCCTCATTTATTTGTAAATAGGATTTCAGGGAAGATGCATAGCTATGACCAGTGATCTTCATTAATTCTTCTTCTTGAATGCCAATGCGAGTCATATTTGAAACTGCTGTGCATCGACTGGAGTGGTTTGTAATTTTAATTTTTTTATTTTTTTTGTTTTTGTTTTTTGTTGTTTTTTTTGACGTCCAGACCAGCGCAGTTTGAAATGTTGGAAAACAAAGAAACAAATGCTAGGGACGCGATAAAATGAAACAAATGCTAGGGACGCGATAAAATTGTGCGATAAGCAGCCATGATTAGTTGAAATACTTCCTTTCGTACCGTTTTATTGGTCAAAAGTAGTATGACGTAGTAAAAAGTATAATAGTTAGCAAAAGATTAGTTATCAGCAAACTTAGGGATTCTTAAGCGCTAAATACAGATTGATAGGATGAAGATAAATGGAAATAAGACGAAGACTAATAATAATAATAATAATAATAATAATAATAATAATAATAATAATAATAATAATAATAATTCTTTACTTATACTGGCAGAGTTAAGACCATAGGGCCTTCTCTTACACTAGCAGTTAAGTATACAAGTAGTTAAAATTTAACAAAAAGTTAAAGAACAGAATACTAACATATTACAAAAAATAATAACAATACGGTAGCATAATAAAATCGACACTAAACAACATGAAAATAATATCATAATAGAAAAAAAGAAAGTAAAATACATTGGAATATACTGAAAGCAACTCATTTAGTACAAATGCTTAATATGGAAAAACGTAAGGAAGAATATAACAAAATGGAATGTAATAAAATAATAATAAAAAAGAAAAGAAATACGAAAATTAAATAAAATTCACAATAAAAAGGCTATGATAATAAATTCATCGGCTCATAAAGAGAAAAATAAGGGGAAAGGAAGGAAATAAATATATAGCCTATGTTTTTATAAAACTATGGCAGAGAAAAGGGCTTATAACTGAAAGGAATCTAATTAAAAAAATAATTTTAATTTATTTTTGAAACTAGACAATATCCGACAGTCTCTGACATGTTGTGGTATAGAGTTCCAGAGATGAGCTGCAGAGACGGTGAAAGATGAAGTAGAAGGATGTTCTGTGTTTAGGAAGGAGAGTGTGATATGGTGTTGTGAGCGAGTATCTATTTCATGATATGAGGACAAATGTTGAAAACGAGAAGCTAGGTAGCTAGGGTTAGAGATTTGAAGAATATTGAAGAGTAAAGTGAGAGAGTGAATAGTTCTTCGCTCTTTGAGACGGACCCAGGACAGCATATTTAGTGAAGGTGTGATACGGTCAGATCTACGGACGTTGCTAATAAATCGAACGCATGCATTATGAACACGCTGTAGTCTGACAGTCAAGACTATGATCAAAGGAAGAAAAACGAAGAAGATAAACTTGCGAATTCAAAATTTGGCAGTAGAGCAAGTGGACAGCTCCAAATACTTGGCGTGTACTATAAGCAGAAACATGAGCTGCTGCCAAGAGGTCAAGAAGATAGCAATAGCCAAGAAAGCTTTTAATAGGAAAAGGAGCAACTTGTGTGAACCTCTGGAAAAAGAAATAAGGAAAGACTAGTGAAGTGCTTTATATGGAGTGTGGCATTAAATGGGCAGAAACATGGACATTACGACAAAGTGAAAAGAAGCGAATAGATGTATTTGAAATGTGGATTTGGAGAAGAATGGAAGTATGAAGTAGACAGACAGAATAAGATATTTATTGCCAAAAAAAACTGAGACACCTTGAAGGAAAACAACCAGAAAGACTGCATCCACTGCTGCTGCAACACTATAATGCATGCCCTCACTCCGCTAACATGACGAAATCAGCAACCCAGGAGCTTGGTTTGGGAGGGATTCCACATCTTCCAAATTCTCTCTATCTTGCGCCCTCAGAATTTCTACATTTTCTGGTCTCTATCTCAATGTGATGTTCTTTGATGACGAAAATGCTTTACAAACTTAGCTTCACGACTTCTTTAACTCCAAACCAGCAGATTTCTTCAGACGCGAAATCGAGAAACTACTTCAGCGCTGGCAGAAATCCATAGATACTGTAGGAGAGTATGTTACTGATTAATTTCTGTGTTCTACTCATCGAAAAAACTTTTGTCATAGCGAAAAAGCGCTAAGAATTTTTGCATCAACTCAATGACTCTGGAACTAAGAACTTTCAGGGCCATGTTTATATGAAAGTTTTCAATGTTTAGTTGTTAGAAATATGTCCCGAAAATACGACATCAATTTATTACAGTACACCCGATTTAGAATTAATGCTGTTAGCAGAGGTTCAGCACGATGCCATGTTTCCTGAGAATATACGGATGTATGAGGTTAGCCTTATGAGTAGGCAGTGGATGCGGGATGACTTAAGGAAAAGTGAAGTTATTTCGCATCAGAGTATATGGCACATGCCGCGCCGTCCGTCTTTTGTGTACCTGGCGAGTACAGCAGCGTACAAAACGAAGGAACCCCGGTCCGTTCATAGTAACATTGCAACGCAATGTGTGCAGTTGTGTTATCCTGCTCAAGTATTTAGTACGCGTTGAATATGTTGTGCTGATCCATTCATAACGGCAAAACGTTAAACTCGATCAGAGATACGAAATGCAAGTCATACTAATAATAATAATAATAATAATAATAATAATAATAATAATAATAATAATAATAATAATAATAATAATAATGACAGTAATAAAATAATAAATTCTTTCTTGTTTTTCTCAATTTCAAATTATGCCATAATAGTGTTTAATCAACATAGATGTTATTTATATACTGTACTAGGAATATTTAAATTACATTTCAAAACACAATTAACTCAAAACATTACTTACTTACTTACAAATGGCTTTTAAGGAACCCGAAGGTTCATTGCCGCCCTCACATAAGCCCGCCATCGGTCCCTATCCTGTGCAAGATTAATCCAGTCTCTATCATCATATCCCACCTCCCTCAAATCCATTGTAATATTATCTTCCCATCTACGTCTCGGCCTCCCCAAAGGTCTTTTTCCCTCCGGTCTCCCAACTAACACTCTATATACATTTCTTGATTCGCCCATACGTGCTACATGCCCTGCCCTTCTCAAACGTCTGGATTTAATGTTCCTAATTATGTCAGGTGAAGAATACAATGCGTGCAGTTCTGCGTTGTGTAACTTTCTCCATTCTCCTGTAACTTCATCCCGCTTAGCCCCAAATATTTTCCTAAGCACCTTATTCTCAAACACCCTTAATCTCTGTTCCTCTTTCAGAGTGAGAGTCCAAGTTTCACAACCATATAGAACAACCGGTAATATAACTGTTTTATAAATTCTAACTTTCAGCTTTTTGACAGCAGACTAGATGATAAAAGCTTCTCAACCGAATAATAACACGCATTTCCCATATTTATTCTGCATTTAATTTCCTCCCGAGTGTCATTTATATTTGTTACTGTTGCTCCAAGATATTTGAATTTTTCCACCCCTTCGAAGGATAAATCTCCAATTTTTATATTTCCATTTCGTACAATATTCTGGTCACGAGACATATTCATATACTTTGTCTTTTCGGGATTTACTTCCAAACCGATCGCTTTACTTGCTTCAAGTAAAATTTCCGTGTTTTCCCTAATCGTTTGTGGATTTTCTCCTAACATATTCACGTCATCCGCATAGACAAGAAGCTGATGTAACCCGTTCAATTCCATACCCTGCCTGTTATCCTGAACTTTCCTAATGGCATATTCTAAAGCGAAGTTAAAAAGTAAAGGTGATAGTGCATCTCCCTGCACACAAATTTGGAATCAGACCGATGATTTCTATGATGAGAATCCGCAGTTCTAACACACAAAAGTTGATACTCTGCATAAGAAAGTCCGCCACGCAAACCTCCGCAAACCGGTACAGGTTTTGAATATCAGCCACTTTTAAAAGTAATTTCCATTCTATCTAAACATTTCTCTCGCTTTGATCCCCCCATGTAAAGCGAAAAAAAAAATTGTCGCTTATCAATTTTTTGGGTGTCAATGTCTATTTTAAACGAGTGACTTCGAAGTTAGTAATTTTTTTCTCACTGTCCAAAAGAGATTTTGATTCCAATTTTTTTCTATACATTCCTTAGACATTTATATATGAATCCTAAAAATTACAGTGCAATTGATTGTCTCTTGTAGGAGGTACGACATGTTAATATTTATTGTGCTGCTAGAGTCTAGCACAGAGGTCTCCAAAAAACGTATCGTCATTTGTGCTCTCGATGCTGCCCGCCGAACACAGTGTGCTGTAAGGCTAGAAAAGGGGAAGAGACTGGTATCTCAAAAGATAGGAGCGATCAGTGGGAGATCGCGGCAACGGTCTGCTTAAATTTACAAATAATAACATCAAAGCAATAAGAAATATCATACGTTTGTATATTATTTTGACATACTATGAAGCTGGAGCCCCGTCTGTTGCTATTGAGACAAGCCATTGCAAATTCAACCTCTTTTGTTCTATGGTGCCTTTCAGGGCCTGGGAAAGATCTTCTCCATTTGTATTTTGTAATTACATCTAGAGGACATTCAGACACAATAAAATATTCATTAACTCCTCGGATGAAAATGGCTAGGTAAGCTTTGTCATTTCTATCTGTGGTTTCGTCCAATGCAAGTGGTTTCGATTTCAGATTCAATTACATTTGCAATCTTGAAATTCCTTCTCTGAACTGTAATTGGAAGCATTTTAATTTTCTTAAACTTTGACTTTGTTCTGGACACAGTACTTTAGTAACGTCCTGTATGCACGATTTTACAAAAGATGCTTATGTAAAGGGCTTCATTGATTTTACAATATTCCAAGGTAAAGCATAGCTAGGAAAAAGCTTTTTTTTTTTTTGTTTAAGACTGAGGACACGTGTATGATTTGTGTTTGTATTTTCCTGTTTTATATTTATCAAAATATTTGCAGGCCTACGCATTTTACCTAAAATTAAACGAAAAACTGTGGAACTGACTGTAAACGTATTGTAATATTCTTGATTATTATGTATAACTAACAGTCATACAGATAGCCCCAAAATAAATTATTTTCACATGTCCAACATGCTTGTAATTGTATGATATTCTTTGTGAAGAGTCGAGTATTGTCGTCGCATGTTGAATTTTAACACACTCTTAAGAATTTTCGAACAAATTAAGCATTTCACATTCTTCCCACTAACTCAAAAAAAATTTCTCTTGCTATTCATCCTTGAATGTACTACGTCCATGATTAGAAGACATTGTGAAACGGTAGAACACGCCGACCAACACAGTGATAATGGCAGTCCGCCACTGCTCTTCGTTTACGCATAAACATTGAGTACAGTACAGGTGGGGATGGGTGAGGCGGAGCACGCTCATTACGTACTGGCTTCGGTTCCGTTCAGGGGCTCACTCGCGAGTACGCTTTTGGAGACGTCTGGTCTAGCAGAAGAAACCGTCCACGTACAGGTTCCGTCACGTCAAAACATTCTCCTCGAGAATCCCAGACGGTCCGTGACGTTGACGGTCCGAGACGGTGACGGTCCGTGACGTTGCCTGTATATGTGAACACTACCATATAAAATGCGTTGTACAAAGTTTTGATGTAACGCTGCTGGTCCGTGACGTAACGTTGACGTTCCCTATAATGTGAATCGAGTTTATTTCGGCTGTAGACGCATCACTTGCTGAAAGTCGTAACAGGGTTGTGACTGAGAATCTCTTGCTTTGAAGGTCAGATATATAGATATTTAATTAGCAACTGAAAGCAAATTAAGCAGGTATGGAGTAAAAACGAAGTTGTATATACAGATTTAATGTTCATTGTATTCTGTATATTCGAATGTACAGTATTGTGGTCAGTGGTGTGATAATTTTCTTCTCTGTATAAAGATTACTGGACACCAGAGCAGACAAGCCGATTAAATTATGCAGTGTTCATCATCTGCTTATTGTTACGTAACAAGGTTCAACCGGAAATGACTACATCGCTTTGAATGGACGGGCTCAACTTATATAAGCTACTTATTGCTACACAAAATAAGGGGACGAAGCAGAATCAACGGGGGATGTCTGCGAACAAGGGAACAGTGCAAGGAATGAGATATGTAAATAACTCTTAGACCTCCTTTAAGGCAAATACCAGGAGCGGCATATAGTCAACAGCTCGTTCATACACAGAGCGCGAGGCAGCGGGGGGTTGCGGAGGGGGGGGTTGTCTGTAATCTATTATAGTTTGACCAGCGAGGCGGAAAGCACGCACAATGCAATGTATTCAATGCCTATTTGGTAGTCAATTTGTGAACACAATTTTCATTGAGGCGATTAAACAAGCAAAACTTAACGAATCTGGGAGAGGATTCCGATGCCTGTTTGTGTTCAGATATGAATAATGGCGGATTTCGTAACAAAGAAGTAGATACGTCTATTGTTACATACGATATCGTATTATAAAATGCACCATCATTCATATATCTTGAGATATTTCAGTGTCTACGAAGTACGAAACGAAAGCAATTTGGGCCGTAGAGGGAAGAATCCAAAAAGAATAGCTGCCCTTGAAAAAGGGTTACCGAGCGGTAACAGCATCTAAATTAATTGTAGATCAACAATATTCTATTTTAAATTTAAATTTTATTTTTATTTTATTTCAATTTAATTCATTTTTGGGGGGAAGCTATCCTCGACATGAATAATTTATTTTTCATATATTAGCTGTACAGATGAAGTTAGAATTTATAAAACAGTTATATTACCGGTTGTTCTGTATGGTTGTGAAACTTGGACTCTCACTTTGAGAGAGGAACAGAGATTAAGGGTGTTTGAGAATAAGGTTCTTAGGAAAATATTTGGGGCTAAGAGGGATGAAGTTACAGGAGAATGGAGAAAGTTACACAACGCAGAGCTGCACGCATTGTATACTTCACCTGACATAATTAGGAACATAAAATCCAGACTTTTGAGATGGGCAGGACATGTAGCACGTATGGCCGAATCCAGAAATGCATATAGAGTGTTAGTTGGGAGGCCGGAGGGAAAAAGACCTTTAGGGAGGCCGAGACGTAGATGGGAAGATAATATTAAAATGGATTTGAGGGAGGTGGGATATGATGGTAGAGACTGGATTAATCTTGCTCAGGATAGGGACCAATGGCGGGCTTATGTGAGGGCGGCAATGAACCTACGGGTTCCTTAAAAGCCAGTAAGTAAGTAAGTAAGCTGTACAGATGGTTATTTACAATTAACAAAACAAAATTAAAACATTAATGGCCATATCTTGAAGTTCCAAAAGATCGATGTGGAAACGATGAAAGAAATTGATACAAAATCTTGATATAGTGCCCCTTGCACCAAAGAGCAAGCCAATTACTTCCCAGCGACAAACGGGTATGCGGTATTTCTCTTCCAGATAAGGAAAGCAGGGTTCATAATGTCTTTTCTTTTGCAGATCTACTTCTTGTGGTTGGAATTCGGCACCCTCAAATCTTATAGTCGGATCGATTATGAAGCCAAACTTTTGATTGTTATTAATTGCTATGATGTCGGCACGTTTGGTGGAGCCAGTGGATGAAATACAATGTACTTCTTCATAAATGTCAAACTTTCCAGACTTCTTGAGACATTCAGCAATTCGGCTTCTAACCCAGTGATGACGATTGTTGCGCAACAGTTCCCTTTTTCTGCAGACACCAAGAACATGAGGAAGGGTTTCATACTTGTTGCAATGGCGGCAACGGGATTCTTGACTCCTACCAGGGACTCTGCGATGACATTGCAATTCATTTTTATAGCGTTAGTCCATTGAGAGGTGGAAAGGCCTTTCTTGGTTGATATCCAGGAATTTGATTTTGACCATTCTGAAAAATGCGAAATATCTTTACCACGGTGGTTAAGTTTTTTCCATTCTTCAAACTGTTGATTTCGTAGATTTCGCACATTAGGCCGTTCCTCAGAAGGGAAACCAAGGTGTTGTATACTGGCTCTTATTTCTTGTGCGAAATTTCTTGTAGTCGCAAGAAGAGGATCATCAATGGAATCTAACAGGTTGCATACATTAATATGTTGCAAGAATGCTTCCCACGAAGCTTTCATAATGCCCAGACCACGAACTTTTCTGGAACTATAAAGCATACTATCTGGGCTATCGATTGGCAATCCAATTATTTCCTTGACAGCACTTCTTATCAATTTATCAATATCAAGCAAAAAACTATGTTTGAGCTTTGATAATGGAGCACATTCTTAGCGCTGGCTTCCGGTGGATGATCAGCGAACTAACGTTTTTCGTATTCTTAAACCAGTGTTAGCGATATGATATGATATGAATACTGCACAAGTAACCAATCGATAGCCGGGGCTAGTTTAGCACGTTCGTAGCGCGGGCTAGCGAAATGTCTATGAATAGCACCCTTTGAGTCTAATTTTATTGAAATAATTACATAAAAACTTCTGGAGACGGCAGTTACGAAGTAAAAACAAATTGTGGACGAGGTACAATGTCATAAATCATACCTGCACAAATAGCGCTCAACGAGCGCGCGCGCTCCTTCGGAGCGGGAGAGCTGTGTATACCGCTCGCCGAAACGGAGAGGAAGATACGTCAGAATGACATAGACTTCCTATAGGTAGAGGAGACGGAAACGACCACTCAGTTATCTAGTGGAGTGCAGTGTGTAGGCCTATTCTCAGTAACTTTTTCACGTTGCTTACCTACTGCTACAGTACAGTATGGAGGAATCTAAAAGACGGAACATAACATTTAACATTTAACGATTTACAGCTCGAACTTATTGATATTCAATGTGACCTAAGGGTTAAAGATCGTTTGAATAATACTACTAGCTTGGTTGAGCTTCACAAGACTAAACATTAGCAATAATATCCACGACTACACAGGCTGGCTGTGAAAATGATTACTATGTTTAGCTCAACATTTATACTTGTGAGAGAACTGTTTTCTATAATCAACTTTAATAAAGGCAGACATCGAACATCTGTAACTGATGTTTCATTACGATCAGTAGGCTACTGTTCCTTTCAGCTGCCAACAGCATAAAACCTCATTTTGATGTATTGATAAATAAAAATAAAACAAAATGATATTGTACATTTAAGTAGCTATAGAATTTCTATTATTTCTGTAAAATAAATATTTCTTTATTAATTAATAATAGTCCAAGATAGTTTTGCAAACACTGAGCGGGAATTCATTTCATAAACACTCTTACTAGTACCGTATTTCCTTTTGTGTATATTTAATTGAGATCATCCCTTCTTCCAGTCCACCCTTATACAGAGCGCAGCTAATATCTGCATTCCGCTCATGAGCTGTGAGCCGGCTCGGAGAGAGCAAACCTTGTGCAGGCCTGTCATAAATGAAGATTTCCTCGGAATAAGGATGTAACCAACAAAACTATAATTGAGACCCTGGCTTAAATAACAGCTTAAGCAGAAAACCCATGTTTTTAGGAAAAACGATGTCAAAGTTTCAGTACATTTTAGAGAGAGTCGGCGATTTGAAGCGAGTTTCAGCTTTTATGTCAGAGAATTTGCCTATTATTCAAGGCGTTCATTCTGAACTTGAGAACGTGTACGGTATAACTTGAACGTCGTAGCAACAGATGGCGGTCTGTACGATCTGTGTGCTACCATAATCTCTTCCGAACTGTGTTTTGCGCGGGCAAGTCGTACGCAGGATATTTGTTATTATCGGTTATGTACGGCAACATTCCACAACACAAATCAAATGCTCCGTGTCCATGTTGACCGTCGAAGTTAATGTCAAATATTGTACGTAAGTAATCGTTTTCACTCTCTCCCCATTTCCATACAGTAAGGAAAAAAGTCACCTCAGTAAGTGTTTCCAAACAGTTAACATTCCTGCCACTACCGGCGTACCGTACGTATCGGTAATTACTCTTCAGAATGAACGCCGTACTTGCTAGGCAACTTCTCTGGCGCATAGGTAATACGCCTTTGTGGAAGTGTAGGCAAACTGAATTCTCTAGGCTCATTGGCTAGCACATGACGGCATACAGCGAGCCATGACATCCTTTGAACTGAACACGCAGTAGTCGCACCACTTATTCCGTAAAATAATTTGTACTGAATAAATTATTTAAATCTAATATCAGTTATAATTTAAACACAACCCATTGTTAAATATTTGTAAATAAAGTATGGACAACTTAAATCGTTATCTGCATACAAACTTCTTAAATTAGAGTACCTAGTAGAGATGAACAACGATCGAGAAAGCGAGACTATCAGCGCCCGTAAAGGCGAAAACCCGCACGACAATGTTGTTTTACGTAGCATCCTTGACGTAAAGACTGGCTGTGAGTGTTCTGAGACTCGAGATTGATCACTCCCGAAGTCAAGCAGCCTTGAATCGCCACACTTGTTTATACCTGACAGAACTTTTATCTACTTTGGCAACTGTTATATATGTTTATGCTCGACCATGCCGAAATGTAGTAATTATACACCTGGTAGCAGTCCTTTAATGCATGTCATTAAAGTACACCTACTCATTAAAGTACAGGTGTTCAGCCAATGACGAGTCAGCTTTGTACCGTTATAAAACCTCAGCCAATGACAAGTCAGCTTTGTACCGTTATAAAACCGCAAGTATCGATTATTCTCGGATATGCAATCGAAAGACAATTAGCGAAAAGTCACGGAGGCTGGAAATCCAATACTGTCGCAGAAGGTTATGTTCTATTACTATAATAATGAGCGTTAATTGTTAATAATATTCAAATAAATTCAATTTGTCCTCTCGTTTTTCAATGTCTAATTTAATTTCAATGTTATATCAAAGTTAATATTTAGTTTACTTTCTAGGTTTTTATAGGCTGTCAAGGTGAATGTGGACATCTGTTCCTCGGAAAAAAATCAATACTTTCGCGTCTGCGCACATCTCACAATTTATGAGGTATTGCTCAAGGTCAGTTAGATAAAATAAAATGAAGTTAGAAATATGGTCGAGCATCAAAAGTCGTATGAAACTCGCCTATAATGGTAATTAAGAAGCCCGTATGAAAATTATGAAACTCGCTTGCGCTCGTTTCATAAACATCCATACTCGCTTCGTAATTAGTATCATTATAGGCTCGTTGCATAATGTACTAATAAACAATCAAGTAGCTTATTTCTAACATCTCCACCTTTCAGTGTATAATAATCCGTTCCCCAGTCTTTATTTAATTACTAGGCTCTTATTAAAAGACTGGAAATTTTTTAAACATATTTAAGATGACGTCTGCAATCTCAAGTAAAAAGATATTAATGTTATGTTTTATGATTTTAGAAATGCAAATTTATTTGACAATTGTTTTTTTTTTCTATTTATATGACCATAGGTATTAGAACCAGAACATTTTGATAACTAAGATACTGTTTTGTTTTGTCTTTTTGTCTTATTTAAACATTTATAACGTTTTTTATATCAATGATATATGTTATTCAAAGTTACGAAATCTTTCCACGCCGACCAAATGCTATTTCGAGAATGATGAGCGAGACTCGAAGCGCACGAGAATGACGAGACGAGACTCGAAAGACAAATGAATACAAAGAGAAAAAGGGGAAAATAAGAAAAATAAGGGAAATAGAAGAAGATGGGAAGGAGGACAAGGAAAATACAAGGAGAAGGTGGTACATAAACCCCTAATAAATTTTGTATTTATTGCTATAATAAAATAAAAATTTGGCAAAAACTTGATTATTCCTCTGTAGTCACAATGATCGCCTCAAAAGGAAATTCAGACTGATGTTGTTCCTGAATTTTGATTATATTTTCATCAGTGCAGATTGTAAAATGTCTAAAATGTTTTACAATTGTCTACCCTACACCTAACTTGTAATCAAAGTAACCAAATATAGGACTATATTTATAACTCACTGATATCAGGTGCACTGTTAAATCATACACTGTTCATTCCTTGAAGAATCTTGGCCACTTCATATTTGAATTTTTCCTACAATTTGCTCATTTTAAGTCCACAGATGGTGATGCTTACGTAACATGGGGCGGACCTGACAAAGGAGAGAATGCCACATTGAAAATGGGAAAAAGATTCAGCTTCGGATTTGATTTGAACTCAGAACCGTGACTTCTACGGCGCTTTGAAACTGCAGGTGTTACGTGCAGCACGATCATTTAAAAGAAACAATTTTTTGAGAAATGCAAAGAGAAACTCTTCCGAAAAGCCTCTACTTTACGTCTTTTTTATTTTATTAAAAATTAATAATACAACCAGACTCCGTATAGGTAAATTTCTGTCAGATGCGTTTCCAATTCACTGTGGGCTAAAGCAAGGAGATGCACTATCACCTTTACTTTTTAACTTTGCTCTAGAGTATGCCATGAGGAAAGTCCAGGATAACAGACAGGGTTTGGAATTGAACGGGTTACATCAGCTTCTTGTCTATGCGGATGACGTGAATATGTTACGAGAAAATCCACAAACGATTAGGGAAAATACGGGAATTTTACAGGAAGCAAGTAAAGAGATAGGTTTGGAAGTAAATCCCGAAAAGACAATGGATATGATTATGTCTCGTGATCAGAATATTGTATGATATGGAAATATAAAAACTGGAAATTTATCCAAGAGGTGGAAATATTCAAATACTTGGGAGCAACAGTTACAAATATAAATGATACTCGGGAGGAAATTAAACACAGAATAAATATGGGAAATGCCTGTTATTATTCGGTTGAGAAGTTTTATCATCCAGTCTGCTGTCAAAAAATCTGAAAGTTAGAATTTACAAAACAGTTATATTACCGGTTGTTCTTTAAGGTTGAGAAATTTGGACTCTCACTTTGGGGGAGGAACATAGGTTAAGAGTGTTAGGAAAATATTTGGGGCTAAGAGGGATGAAGTTACAGGAGAATGGAGAAAGTTACACAACACAGAACTGCACGCATTGTATTCTTCACCTGACATAATTACGAACATTAAATCCAGACGTTTGAGATGGGCAGGGAATGTAGCACGTATGGGCGAATTCAGAAATGCATATAGAGTGTTAAGGCTGGTTCACAATAAACCGGGAATGGAAACGACAACGAGAACGAGAACGGAAATAAAGTTAAAATAAATGTATTTAAATGTGAGCATTCACAATATTTAATTGTGAATACTCACATTTAAATATATTTATTTTAACAACATTTCCGTTCTCGTTCTCGTTATCGTTTCCGTTCCCGGTTTATTGTGAACCAGCCTTTAGTTGGGAGGTCGGAGGGAAAAAGACCTTTGGGGAAGCCGAGACGTAGATGGGAAGATAATATTAAAATGGATTTCAGGGAGGTGGAATATGATGATATAGAGTGGATTAATCTTGCTCAGGATAGGGACCAATGGCGGGCTTATGTGAGGGCGGCAATGAACCTCCCTGTTCCTTGAAAGCCAGTAAATAAGTAAGTAATAATACAACAATTACCATCTTGTTACCTGAGCAACGAAAGAAATAACCAGTTCGTTATAGACACAAATTAAATTATATCGCTACCGTAGTACACTGTAGTTACAGGAAATGTGGGCGGAAGTGAATTCTGTCGTGATGACTAGAATATAACCGACAGAGAACCCACGCCAATATGAAAATAGAATCGCAAGGTGGAACGTGGTTAATTAGATAGAGCAGAAAGAAATGAATCTAGATCAAAATGTTAAATGAGGACCACTAGAAATCCGAATTATGGAAATGCAAAAGTAGTATCGCAGTAAATAAGAACTACCACAAAAACATACGCAATTTAATTTACATGGTAGAGCTAATGTGAAATACAGTATGAGCCAAAATATAATGTAAATATAAATTTAGCTTCCCTTATGAAAAGGTTGCCAGATTTGACAAAGCGTATTACATATAATTTGGAAACACTCCTAAAAGGTAAAATGATATACATTTGAAACGGTTAGGGAATCGAATATACACGTCAGAAAAATTTACAACTAAGTAGCGTCTGTGCTCATTTACAGTTAGGAAAGGGGGGGAAATATCATCAGATAGTTTAGAATGATTTGAATGCCATACACCGCGAGATTTAATGGCATTGATATCTAAACCAATCAACAGCCATCGGTTAAGATAACTTGAAATTTCCATTATCATTCCCATACAAATGATTTCTCAATATCTGAACCGATCCTTTGAGGGCACTAATGGCTATTTCCTTCACAATGCTGTGTGTTAGCCCCAGGTTTTTACATTTGTTGGCAAAGAAGGAGGGTATGGTACCTCGTGCTCCCACCATCAGACCTATTACATTAATGTGGGACAGGCTATATTTATCTTTATAGAACGGGATTGTTGGTTCATAGATCCGTTTCTTTTCACTGTACACCTCATGCGGTTGACCTGCATGTGTCTCAAATCGAGAATGTATGCCGAGTTGTTCTTAATGGCAATGATATCAATTCGCCGAACACTTCCTTGTGTGGCTAGTCTCTGCAGCTCTTGATGGACTGTAAATCCTACTTCCTTCAGTGCCTCGGCCAGCATAGAACGGACAGCATGGTGACGGATGTTGCGAAGGGCCTCACTATAGGGGCAGAAGCCAAGGATATGAGGAAGAGTTTCAATCTCGCTGAGACAGCGCCTACAGCGGGTACCATCCCGACGTCTACCCGGTACAGCTCGGACCGGAGCGACATAGCCTACAATTTTAAGGGCGTCTATCCATTCCAAGAGGATTAGACCTTTGTGATTTCTTATCCAGCTCATTGCTGGGGGGAACTCTTTGCTAAGAATCACTCCTTTACCCTTTTGTAGCAATGTACACCAATTTTCAAATTCTTTTTCTCTTAAAGCGTCTCTAACTTTTCGAGAGTCAACAAAATTTTCACGATTATTTAAAAAAGAATTAGCAGGAGTTAATTTAAGGCCTTTTAAATATGTTTTACTCTCCTCAATAAGGTCCCTAGTGGATGTAATGTAAGGATCAATAGTTTTGTGTTGTAGCCGTTAATGTGTTGTAGCGTGGATTCCCACCGTACTCTAAAAAGACCAAGATCAAGACCTTTATATTTACGATGTGTATATAACATAGAATCAGGTGTGTCATCTGGTAGGTGCAGTACTGAAATAGGATAACACACTTTTACATATTTAATTCAATTTAATTTCTTCCTGTAACCACTACAGGTTGCCGTCGACAAAGAGTACCATGATACAATAGAGTAAAAGCCTTGAGGCTTAGTGATAAATTGTTGTTAGAGTGAAAGAGAAAGAATTTGAATTATATTGCAACACAAGATGTTAAACGAAGTAACGTCAAGGAGATGCGAATTAGTCATGGTCCATATATAATAATAATAATAATGATTTATTTTAGCTGGCAGAGTTAAGGCCGTAAGGCCTTCTCTTCCACTCAACCAGCAAAAAGTGTATATACATATGCATGAACTTACAATGAATCCAACAATTTGATTGAGATGAGAGTTACATGTATACAAAAGTTATTTACAAATTAAACAACAAAATACTATGAACTATTAATTAAACACTGAAATAAACTGTGTAGCAGAATTAAACTAAAATACGTAGAATGTTAATATATTTCAAATAATATTAGATAATAGAAAGAGATTATTACGAGACAATTAAAATACAGCACAATCAGGATGATGCCTAAAGAAAAAAAGTAACAATGTAGTCAGTGATAGTTTAAATCAGTATCATTGGAGTGAAATGCTAATAAGGTTATCTTTTAAGCTGTTTTTAAAGGTGTTTATTGTCTTGCAGCCCCTAATACTTTGTGACAAGGAATTCCATTGACGCGAGGTGGATATTGTAAAAGATGATGAATAACAAGATGTTCTATGAAGAGGTATACTTAGCGTGCCACAGATAAGTGATCTGGTATTTACATCGTGGTTAGAGTATAGATAAGAGAAACGAGACGAAAGGTATGTATGATGCCTGAAAATAGCTATTGAGCCTTTGAGTGCTGCAATTGTTAGATCTCTTAAAATACTTTTATGCAGGCCAAAATATTTACAGAAGTCGACTAGGAACCGGGGTATGGTCCCACGGGCTCCCGTAATGACGATGGATTCCAGATGGTATTTGTCCTTATAAAAACTGATGGAAGGTTCATATATATTCCTTTTTTCCTCGTGTACTTCTTCTGGCTGGTGTTCGTGCGATTCGAATTTCGCAGTAAGGTCTATGATGTAACCTTCAAGAGAGGGAGGTTTAAATGCAATTACGTCAATTCTTCGATTACTGCCCTCACTGGATATGCCGTGTACTTCTTCATATACTGAATAACCTTTGTTCCTTAAGGCAGTTGCTATTATAGATCTTACTGTATGATGCCGCGTATTTCGTAGAAGTTCACCGTGTGGACAGGCCCCCAGGACATGGGCAAGGGTTTCAACCTCCCTGTCGCAACGTCGACAGAGGTTACTGCCCGAAGACCTGCCAGGTACACTACGCACAGCTGACACGTTCGCATTCATCTTGATTGCTTTCCTCCACTCATTACAGGAAAGACCCTTGTGATTCCGGATCCACTTATTGGCCGGGGTATACTCTTGGTATAAGAGCACGCCTTTGCCATTATGTTTTTTCTGGCTGCAGTTCTCAAACACTTTTTCTCTTAATACTTGCCGTACCTTTCGCGTATCTACAGTGCCGTACTTGTCCAAAATAATTGCTGATTCGGTGATATTGAGTGCTGTGAGACTGGATATAATTTCTTGGGATAATTTCCTTGTAGCAACTGAATTAACCCTTATTTTCTTAAAATTGTATTCAGCTTCCTCTAAGTGCAACTGCCTAGAAGATAAAGCATACCAAAAATTGTTGGAAAAACTTCATTTCTCACACTAATTTATTAAACTGTGTCGGACTGTAAAGAAAACAACTATAGCAATGTCCATATTTTATATGTTGTACAATATTATAATATTGTAATTTTGGTTATTTAATTTTCCTACCAATATTTTTTGTGCGAGATCGTGCGTATTTGCTTGTTTTCCGCACAGAACCAATACGCGGTAAGTGTGAAATACCACATTCAGTATTCCCAACGTAACACACATAACAATTTCCCCCTTCTTACCGCTTAAGCGCGACATTAATTTTACTGCTTTAGGCTTTTATCGTATTATTTTTAGAGACGTTTAACATAGTAATAATTATAAATTGAAACTTACCACTGCAATTTCACCTAAATTGCAATGTTAATTATTGTTTTTAAATATTTGCAAAAATAAGTAAAGTCTACTACTCCACGAAACTTATTGCATTCCTGATACAAGTAACATTAAGGAAGCCGTGAAAAAATCAACAAGATCCCAGATGCGGATGTTATTACTGCAATATGTTATATAAATAATATTGCTAAAATATTAAATTAAAAAATAAATCATTACATAACCTTACCGTTTGTTTTAAGTTCGCATTTATAGACTGGGGAAAAAAAAGACAGACGTACGAGTATATCACGGCCTGCTGGAGTATAGTAAACACAGAAAACATTTTATAGCAACAATGTTGAAGAAAGATATTTTGGTTTTCCGAAGTTGCCGTCATTAAACAGAAACCAAGATGGAGATTTCATTGCAACTAATTAGAAATTCGTCTTTCAGGTATGTAATAAACTATCTTCGCACAAAATAATGTACGATACACGAGCGGTATGTTTGTTTTCATGTTCGAGGAAAAGATTGAAAAAGCGAAACGTAGTTGAGCTTTTTTAATTTCCGAGAACATGAAAACGTCAACATACCGCTCTTGTAACGTATATTACTATATTGTTCTATTAAAATTATAGCATGTATTAACCTGTTGTATCATATACGATACTTTGTGAATTTAAGGGTTAAGTTAAACACTGTATTAAACTTGAGAATAAACATTTTAATAAAACGAAATTCCGAGCTCACTGACGTCTCTTTTTTGGGTTATACCTTTGAAAGAGATGTACTCTAAAATTTTTATGTTCTCAAATTGTTATTATTACTCAAGTGCTGAAAATAGGCCTACAGTAAAATGTTTTGTGGTGCTCATATTTGCCTAATTTACTCGTAAATATCCATTTACAGAATCATCCGTATATGACGGCCACTAGATGTGCAGAAACGTTGCCTCTCACTGCGCGCCTGACGTACGTGCCGAAGTTCAAGGATGTTTGTCGAGCGTTGCATGTGTTCAGTTCCACTCAGTCTGTTGTGAGCTACATTCATTCGTGCAGTATGTAGTGCAAGCTATAGTGTTTTTCTAATTGTTTGAAAAAACTGAAGAAATTACTCATTCGCGCATAGTACAGTGTAAACTACTGCATTTTTTATGTTTTATAATAGTGTATTAGGTATTGTAGTAAATTATTTTTGTAGTTTTAAGCTACAAAAAAAAAAGTGGAAGAAAATATCAGACAAATCATTTCGAGCATTTTGAAACATAACATTATTAGTTGTGAAATTCAAAACACTTCTCGGTGATGTAAAAATTGCATTGCAGCAGATGAACAATTTGAAAAACATTTTTGCACAACTAATGTAAGATGCATTTGTATTCATTTTAAAGTTCTTAATACATTTACCCGACAAACAGCATTTAGAAACTGAAGTTAATATTGTGAAAACGACTGCCGATTTCGCAGGAATTGTGGGAGGAGCATAACAGAAATGCCGGTAAACTTACTGTATTGTGTGGAGGAAGCAACATATGCGGAGGATCCTGTAACTAGACGTATACCTGCAATCGTATGCCATTCATATCAGAGAATTAATTAATTAATTATTTCAGATAAACACATACATACAGTACATGCATACACACAGTACATACATACATGCATACATACATACATACATACATACATACATACATACATACATACATACATACATACATACCAGGGGCGGACGCAGGATTTTTTCGGGAAGGGATTTGAGGAGATAGTAAAAGTGGAGTAATGAGAAATAAGTTTATATACTCACAATTTGTTTCCGAGTCACAAACATTCACAAGTTGGCCTGAGTAACGTAGTCGGTATAGCCTTCTGTGCTCGAAGTTGCGGGTTCTACCCCAACCCAGCTCGATGGCATTTAAGTGTGTTTAAATGCGACAGGCCTCATATCAGTCGATTTACTGGCATGTAAAAGAAGTCCTGAGGGAAAAATTCCGGCACACCGGCGACGCTGATATAACTTCGGCAATTGCGAGCGTTGTTAAATAAACCATAATTTTTTTAATTTTAACATTTACAATGACTGCAATACAAAAACAATGACAGAATGACATTTACAGAAGAAGGCGACGAGGCTTCTTAGACTTTTCATCCAGTCCTTCATGAGCTTTTACTTCTACATTTTTATGTATATACATCAAGGCCAGTCCATTTAATCTGTCTGCTCCCATCGTTCTCCTCAAGTAAGTCTTCAAATACCGCAATGTTGGGAACGACAGTTCTGGTGTTGCTGTAGTTACAAGCAACGTCCAGAAACGTTTCAGCGCCTTGCGAGTGCAGGGAAAAATAATTTCATTGCACCTGTTCAAAGACGATATAAAATCAGTAGGTATTAGGTGAAGATTTTTCTGATGAAGGAAATTTCTTGTCCACATCTTCAATTCATTGAGAAAGACTGTGGTGATGCGTCAACATCATTGGGCCACTGATTTTCTAAATTTTCATCTGATGCTCGTACTTTGTTTTTAAACAGCAAAGTTTGTATGGACTTTAGGATTCACTTATGATTTAAAAACCTGTCCTTGAGCTGACTAATGAAATAGTCTAAGAAGAGAAGGAAAATTAAAAGCCTAAAATACTCTTCATGACTCTCCGTCTTGAAGTAAGAACGCTGTGTTTGTCTTCCTGCAGTTCTTGGAATTTAACATTTTTGCAAAGAGAATTTACGTGGAAAACTCTCTAATTCCTATGTACATTCACGAAATAAAATTAATATTATTTTTGTTTCTTTTTTGGTATTTTTCTCAAACTTTCGGGAGGGATATATCCCTTTAATCTCCCTCTTGCATCCGCCCCTATACATACATACATATATACATACATACACACATCCGTACGTACATATATAACTACATAAATAGACTTACATACCAAGATATACATAGACACCGAGACATAGCCTACTACATACATATATAATACATACATACATACTTACATACATACATACATACATAATACATACAAATCCGTACGTACATACATAATTACATAAATAAACCTACATACCAAGACATACATACACACCGAAACATACTACATAGATACATACATATATGCATAAGATACATACATACATGCATAAGATACATACACACATACATATACATATACATAAATACATACATGCATATATACATACATAATACATACAAATCCGTACGTACATACATAATTACATAAATAGACCTACATACCAAGACATACATACACACCGAAACATACAACATAGATACATACATACATGCATAAGATACATACATACATACGTACATACATACATAATACATACAAATCCGTACGTACATACATAATTACATAAATAGACCTACATACCAAGACATACATACACACCGAAACATACTACATACATACATACACACAAATATATAGAAACATACATACATACGTACGTACGTACGTAGCCTTCATACATACATAAATATATACATACCCTACATGCATACATACACACTTACATACATGCATACATACACACTTACATACATGCATAATACATACAAATCCGTACGTACATACATAATTACATAAATAGACCTACATACTAAGACATACATACACACCGAAACATACTACATACGTACATACATACATACATACATACATACACACAAATATATAGAAACATACATACATACGTACGTACGTAGCCTACATACATACATACATACATACATACATACGTACGTACACACGTGCATACATATATACATACCCTACATGCATACATACACACTTACATACATGCATAATACATACAAATCCGTACGTACATACATAATTACATAAATAGACCTACATACCAAGACATACATACACACCGAAACATACTACATACATACATACATACACACAAATATATAGAAACATACGTACATACGTACGTAGCCTACATACATACGTACACACGTACATACATATATACATACCCTACATGCATACATACACATTTACATACATGCATAAGTACATACATAAGTACATACATAAAAATATGGAATTAAATTGGAATTTACATAAGGGGCACTATGGTCAAGCACTGTAACCTGTTACATACAAATGTACACAGACACACACACATATACATACATGCATGTGCATTATTTCGTATTCTCGTCTCGTAACTCTTTATTTTGGATCCGTAAACATTTCTTTTCCTGCAGCTTCACTGTTCAGAGCATTATGTATCGCCCGCCATGAACTGGAGAGAACGTGCGTGACGGGCAGATCCGAAGCCTGATTATACACAGCAAGAGCTGACTTGTTTATCTGTGAAAAGTCACTTTCCATAGGGTTTAGTAAAATGCAATAAATCGTCCCTATTGCTTTGCGAAATATATCACGGCCCGCGGGCGGGCGGCTACTTGCCGGCGAGTCTCACATAATGAAACAGTGGAAATACTGCTAGCTGCAATTTATTGAACAACACATCAAAATGGAAAGTAAATACCAGACGCAGAGGAGCGAATTCCACGCGCTGGCACGAGCAAATTCTATCGCCTAAAACCCTGACATACTTGCAGGAGAACTTTATGTTGTGGATGGATAACGTATCGTATACAAACTCACAAGGAAATATAAATTCACGTTCAGATGTTGTGGTTTAATATGGTCTAGTACAGAATGATTCCCTACAAATCCAGTAGCGATGGGCAAAATAACCGGTTATTTTCATACGATAAACAGGTTAATTACCGGTTATTTTTCCTTGCTAGTTTAGCCTGATAACCGGTTATATTTCTTAATAATCGAACGATCGGATATTTTAAAAATAAACTCACGGAATAAAATATGTTGTAAGTATATCTCAAATTTATTATCAGTCGAACACCTTTTCTTTTGATTATTTTGTACACTATGTTATCAACCCTGTATACAAATTGAAGACATATTTACAAAAACAATCCTAGTGACTTTTAATGAAATTGAGTTAAGGGGAGGCAGAGGTGAAATTTTCGAACAAACCTGAAGAAAAAATGAAAATTTGGATTTTTTCCATTTTTATTATCTTTATTTTCATATTCCTATGTTAGTTTTTGATTTTGTACCCTTAAAAGTATGAAATTAAAACAAATATAACTGTATTACTATACAGGGTGTTTAAAAAATACGGGGCATAATTTCAGGTATGTATTTCCCACATGTAGACAATCAAAATAGTTCATTACAACATGTGTCCGGAAATGCTTTATTTCCGAGTTATGGTCTTCACAACATTGAAATTCACCGGAACGTTTTTCTTTCCGCAGGTCGTTGCCGTCAAAGGAGACATTAAGAGGGCACTCTGACAGTTCATTCCGAGGCGTAAGTTACATTCTGTACTTGGATCGAAGGTTTCCTGATCGATGGATAGGTAGAGGTGGCCCAATTACTCCACGCTCATCTGATCTGAACCCTCTCGATTTCTACTTGTGGGGCCATTTAAAATCATTGGTTTATTCGTCTCCGGTGCCTGATTTGGAATCCCTTCGGAATCGAATTGTGGCATGTTCTGAGGACATACGCAACACTCCTGGAATTTGGGATCGTGTTCCCAGGTCAATGAGACGTCGATGTGAGGTCTGTATTCAAGCAGGAGGTGGACATTTTGAACATCTTCTGTAATGACAACGACCTACGGAAAGAAAAACGTTCCGGTGAATTTCAATGTTGTGAAGGCCATAACTCGGAAATGAAGCATTTCCGGACACATGTTGTAATCAACTATTTTGATTGTCTACATGTGGGAAATACATACCTGAAATTATGCCCCGTATTTTGAAACACCCTGTATTATTCCCATAATAAATTATATATATATATATATATATATTTATTTATATACCTTCTCTGAACATATAAATAAAAATAAATATTGAAAATTTCTTACAATATAATGCATGGAGCATTTTATATCAAACGATATAAAGTTTTATAAAATTATTAATATTTACAGAACTATTGTACTTAGAAAGTTGAAACTTGGTATGTCCATTACTAATAACCAGGGAACGGATTTATATGGACTAAAAATATATGAAATATGTAAATATATATGTAGTTATTTTTACCAAAATATGGAATTAAATATGGATTTTTACCAAAATATGGAATTAAATATGGACTTAAAATTATAAAAAAATGACTATGTACGTTAAATATTGGTACATTTTAATCAAACTAAACAAAAAATATAATGGACGTACCTTATCTTCCAATGTAGTTTCAACAAAACACAATTTTTATTGTCTGTTACCATAACAATAGGTTACAAACATTTCTTTCAAGTGCTGAAAAGTGAATCTTCTTCTATTGTCTCTGAGGATAGATTTATACTGACTAAAAGAGCGTTCGACGTCACAAGAAGTAACTGGTACATAATTCAATTTCACAATGTCTGCTGGGGATAAGTCCAAGTTAATCTTCACTGTTGATTCACCACTCATCACAGCAACAACCTTTTGTAGTTCTTCATATCCAGGGTTTTTTGAAAGTACAGTGTCCTGCATCTGCAACTTTACCTCTACCACGATTCAGTTGTTCCACAGTACTATTTATAATTTCAAAACTTTCAGATAGTGAAAGGTGCCTATTTTGGAGACTTTTGAGCGTTTTTATGATGCATGAAAATGTATGCTGAATGTGAGCTAAGTCATTCTTCACACTTATGTCACAGGTAACTGTTTTCGCAGTATCAATTGAGACTGCATCTTCAGAGTCCAATGCAAGGAGAACATTGTTAATAGAGTCTATATGTTCGGCATAATATTCAACTGCTTCTAGCCATGTACCCCATCTAGTTAAAATTGGCTTTGGTGGCAATGGAATTTCAGGGTACATTTCTTTCAACACGTTAACTCTACTGGGAGCTTTGAGAAATACTTTTTCACTGATGAAATCAACAAATCTACTTTAGGGAAATTGTCTCTGACCACTTCTGCCACACGATGAAATGCATGCGCCACACAAGTAAAATGAGTCAATTTAGGATATACAACAGATAATGCTTGTCCAGCTTTGACCATATAAGGGGCAGCTTCGCTAATAAAGAATAACACATTATCGTACATAATACCCTTTGGCCACAGGATACCCATAGCTTCGTTGAACAGTTTAACTATAGTTTTGTTATTGCACTTTTCTAGAACATCACAATGTAAAAGAATTCGTTCAGAATATTGTTCACTTAACAAACCGATAACTACATTACCAACAAGTCTACCTTCTTTGTCGGGAGTCTCATCAATGGAAACCCAAATTGAACTATCTTTAATTTCATCTCTTATCTTCTGTATTGTCTCATCGTAGATGGATGGAGCATACGTCTTCCTAAGTGTTGACTCATCCGGGATTGTATGTTGAGTATATTTTTCAAGGAATTCCCTGAAGACCTTATTCTTTAGTTTGTAGAGAGGAATATCAGCAGAGATGAGAACGGCACAGGTCGATGTTAAACTCAGATCTTACTTTCGATGTTGTTGGTTGTGTTAAAAACAATTGTCTCTGCTTGGAATTTAGTTGTTTGTTGGCCTGATGTTTACTAGTTGTAATGTGTTGTTGCACCAGGAACTTTTGTGTAGATGATACTGCACACTGACACAAATTACAAAATAATATTTTATTGTCAGTTGATAAACCATCTTCTTTAAATTCTGAAATGTAACTTGTTAGTTTTGATTTTAAATTGACTGAATGACGTACTTTTGGCATATTTACCGTCTTTATAGTATGATTTACAAAACTGAACCTATGTGTACTCTGACTGGCATTTAACTGTTGAGCTGCACAACTGAAGTCTGTTAAAATTTTAAATTAAATTAATACAGTTTTGTAACTTACTTTCCCATTGTTGATAGGACTGCTAATTTTCAAATAACTCTGATGTTAAAGGGATTACTGAACATGTGTTTAAATCTCTATTGTTGAAATGTATTTTTAAAAGTTAATGGAATTTTGTTTTGTTTTATTGTTAAACCTAATATAATATGGACTGTTTTATATGAAATATGGAAAATATATGGAAATTAACGAAAATATGTACTAAACTCTAAAATATGGAAAAATATGGAAAATAAAAGTAGGATTTTTCAACCCTACACATTGTGAAACATAAAGATAATGCAAAATATAAATTATATTAGCTTTATAAGTAAATATGTATTTACATATAAATCCTTTCCCTGCTAATAACATACTTAGTATCTAAGATAAATTTCAAACAAATTGGATAAAGTTTGTGGATTTTGAAATATTCACCTCTGCCTCCCCTTAAGGACAGATTTGCTCAATGAGTAATATTATCATTGAGCGAATGATATAATCAGGGGATAATGTTTTTTTTTTGTATTTACTGTGTGTTTTGTATTTTATTGCGTGTGTATATTTTTATTTATATACTGTATTACCTTTATATTTATTATTTGGATTATTTGCTGCAGCTTCAACAAGAAATTGAATTGTTTATACTGTATATATATATATATATATATATATATATGTGTGTGTGTGTGTGTGTGTGTGTGTGTGTGAGTGTGTGTCTGTGTCACTGTGCGTGTCTGTTTTTCATATCTCCCTCTTATTTTATTTGTATTATTTTTGTGAAATTTGGTATAAAGTTAGATTAGTTATAATAGTGGTAATCAATGATTACGGTAGCAATAATAATAACTATTGTTTCACTATTTTATTATTAGTAGGTATTATTTTCGTTTTGAAGACTCAAACTGTGCATAGCTACAGCACGAATGGCCGTATGAGCTCGTGCGAAGGACCTTGTATACAATGAGTTTGTATAATTTATTATGCATCAATAAATGCACTTATCTATCTGTCTGTCTGTCTGTCTGTCTGCCTGCCTGCCTGCCTGCCTGCCTGCCTGCCTGCCTGCCTGCCTGCCTGCCTGCCTGCCTGCCTGCCTGCCTGCCTGCCTGCCTGCCTGCCTGCCTACCTACCTACCTATCTATCTATCTATCTATCTATCTATCTATCTATCTATCTATCTATCTATCTATCTATCTATCTATCTACTATTTCAAATGTTTATAGACTCAAAAATGACACATGTCAGGTGCAATAGCCACAAAGATAAACATTAGTTGTACGGAAACAGCTGACATGTGTTGTTCTATTTATTTTTATTGTTCTCCTGAAAAACAGCATTTTTGACAAGGGTTGTTTTTGTAATAATGTCTTCAATTGTGTCGTAGGCCATTCCTTAATGTGGTATGCGTTACTACTTTACTATTTCATCGGTCCATAGATGGTAAAATGAGATTCAACTTCGAATCAATGTCAATAATACACACCTATCTTAATAGCTTTCTTTCTCTTATTGACTTATTATGTACATAATTATATCTGGAAGTATTGGAGCATATCAGATGGCGATAAACATATTTTTAATGCCATAGGTCAGCCGTGGTGAAAATGTGACTCACGAGAATATTGTGGCTCGCAATGATAGCTGTGCATTTCTCTTGCTTCCTACCTCCCCAACCCCCAACCTCTCACTCACTGGAGTCAAACTCCGTTCCATTTTTATTTGTCTCTGACCTGCGAGTGGCGTATCGTCGCAATTTCTCTCTCGAAACCATGTACCTCTACAAAATCGAAAGTTCCAAGTAGGATGGGAGGACGCATTTTTTTGTTGCCGATATGACGAGAATATTAAATGCATGATTTGTTCACAAGTATTGCGAGGAAACGGTTGTATAACATAAAACGGCATTATACTACATGTCACTCATGAAACATTAAACCGTTAATTATTATTATTATCATTATTATTATTATTATCATCTCTGTACATCTATCCTTTTTCAGCAGATGTACGAATAATGCGGTCAGATCTTCAATTTAAACGCACAGATTTACGATGTGATGTCAAATGAAAGCTAGATGTAAGGACTTGACAAATGTTGTACTTTTCAAATCTTTGCCAAAAATAAATATCCGAAGCTTCGTTCTTTCGCTTGCTCTGTTGAAGCCATGTTCGCTACAACTTGCGTTTGTGAAAAATATTTTCAACAATTAAAATAGTAAAAACCAAATTTAGATCACGACTGACAGACAAATACTTTCGTGATCAACTACGACTTGCAGTAAGTGACATAATTCCTGATTTTGAAACTTTGTCGTAGAGACATTCTGAAGACAGTTAATTTTAGGTTGTGATATTGTTCATTTATTGTTCATTTCTTTCTTCGTTACACATACTAAACATTAGTTTGTAGCCTTGTACTTTATAAAATTATATTTAAGTGCTTGACGTAAGGAAAATGAAAATCCGTTAATAAGTCAGACAGTTGCTTCACTTCCCCTTCGGATGTCCTCCTCCCTCCATAGGTGCTATGCACGTTGCGGGTTACACAGTGGCTCGGCGCACGATTACATTCTCGCCACCGCTGCCGTAGATTGTCGGTCTACGTATATCATGATGAAGGTTATAATTGTAAAAATTATGTAATGTGTGTAATTTTTTACTTTTCTTATATATAACCCCAGTGTGAGTGAATTAATCAACTACATCCAATTTCATAACATATTATTTTTTGTATTTTGTATAGGGACGTCATTGATGATCTTCAGCATCTTGTGACTTTCTTTTAACTATCTTCTGGTTGGTTTACTGTTGAGTGCAAATTCTTCTTTGACTTCTATTACCTCTCATTTTATTTTCTTGACTAATTTGCACGAGACTCTACAGACAGCACCGGCTCCCCTCTTGGCGCATTCGCTCTGCTTTGTTGATGGGCGAGAGGAAGAGTCAAATGTGTTTTCGCGCGGATTCTAAGTGGTATTTTTGTGCTTGTTTTGTTGTGTTTCTGTTATAACAGAAAGTTTTAGTATTTTTATGTTTGTTAGTTTTATTATATATGCTTGCGTTTGTGGTGAAAACTTTGGGTACGGTACAGTAATTTAGATAATAGAAAGTTTTATTACCTGTTTTTTGTTTTACTACGTTTGCTTACTATGCTTGCGTTTGTGGTGAAAATTTTGCGTAATTGAGATTTGTTTTATTTCACGTATTGTTATGGTTCCACGCAGTTTTTGTTTATATAATATAGTATAAATTATTGACATTAGGCCTACATATTTTATGTTTCGTTTCGTAACATCGTGATTTGATTTTGGTGTTTGTGCAGTTAACTTTATGAGTTTATATTACATATTATGTATTAGGGCCTATAGGTAATAGGCTGTAGACTAGTGAATTTTTATTATTCGATGCATTGAACATAATTACAATTTAAAAATGATATAGATATGCGTGTGGAAAGAAATGAGCTTCTGTATGGAGGCATGTGTTGTATAGGCTTAATAGGGCTATTGCATTTTATCACGCACCGTACCATATCACCACAAAACTAAAGACTAAGAAATCGTGCTGTGAATGATTACTTCTTTTACATGAACATTTTAAATCCAGCTTTGAAAACTAGGGCGTCATTCCAAGGTACGTGCTGTATTTTGTTATTTTAGAAAATAAGGATATTCTAATATGCCTTTAATGACCATGATTCCTATCTTAACATTTACAGTATATATGACGTAAGTTCGATTACTGTAAACATAAACACTTAGATACTGTTAGTACCAAGAATTATTTTATTTGCCATTGCAAAATAGATTTAACTTTAAATATCACTAAATTTATTTCGCTATATGCAAACCTAATACCAAACACCTACTTCCCACAGCATTGCACTTCTGAAACATCTTTCTTCACTCTCTTCCACCAACAAATTGCAAGATTTAAATGCCCGGTTATAAAGCAAACTTTAGTGCGCATGCGCCAGCCGAGAGCCGGTGCTGACCGTAGAGTCTCGTCTAATTTGCTGACTGTAAAATGTTAAAAAAATTCGGATATTAAATTTGGACAGTTAACTTCCTTCAGGTTAATTTAATTTTAAAATAACAGGTTACTATAGAATAACCTCCCATCGCTACAATCAAATTTTTAAGTTACCTGGTTTAATTTACATTACCATAAGTCTCATAATTCATTTACGTTCACATAGCCACAATGTTAAAATAAAGATAGTGGTACCTCTATTAAAGACCATGGGGACACAAAGGTTAGCGAGAGATTAAGACTTCCACCTTTCCACACAATTGGTATTATTAGCAATAGGGATGTGAGTCCTATATATCTCGCGATATGATTTTTTTTCGATTTTTAGTAGCTTATTTAACAACGCTGAATCAAATAATAGGTTATTTAGCATCGATGGAATTGATGATAGATAATATTCGGCCGACGATTCGCCATAGATTACACTGGTCTACAAAATCAAACTTTTATTAATCATCGGAGATGAAAACATACTTTTGTACACCACTTCAGTACACTGATTTTGAAAATGTTTAGTTTTTATGTGTCAGCTATAGGTTTTTAGTACACTGTATAGCAAAAGTTGATAAATTTAGTAAATTTCTTGGACTGGAATTTCTTGTAAGCAATAAAAGAATATTTTTATCAGCCTAATGATAAATACTGACAGAATTAGAGTTAATCGTAGTATGTCACACACATTCACATGTTAAAAATGAGATGAGTTTGCCTTTATGCAGTTTTGCTGGCTTGAAACTGCCTGGTACAGCATCCAGCAAAAGTCTGCCAACATGAAATCGTTCCAAAATCCCTGAAATCTTCGCTTCATTTTCTTGATATCTTGGTGAAAACTTTCACCTTGCTCATCACTGATTTCTCCTAGATTATGTGAGAAAAAATTCCAAGTGACAATGTAGGAAATGCAGCTTCAATGATATGCGACATCCCATTGCTTTGTAATAGCTCAAAAAGTTTTTCCACGCCTTCTTTGTAATGAGAAGATTTATTTTGGCCAAGAAATGTTTACAAACTGAAACAAATCTTTCCCAAACAGCCTTCTCTTCATCATTTAGAGTTTTTATAAATGCATTGTATTTCATGATATCTCATATTTGTGGTCCCACGAAAATAAATCCTTTTAATTTTGCTGACTATTACACTCTTACTACGTCATACTACTTTCGACCAATAAAACGGTACGAAAGGACGTATTTCAACCAATCATGGCTACTTATCGCACAATTATATCGCGTCCCTAGCATTTGTTTAATTTTATCGCGTCCCTAGCATTTGTTTAATTTTATCGCGTCCCTAGCATTTGTTTCTTTGTTTGCCAACATTGAAACTGCGCTGGTCTGGACGTCAAAAAAAAATATATATATATATACATACATAAAATTACAAACCACTTCAGTCGATGCACAGCAGTTTCAAATATGACTCGCATTGGCATTCAAGAACAAGAATTAATAAAAATCACTTATCATGCCTATGCATCTTCTGAAATCCGATTTACAAATAAATGAAGAGCACCATTCGGAAATCCTGAATAAGTTGAATACACCATGTAGACCTAAATCAACGAGTTCCACTTCTATTACGCACACGTCCAATATAACACCAATTGAACCACCAACCACATTCAAATTTGAAAATTGTACATTCAATAATTATTCCTTTTAAAATTGTTCATTCGGAAATCCTGAATAAGTTGAATACACCATGTAGGCCTAAATCAACGAGTTCCACTTCTGTTACGCACACGTCCAATATAACATCAATTGAACCACCAACCACATTCATATTTGAAAATTGTACATTCAATAATTATTCCTTTTAAAATTATTCATGTTTATTTTTATGTCATCGTCGTTAATTAAAACTTTTCTAACACTTGTGTATATTAGTTAGGTTATGTTCTAGCTTCTGCTATATGATATTATGGATAGTCACGTATCAGAGATTGTTTAATATTAAGATTTATTGAAAATCATGTGTCAAGTGACGTTGATTACTGGGATTCGGATAATTGAAGTGCATTGAAACTGTCTTAATAAAAATGAAACTGAATCAACAAAGCCTTCTTGACTAGTAACATTGCCATCGTGTATAGATCTCGACTAGAATGCATTGTTCACTACTGCCATCTAGCATGCATCTAGCATAATATCTGTAATGTTGAGATGGTATAAAAAAACATTTGAAGACAGTTGTATTTTCGTAAGTCAATTAATAATTTATTGTATTGCAGTACTTCGTTACTTCTTATCTTCATATATTTTCTTCTAATCGTGTAATAGTCGCGTCTAGCCGCGAAACCAGGTGGCCCGGGTTCGATTACCGGTCAGGACAAGTTACCTGGTTGAGGTTTTTTCCGGGTTTTCCTCAACCCAATATGAGCAAATGCTGGGTAACTTTCGGTGTTGGACCCCGGACTCATTTCACCGGCATTATCACCTTCATCACAGTCAGATGCTAAATAACCTGAGATGTTGATAAAGCGTCGTAAAATAACCTACTAACCTCGTGTAATAGTCAATTAAATCCCACTCGAGTTTTGATTTTCTCTAGATAAATCAAAACGTCTAGTGAGATTACTGTTGATAAAACCTTGGGAACTTTTTACACACAAATACTTGAATCCCGTACAATTTGTCTTCGCCTTCGCTTTAACAATATCTTTAATGAATGAATTGAAATGCGCACAATGTGCATAGGATTTGTAGCTTAGTCTTTGCAGAAGTTTGTGAGTGATGTTTTCCTTTTCACGGCAGTTTTCAACGTGATATCGTCCATACGGCTTCTAACACAGTTCACACACACATTCGTCGTTGGCTTCGTGGAATCTCTTGGTGGCACAGGTCTTTGGTGAAAACCATGTACTGCGTAACGGGTTACTATGTGTCTCAGTTCGTAGTTTGTGTTTGCCCAGCCTCTGGTTGTTATGGCGTCTGTTATGTAGAACTCGCTCCTGAGGGCGTTCTTTTTCCTCTGAGTACTTCAAGGGCTTTCTCGTATGCTGGAGTGTTCGGCATGCAGAATTGCGTTCTAATATCTTCGATGAAGAAGCTTTCCTTCATTAGTTCGTATGTTAGTCTCGAGAGTGTTGTTCTTCCTCCTACTCCTAGTACTCTTTTCATGAAGGATGATTTGACTCGTTTAATTTTTCCCATGTCGCTGATTGTTAAGTTTTCCCATATGATATTTAGTTCGTAGGTTGCTATTGGTGCTATAGCTGATCTAAATAAGGTCATTGCCCTTTTTGTTTCTAGTTGTTGCAGATTCTTGATATTGTACACAGCTTTTATTGCAGCGGCTGCTCTTTCTTGAATGTGGATTCTGTATGATTTTAATGTTGTTTGGAGCGTCACTCCTAAGTATTTAAATTTTTGCACTACCTCAAGTGGCTCATTCTGCAGTGTCAGGGTGTCTTTTTTTCTTTGTTTGCCGCCGTTTCTGAAGTTCATTTGTTTTGTTTTCTGGTGGTTTATCTGTAGGCTGTTTTCATCGGCCCATCTCACGAGTTTATTTAGGACCTATTGTAGTTCTTCTATGTTGCACGAGCCTATCCCCATGTCGTCTGCGTACATAATCATCGATGCTGTGGTGTCCTCTGTGATTTTTGTTATGTCCGTGGACATGATATTGAAGAGGACCGGGCTGTTAGGGTCTCCTTGTAGTACCCGATTTGTCTGTACTATTTTATTAGATAGAGTAATTTCGTCTGATATTTGAACGTAGTTGTAGCTTAGGATGTCTGCAATTGAATCGGTGAGTGGAAAAGGGGTAACATTCCAAAACATGCGAAAATAAACTGAGATAGCAAAATTGTTCATACATCATAGTCCTATCTATTGAGCAGAAAAAGAGTAATATTCCTATCATCCTAATGCCAATGGCATGACCCGTGTTTTGCAGTTGAGTAGAAGAACGGTAACATTCCAGGAATGTTACTTTTATTCCACTCAATAGTGGAGCACTATTGTGTTAGTTTTCATACGGTATGCTTGGAGCGCTGACAAGCACTGTAATAATCGTTTAGTTTCTTAACTCTTTTAGTGCTTTGTTATTACAGGTGTTGCAAGTTATGTTTGATCATTCTTTTTTAATAGGTTATTTAGGACACTTTATCAACATCTAGGTTATTTAGCGTCTGAATGAGATGAAGGTAATAATGCCGGTGAAATAAGTCCGGGATCCAACACCAAAAGTTACCCAGCATTTGCTCATATTGGGTTGGGGGAAAACCCTGGAAAAACCTCAACCAGGTAACTCATCCCAACAGGGAATCCAAACCGGGCCACCTGGTTTTCCGGCCAGACGCGCTAGCCGTTACTCCACAGGTGTGAACTGTTTGATCATCGGTATTCTGTCTCTGAGTAAAAAAACAACAATGTTAGAAGAGGGAGATAATGAGCCAATAAGAAAGAAACGAAAGGTGAACAAGAACATACATACAAAAGAAATTGAGAAAATATTTAGGAGTAGGGGAGAAGAGTTTGTAACCTACAAAGGTGTATTAGTCGAGACCAAAAAACAACATTGTAACAACGTTTTTATGATTGTTTCCTTTTCCGCATTGGAAAAAGTATTTGTACACTTTTTCGACAGTTACGCTATAAAGAAAACTTACTAATATTGTTCAAAATATTTATCTTCATTTTAACATTTGACTGGAAAAAGAGTAACATTCCCAAACTTTAAACAATCAAATCTAAGAAACCAATTTATATATTAACAAACAAATATAAAGGCTGAGATACTTGTAACTAGTAGTAAATGTGACCCATTATAATTTTTTGATTAAATTAAAAATAAAGTCACAAAACAGTTTTCTTTTATTATCTCGAAAGCATGATTTTGGAATGTTACCACTTTTCCACTCACCGATTCAATTATTGTTGTTAGGGCATGTGATCCGCCGATCATGTTGCTTAGTTTTCTAATTAGTGTTTCCCTGTTTATGAGGTCGAAAGCTTTGCAGTAGTCGACGAACACTACATGGTATTTCTTCCCAGGGTGTCTTAGGGTATTCTCTATTTGTTCTATTAGGTTGCTTATGGCGTGAAGGGTGCTGAATCCGGACTGGCATTCCGGGATACGGTTGGCCTTTAATTAAGCTCAATTTAATATGGAGAGGAGGGAGAAATATATTCTCCGAATTCACTAAAGCAACGCCCTGAACACTGTGTCTTCCTGGTTCATATACATTCCTCAGTTCCCAATCTCGTTTCTCAAAATGTGCACTGAAGACTCCTTGCATTCCCATAAAGATCCCCATGATTTTCAAATCTCCACAAAATACCCCACTGGTGAATATTGTATGGTATGGCGTCCAAGAGTACATTCATATTGTCATAAGTCTCCTTCAAGTGGACAGAGTGGCCTATCGGAATTCACGGTTTTGTATTCCCATTATGCAGCAGAACTTCTTTCAAACTTCGCGCTGAGGAATCAATGAAAAGTCTCCAGTCAGTGGCAGAATGTTCCTGTTTCAGCTCCTTGAAGAGGCCGTTATCGTCATTGCAAAATACCACTGGACCATGAACTGTAAAAAAAACTTTAGCGACCTACCACTGGCAACTTGGAGGAGGAGTCAATAGCAGCCACCAGAAAAGTGCTCAGACACTGTAGACAATTATTATGAGAATTTTAATCTGAAGAATGAAAGTCATTATATCCTGATTTTTAATAATTTGTTTCTGAAAATTATATATAAAATATTAATCATCTCCAGTCTATGTATTTTGGGTCCCTATAACCACGTCATGGCGCGTCCTCAGGTTGCGGATAGAGGAGACGGCCTCCAGATATGTATGTATGTATTTATTCACACTGCAATGGGTATATACCCGGTGGCAGTGGTAACTAATTACGCTCAATAAAGACAATAATAAAAAATACAATTAATAAGAATACTAATAATTAATACTAACAATAAAAATTAATAATAATAATGATAATAATAATAATAACAGGGAACATCCTAAATTAAATGAAGCACGATCAGTTAAAATAACATTTAGAATAAATCTAATTTGTACCTTAAACCTATGTTCGAACTAAAACCCACGAGTATGATATGTTCATATCTGCACAAGTACCTTTCAACACTACACTCATTTCGCTGTCAACTCACTCACTGCACTGGAACTACGACACATTTCACTGATTCTATCCTGATTTCACTAACACTTCAAAAACATTTCACTGTTCAAATACTTTGCACTGCCACTATAAACTATGAAGCTTCACTGACAGGAACACGTTTCACTTACTCAACACACTTCACTGACACAACACACTTCACTGGCACAACATAAATCTTCACTGATAGAACACTTCGATAACAAAATATCAATTACACCCTTTAAATACTGTGTATAATTATCGTCTATTAGTAAAGTCCTTAAGCCTATTTTTAAATAAATGTTTGGTTGTTGGTAAAGTCTTTAGTAAGTCTACAGGTAAAGCATTCCAGTCCCTGATAGTACGATTGAGAAAAGAAAACTTTCCAGTGTCCGTCCTCTGTCTTCTTTCCCTCAATTTATATGAGTGGTCGTTCCTTGAAGAGTAATTTGGCGGCTGCAACCTATTTTTTAATATGGAGGATAGCTGCGAATATATTGAATAAGCAGTTGTGGACAGCCGATAAGAGGTGGTCCTCCAGCTTGGGGTTGGGCGAAGTGCTAACAACACATCACCTTAAAAAACAGCTTGATGCGATCCCATACAATAAGCCTCGGAATGGGACTGATTCTCTGGCACGACCACAGCAAAGGAATAAGTTATGAGATTTGGTACGTGGAACGTAACTAATCTTTATAGAAAAGGAGGGGTAACATTAGTAGCAAAAGAACTAGCTAGATATGGAATACACTTCGTGGATGTACAAGAGGATAGGTTAGATGGGAATGGCATATCATATATAGGAGATTACTTGTATTATTGGGAAGGAAATAATAATCACCAATTAGGAACAGGATTCTTTGTTCATAAAAAAATAAAATCAGCAGTAAAAAGGTCGAATTTATCAGTGACAGGTTATCGTATTTAGTATTTAAGTGTAGATGGTGCGATATCGTAGTCGTAAATGCTCACGGCCGTACAGAAGAGAAAGACGACAATATAAAGGATAGCTTATATGAGGAATTGGATGGAGAAAGTTACACAACGCAGAACTGCACGCATTCTATTTTTCACCTGACAGAATTAGGAACATTAAATACAGACTTTCAGATGGTAAGGGCATGTAGCACATATGGTAGAATCCAGAAATGCATATAGAGTGTTAGTTGGGAGACCGGAGGGAAAAAGACCTTTGGAGAGACCGAGACGTAGATGGGAGGATAATATTAAAATGGATTTGAGGGAAGTGGGATATGATGATAGAGAGTGGATTAGTCTTGCACAGGATAGGGACCGATGGCGGGCTTATGTGAGGGCGGCAATGAACCTGCAGATTCCTTAAAAGCCATTTGTGAATAAGTAAGTCATCTCCAAAACTATACCTTATGCAGGAAAACTAATGAGTTATTTGATATCAGCATGTCAATTTTAGTAAAGTCCATCTTTTTTATTTTTGATGATTTTTGCTTGTAGACTATTGTTACCTGACATTTGCCTCACAGTTAGGGAAAACCTCGGAAAAAATCCAACCAGGTAAATAGCCCTGGAGCAATGCGCTTGTGCCTGATTTGTTGTTTATTTGTAATTGTGGAGTACGGTTTTATATTAGGGGAATGGGTTTACGCCAACGATATTCTGTCTAAATATGCTGTTTCTTTTTGTGAAATTGTTACAGTATTGGCCTAGCAAGTGTGTTCAAAGACAGTTCGTCTGACGCTGGTAAGTGGCTTACACTTTGTCTAGGTTTGTCCCATTTTCCTCGACAAGAAATGGGTGACTTTATTTCTGACGTGACTGAGATCATGTGAAGGAGCCGAAAAATTGAATAGTTTAGCGACTAACTTGTAGATTACTACATATCTGACGAGGCCGCACTTCCTCCTACAATATGGGCCGAGCAGTCGTCACACAACTGAGGCGGTTCATAGAAAATTCAACGCCTTATTTTACTGCTCATACCATGATATTTTTAAGATAATTTCAGTTTTTTAAAATATTCAAACAGAAACTTATTTGAAAAATTATTGGAATGCAAAAATAATAATAATATAATAATAATAATAATAATAATAATAATAATAATAATAATAATAATAATAGTTCGATTAATTAAAATGTGTCTCAGTGAAACATACAGCAGAGTCCGTATAGGTCAGTTTCTATCTGATGCTTTTCCATTCACTGTGGGCTAAAGCTGAGAGATGCACTATCACCTTTACTTTTTAACTTCGCTCTAGAATATGCCATTAGGAAAGTTCAGGATAACAGGCAGGGTTTGGAATTGAACGGGTTACATCAGCTTCTTGTCTATGCGGATGACGTGAATATATTAGGAGAAAATACACAAACGATTAGGAAAACACAGAAATTTTACTTGAAGCAAGTAAAGCGGTCGGTTTGGAAGTAAATCCCGAAAAGACAAAGTATATGATTATGTCTCGTGACCAGAATATTGTACGAAATGGAAATATAAAAATTGGAGATTTATCCTTCGAAGAGGTGGAAAAATTCAAATATCTTGGAGCAACAGTAACTAATATAAATGACACTCGGGAGGAAATTAAATGCAGAATAAGTATGGGAAATGCGTGTTATTATTCCGTTGAAAAGCTCTTATCATCCAGTCTGCTGTCAAAAAATCTGAAAGTTAGAATTTATAAAACAGTTATATTACCGGTTCTTCTATATGGTTGTGAAACTTGGACTCTCACTCTGAGAGAGGAACATAGGTTCAGGGTGTTTGAGAATAAGGTGCTTAGGAAAATATTTGGGGCTAAGCGGGATGAAGTTACAGGAGAATGGAGAAAGTTACACAACACAGAACTGTACGCATTGTATTCTTCACCTGACATAATTAGGAACTTAAAATCCAGACGTTTGCGATGGGCAGGGCATGTAGCACGTATGGGCGAATCCAGAAATGCATATAGAGTGTTAGTTGGGAGACCGGAAGGAAAAAGACCTTTAGGGAGACCGAGACGTAGATGGGAGGATAATATTAAAATGGATTTGAGGGAGGTGGGGTATGATGATAGAGACTGGATTAATCTTGCACAGGATAGGGACCGCTGGCGGGCTTATGTGAGGGCGGCAACGAACCTTCGGGTTCCTTAAAAGCCATTTGTAAGTAATTAAGTAATAATAATAATAATAATAATAATAATAATACTAAAGCCGTAAATCCCCAGTGGGGCAAGGCCTCCTGCTTGGGCAGGGGTGGCTCAAGTCTTGACCATCAGAAGAGCCGACCTGATGGTCTATTTACATTCCTAGTTCTTTGTCCACAATTTCCCTAGCACTGGTTGTTGCTCCCGCTCAAAGTTGGTTGACTGCGTCCTTCCACCGTGTTCTTTGGCGTCTTATTCTGGTCCACAGTCCTCCTAGCTGCAACTTGAACTCGTCCCGCCATCTGGTTCTCTGTCGTCCACGGTTTCTCCAGCCAATTCTTGGATCCCACAGTGTCGCCGTGTGTGCCCATCTGGTAGGATGCATTCGTACCACGTGTCCTCCCCAGCGCCATTTCGTCCTATTAGCGAGTGTGACCACGTCCTCCACGCCGCTTCGTCGCCGTACTTCTTCGTTTCTGATTCTGTCCTTCAGGCTTATTCCGAGTATTTGCCTTTCCATTCTTCTTTGGCATCTTCCTAATTTTAATGCCTGTTTCTTGGTGAGCGACCAGGATTGCGCCCCATACAGATGTACAGGTGCAATGCAGCTGTTGAAGAACTGCCTCTTGTTCTGCAATTTCTGGCTCTTGTCCATTAGGATGAAGGACAGACTCCAAAACTTTCTCCATGCCGATGCTATTCGTCTATCAATTTCTTTATCCATGCTGTTTTGAAATTATATAGTCTGGCCAAGGTAAATGTATTGCGTGACAAATTCGATGTTCGCATTGTTGACGATCATCTGCCCTTCTGCGTCATTTGTCAGTACTTTGGTTTTGCTGGTGTTGATTTTTAGGCCTACTGCCATTCTTTCTTCGCACAATTCGTTCAATATCTCTTCCAATCGTTTCCTGGATCTGGCAAACAGAACCACATCATCTGCAAAGCGTAGATGGAATGCAAATACAGGACTATAAAATAAGAACAAAATAGGAAAGAAAAAACTGACGATTAAAAATTACATACAAAAATAGAGAGAAAGCAAAATTTCTCGTATTGCTTTAGCGACGAACTTTTTCCCATTTAAACAGACAAGAGCACAATTTTTAACCACACCACGGATTCATTCGTGTGCCAGTCCGCAGCCTGGGAAAGTGGGGCAAAAAATTGTGCCCTAACATTGTAACGTACTTACTTACTTACAAATGGCTTTTAAGGAACCAGCAGGTTCATTGCCGCCCTCACATAAGCCCGCCATCGGTCCCTGCCCTGTGCAAGATTAAACCAGTCTCTATCATCATATCCCACCGCCCTCAAATCCATTTTAACATTATCCTCCCATCTACGTCTTGGCTTCCCCAAAGAAATTTTTCACTCCGATCTCCCAACTAACACTCTATATGCATTTCTGTATTCGCCCATACGTGCTACATGCGCTGTCCATCTCAAACGTCTGGATTTAATGTTCCTAATTGTCAGGTGAAGAATATAATGCATGCAGTTCTGCGTTGTATAACTTTCTCCATTCTCCTGTAACTTCATCCGTCTTAACCCCAAATATTTTCCTAAGAACTTTATTCTCAAACATCCTTAACCTCTGTTCCTCTCTCAAAGTGAGAGTCCGAGTTTCACAACCACAAAGAACAACCGGTAATATAACTGTTTTATAAATTCTAACTTTAAGATTTTTGACAGCAGACTAGATGACAAAAACTTCTCAACCGAATAATAACACGAATTGCCCATATTTTTCTGCATTCAATTTCCTCTCGAATGTCATTTATATTTGTTAATTTTGCTTCAAGATATTTGAATTTTCCCACTTCCTCGAAGGATAAATCTATATTTCCATTTCGTACAATGTTCTGGTGACGAGACATAATCATATACTTCGTCTTTTCGGGGTTTACATCCAAATCTGTCACTTTACTTGCTTAAAGTAAAATTTCCGTGTTTTCCCTAATCGTTTGTGGATTTTCTCCTAAAATATTCACGTCATCCGCATAGACAATAAGCTGATGTAACCCGTCCAATTCTAAACCCTCTCTGTTATTCTGAACTTTCCTAATAGCTTATTCTAGAGCGAAGTTAAAAAGTAAAGGTGATAGTGCATCTCCTTGCTTTAGCCCACAGTGAATTGGAAAAGCATCAGACATAAGCTGGCCTATACGGACTCCGTATTTCATTGAGAACCAACCTAAAACAGAAATGTTCTTGAATTTATATATGACTTATTAGCACGAACACGTTACGTCACTACAGCAAATGGCGCTAAAACATTATGGCTGTATTGCAAGTGGCGCAAACATGGTGCTCCGAGTAACCGAAGCGGGAATCGAACCCACGTCCGAATGCAACTCCTATCGTCAGATAAGCACCTAAGCGACTGAGCTACGCCGGTGGTTTCTCGAGAAATATCGTGAGCGCCTGGGTGACGTCAGTGGACGGTAGAAATACATTGAAAATTTAGCTTGTGTACAACAAATTAGAAACATTAATCACATACCATATCTAACACAACTGAAGTGCAGAAATCGGTGTAATGTATGTGTAGCTAATAGGCATACCACTCTTTCCACTCCAACGATCGCTATCATTCAAGATTTACTTCTTTCCCGCTTTTACTCGCAAGTAAATAATAAACCCTGGTACTCGTTTCTGTTAGAGACTAAGTCACATGACCACAATGTGGCCGGAAGAATTAGATAATGGATCAAATCCATTATCATTATTGAATCTGACCAGCGACGTTACTGCTTCCGGCGTGACGTTACAGAAAGACACCTTACACATAAAATTATGCCAAGAAATATAAATTATTATCCAACTATAACTGACAAAAATAAAAATTAAAACATTAAATTTAAATTTTTATGTAAATTATACGACAATATTGTAGTAACATTTTGAAAAATGTTACCATCTTTCGTATCAAATGACTACTCTACATTCGTTATTGCGGTGACAGATGTTATCTAAAGTTGGGAAAGGAGAAAGGACGGGTTTCGACATGGAATTCTGCCTTTGCTCATCTTTATTCATGAACAGAGAGATCTCTTGCATGCGGTATTTCTGTTACACGAGGCCAATGTTTTTACTTCCTTATCTAACAATTGCAACCATTAGGAATATTTCTCTCCCTAAAGTAATATTCATGTCTTCGACCGACTTCGAACCTGTGATAATGGGCTTCAGAAGAAAGGACAATAACCACTATACCACAGGTTGCAATGAGCAATTGAAGTGGTGGATTACAAAATGTTCTAAGTCCTTTTTTCTTAAGATTTTAGTTTGCTTTGTTCACGTTTTAATTTATTCTTTTGCAGTCTATACAGGGTGTTTCAGAAATACTTTGACAAATATTGGGTGCATGTTTTTCACACCAAAACAAGGAAAAAATTATATAAACATATGTCCGAAAATTCTTAGTTTTTTAGTTATTAATGAAAGAACATAATGAAACATGTGTTAGATATTTTCAGCTTGATAGAAAATGTTGCAAATTTAATAAATTCAGAATCTCATAGCAATGAAATTTTATGTTCAACACGTTTGGAGGTACAATCCAACAACTTAATTTAAGATTGTAATCGATAATAATATTAATTTTGTTAGATAATCGAATGATGTTATCGATACAAGTCTGCTGATGCACCCATTATATCGCAGATGGGTATGCGTTGGCAAAGACACTTCTTTACTACAGGAGAACATTTTGAACATTTGTTATGAGTTTCTGAATTGATTAAAGTTGCAACACTTGCTACCAAGCTGACAATATTTAACAGATGTTTCATTGTGTTCTTTCATTAATAACTAAAAGACTAAGGATTTCAGGACATTTGTTTATATGAACATTTTTTCTTGTTTTGATGTGAGGAACATGCCCCAAGGTTTGTCAAAGTATTTCTGAAACACCCTGTATATAACTGTAAATTTATTTAACACACTCTCCTAAGTCTTGACTTAGTGTCTGCATATGTTTTTTTTTCAAACGCATCTAAGGCCGTCAAATTTATTTTATAAGATTTTGTCATTTTTATAACAATTTGTCATTTGGACATAGGCCAGTTTGGAATCCACTTCTTCAATTGAGTTTAGTTGGCTATTAGAATAATTATGTAATTGAAATTTTGAAAAGGGGATACAATCGAGATGTAGTCCATAATGAGTCCTTTAAGTCCAGAATCGTACTGACTCTATGTCATGGGGAGTCATGACACTAGAATGTTTAGTTTGAAAAATTGACATAGCATCATATGGTGAAGGCAAAATGCCTGACAGGGGTATAATGTCCTAAAAAGAAAAATAATAAATATCCATTCAACAGCTTAAAAATATCAAATCGAATTATTAAAGATCAGAATTTTAGGTATTAAAAGCTATTATTCCAACTAGCTTTAGTTAAAAATGAGAAAGCAATACCCAAAATCTTGTATAATCATACCATTGGGTTTGACAGCGGTAGCCAATTGTAGCGAATGAAGCAACATTGTTTAATTGACGAATTTCGTGCCATTCACTACAATTGGCTACATGTTCCGATAACGTAGGCTTATGGGTGGATTTACTGGGTAATGCTCACTTCTCAAACGTAAGTTCAAACGAACGCTCAGCTGTTATTTTAAAAGAACAAGAACAATTCACCAGCTCCAGGCTTTGTGGCCCAGTTCTCGTTCCTTAGATATGCGGGTGTTGTGTAAGTACAAGGCCTCAAATGGTTTTAATCTCGACCACAGCCACTAGCG
>JAJSOF020000039.1:25211840-25221840 GCA_025594305.2 Periplaneta americana
GTCAGTGAAATGTGTTCTATGTTTTCTATAGTGTCAGTCAAATGTGTTATATAGTGTTAGTGAAATGTGGTCTAAAGTGTCATAGTGCCAGTGCAGTGAGTGTGATGTGTCATAGTACCAGTGCAATGAGTGAGATGAGAGTGAAGTGAAAGGTTATTATTATCAATGTGAAAATTATTTAGAGCTATACATATGTGGGTAGTAATAGAAAATTAGGTTCAATTATTAATTAGGTTATTTTATGTGTTATTATTAATGTAATTATTGTGTATTATTTGTATTGCGTATTTTAATTGCATTGTGTGTAATTAAGTTACCACTGCCACAAGATGTTTGCTCACTTGCAGTGAAAATAGACAGACAGACAGACACACAGGATAGATAGATAGATAGATAGATAGATAGATAGATAGATAGATAGATAGATAGATAGATAGATAGATAGATAGATAGATAGATAGATAGATAGATAGATAGATAGATAGATAGATAGATAGATAGATAGATAGATAGATAGATAGATAGATAGATAGATAGATAGATAGATAGATAGATAGATAGATAGATAGATAGATAGATAGATAGATAGATAGATAGACGGATGGACGGACGGACTGACGGACTGACGGACAGACGGACAGACGGACAGACGGACAGCCGGACAGACGGACAGACGGACAGACGGACAGCCGGACAGACGGACAGACAGACAGACAGACAGACAGAGACAGATAGATAGATAGATAGATAGATAGATAGATAGATAGATAGATAGATAGATAGATAGATAGATAGATAGATAGATAGATAGATAGATAGATAGATAGATAGATAGATAGATAGATAGATGTGGGTTGTAATAGAAAATTAGGTTCACTTATTAATTAGGTTATTTTATGTGTTATTATTAATGTAATTATTGTGTATTATTTGTATTGCATATTTTAATTGTATTGTGTGTAATTAAGTTACCACTGCCACCAGATGTTTGCTCACTTGCAGTGAAAATAGATAGACAGACAGACAGACAGACAGACAGACAGACAGACAGACAGATAGACAGATAGATAGATAGATAGATAAATAAGTGTACATATACATATACATACTGTATATATATATATATATATATATATAAATATATATATATATATATATATATATATATATATATTACAATACTCAAGTTATAGATAGATAGATAGATAGATAGATAGATAGATAGATAGATAGATAGATAGATAGATAGATAGATAGATAGATAGATAGATAGATAGATAGGTAGATAGATAGATAGATAGATAGGTGGGTGGGTGGGTGGGTGGGTGGGCGGGCGGGCGGGCGGGCGGGCGGACGGACGGACGGACGGACGGACGGACGGACAGACAGACAGACAGACAGACAGACAGACAGACAGACAGACAGACAGACAGACAGACAGACAGAGAGATAGATAGATAGATAGATAGATAGATAGATAGATAGATAGATAGATAGATAGATAGATAGATAGATAGATAGATAGATAGATAGATAGATAGATAGATAGATAGATAGATAGATAGATAGATAGATAGATAGATAGATAGATAGATAGATAGATAGATAGATAGATAGATAGATAGATAGATAGATAGATAGATACTTTTCTATATGCACATGCTCATTTCGGGTATCTATTCAAATGTACCATTTCAAATGTAAATTATGTATAAATTTGAATTTGAATTTGAATATACATCTGGCTTTACAGTACCTCTTAAATCCTACCCCCTGTAAATAAATAACGAACATACAGTACAAGTTTAGGAATGTGCTCTCATTTGAGAAAGGATGCTAGTGGCTCTACAGTGGTGTGATGTTTCACATAATGAAATGACTGAATCTTAAACCAAATGCGTAAGAGGCCGACAGTACAGGTACTGCGAAGCGAACAAAACCCATCACAAAATATAGTAGACTTCGGCTGCGTTTAAGTGAGGTTCAAGGGTAATAACAAGAGATTTAATGCGAAAGAAAATAACACTTTAAAGTATACGTTTTACGTCAGACAAGGTCAATCGCTTGTGTTGGCGCTTACTTTCGGTTTTGTACGGGCGGGTTGGTAAATGGCAAGAAGTCCCTCTTTCGTTCAGAGTTTACGGCTCTGCTCCAACTCCAATGCTGGAAAAACTCCACGCTGGCCGTTACAAGAATGTTTTAAAATATGAGCGTGTTATCATAATAATAGTGTGTCCGGCTGAACCGTGGCGCGGCTCCGGTTTCTACGGCCTCATAAAGTCTCCGCTGCGTCCAGGGGTGTACGAAATATAATTCAATATCTAGGAAACTTATTTCTACAGGGACATCATTTTATTTTTACTTCAATTTTTATTGTACCTGAGTTTTTGAATGTACTTCACTCCCACCCCTTCTACTAATGAAGTTCAACTGTCTTCCACACAGATCCAAGACTGCATATACAGTCACAGTAGCCTTGAACGGTCATATTAAGGATGGATGGTATTTTTGGTGAAAAATGAGTAACTTAAATTGAAAAAAAAATTCTTTAAAATACCCTGTGATATGTGTGGAATGCATTGCATAACATTTCGTGGATATTTGTGCCCTTATCGGATGTTGAGTCGCCATTTTTAAACTTCCTGCGCTATGAGTTTTTAAATCACTCGCCCCCTTTTATCGGTTTACGGTAACTTCATTTTTTTGCTACATTGCCAGCTAAAATGGATGTAATTTCTTCACTATTAAAGATACATGCATGACATTTAGAACACACATTCTTTAGACTATTAGGAAACTTTTCTCTGTAACGGAATGTTCTTAATAGATTTCGTTTTATAACTACGTCCGTTTGTTTTCAAGAAAGGAATTCAGAAAAGTATTATTACATTTTAATTGTTTATTGTACAAACGTACAATTCAATATTAATATCAAAATTCTGTTACAGGCAGTTAGTAGAGCATACTTTTGCAAGTACAGTGCAAAAAACGGGATTAATCTACCTTTAAAAATGATTTAGATATATCGATTTTAGTAAAATCCTGCATTGGGTATATTTTCTTCAAATATGGGCCCCAAAATAATTTTTTCAAAATATTTATTTTTGGTTGAGTTTCTACAGGTATGAGCTCTGTACATACAAAAAATTAGTATTTTACACCAAATAGCGAAAAATTAAAAAAAAAAATATCGTCTTCTCCCCTTAAACAGTACGTTCCAAAAATATGTTTGCGTTTTCCAGTGACGAAAGAGCTTTCAATATTGCATCATTTTCCATTTGCCTACGTCGCATCCCGGTTTCCCCCACCTGCTTCTATTCGCCTCTCTGTAAATGCTAGTGGCTGGGCTGTCTTAGATCTTTTCTGAGAACATTAATTTCTGTTAGGAATTGGACGTCTACGTAATATTATACCCATACAATTGTTTAAAATAACTTAAATAAAAGGGCCTCGTTAAGTAATTAACTGTCACGTGATTTCCTCCCTTTCTACGACGCTGCGACGTAACCACTTGGACGGACGGTAGATAGCATGTCTGAGTAATTTTATCTTTTCGGATCGGGCAGAGGTGAAGATTGGATTTACAGTACGTATGATCTCTTTTATAGAGTTGCTGATACGAAAATCGAACCTGGTAATTGGAATTACGTACAATAGTCTATAGTGCAATAATATGTACATTAGAACTGAAGCCTGTATCGAAATGAACAGCCACCATTTTCAAAAATGTGTTTAAATATCCATATTATGATTATTTTTCAATTTAACTTCATTCTCTATAGTGTAAGCTAATGTGCTGTAGACAGTATAATATACACTTCATAATGAATACGTCCGCATGGAAAACTCAGTTCGTGAGTAAAATCACTCATTGTTAATACAGTACTGTATTTTGATTAAACAAAAAAGAATGAAAATGTATCAAACTCAAAATCTCGATATTTTCTAGTTTACGTAAATGGATGAACTACTTTTCTTCCCTCCTGTACCTAGCAAAGTGATTTGTTTGTATATTACGCCAGTATCATCGAACTCCAGTCGTGGAAGGGGGTAGCAAACGGTGTTTCCGGATCTTAAACGTTGATCCAAAGGTATAGCCAGGTTAATATTAGAAATGTTAGTAAAATAAAATTATGCCCCTGTAATTCCGTGCCTATTTTGTTTACTAAGTCCTAGAAGTGTGCAATATTCAGAACTCTCTGAGTTTCACGTACACTAGATCTCCCTATTATAATTCCATAGGACCTAAAACGCCTAAATGAATCATGAACTCCTACAAATGCCTAAAACCCTTATTTGTGCCTGAAAAGCGCCTTTTTAATTTTGCGTACATTTAAAATAAAAATACCGGTATTGTAAATACAAAAATTCCCAGAAAACTACAAAAATGCTATTTAAAATGTAAAAAAATTCCCTTACAGACCAATACTTGTCTCGCAAGTTTATCCCATATTGGTCTTAGAAGAGAAGGGAGGATTTTACCTAATTTCCTGAAACCGATGTTCATTTACGGGTACAAAAGTCCATTCTAGTAAAAAGAATGATAGGGTGTTCAGATTAGGCGAGACCTTACAAATTAGTTTTCGCGTCAATGCACCCCGTCATACGAAATGAAACTGACCAATCAGCACTTAGTCTCTTTCACGGATATAATTTGAGTCTACAGTTCAGTAGCACCCAATATCAGCATCAGTTCATTGTACATGAATTCCACCTGAAATGGAATATTTACCGAAATTAAAATGATTAATTCTTAATTTCATGTAAACTCCTAAAAGTCGTAAATTTTATTTTATGAGGGCCTAAATCTGTCTTTCTTTTAGCAGCTAGAAATTCGTTCCCTATCAATATCATACAGAGAACGGAACTTAAGATAGAAACCGAACTGTTATACATTATTGTAATTATTGTAACGTTATTATTATACATTTTATAGCCTACCACTGCCACCAGGTGTGTACCCTATTGTAGTGTTAATACACACAACACAAAACACAACACACAACACTCAACAAGCACACATTATTTTTATCTACAGTATCTGCATGTGAAAATGGGAGTATAAGGGTACAGTGCATCAGTTATTCATAGATTTCAAAAAGGCATATGCCTCGGTTAAGAGAGAAGTTTTATATGATATTCTTATTGAATTTGATATTCCCAAGAAACAAGTTGCATTAATTAAAATGTGTCTCAGTGAAACGTACAGCAGAGTTGGTATAGGTCAGTTTCTGTCAGATGCGTTTGCAATTCACTGTGGGCTAAAGCAAGGAGATGCACTATCACTTTTACTTTTTAACTTTGCTCTAGAGTATGCCATTAGGAAAGTTCAGGATATAAGAGAGGGTTTGGATTTGAACGGGTTACATCAGCTTCTTGTCTATGCGGATGTCGTGAATATGTTAGGAGAAAATCCACAAACGATTAGGGAAAACACGGGAATTTTACTGGAAGCAAGTAAAAAGATAGGTTTGGAAGTAAATCCCGAAAAAACAAAGTATATGATTATGTCTCGTGACGAGAATATTGTACGAAATGGAAATATTAAAATTGGAAATTAATCTTTTGAAGAGGTGGAAGAATTCAAATACCTGAGAGCAACAGTAACAAATATAAATGATACTCGGGAGGAAATTAAACACAGAATAAATATGGGAAATGGCTGTTATAATTCGGTTGAGAAGATCTTATCAACCAGCCTAATGTCAAAAAATTTGAAGTTAGAATTTATAAAACAGTCATATTACCGGTTGCTCTTAATGGTTGTGAAACATGGACTCTCACTTTGAGAGAGGAACATAGGTTAACGGTGTTTGAGAATAAGTTTCTTAGGAAAATATTTGGGATTAAGAGGGATGAAGTTGCAGGAGAATGGAGAAAGTTACACAATGCAGAACTGCACGCATTGTATTCTTCACCTGACATAATTAGAAACATTACATCCAGATGTTTGAGATGGGCAGGGCATGTAGCACGTATGGGCAAATCCAGAAATGCATATAGAGTGTTAGCTGGGAGGCCGGAGGGAAAAAGGCCGGAGGGAAAGAGACCTTTGGGGAGGCCGATACGTAGATGGGAAGATAATATTAAAATGGATTTGAGGGAGGTGGGATATGATGATAGAGACTGGATTAATCTTGCTCAGGAAGGGAGCCAATGGCGGCGGCAATGAACCTCCGGGTTCCTTAAAAGCCAGTAAGTAAGTAACATGTACCGGTACTTGTAGACAACGTTCTCAAAGTAAGATAAGGTTAAGCAATAATAATCACACCAGAAATTAAAATAAGACGTTATCAGTTTTATTACAACAAACTTAATTTTTTTATGTATCCAGTAAAATAACACATAAAATATTGACAGCTACAATTAGAAACATATCCACTGAAACAAGTAGGCCTAATCATGATTTCTCTTGATCGTTCGGAAATCGGAATACTGTTAACTCTGGCTTCTTATTCTTACTCTTGTTTCAATTTATAGTACTACAAACGTCTCCTCCTTATCTTATATTATTATTTCAATTATTCTATTTCAGTTATTAACATATATCACGACCGGTAACGAACATTTCACAGCTTACACAACTTGTCTTCACAAGTAACAAAGCGAAATAGTATCTGCACAGTCTATTGTCCCTAGTACCTAGTAGCTAGCTGCTTAGAGCGCTGTAATCGCAAAAAAAAAAAAAAAAAAAAAAAAAAAAAAAATGACCTCAAGTTTCGTGACCGTAGGTACTATACTGTGGTAACACCTTAAGATACATGTACACCGACAAAACGCAAAAAATGATGAAAAATTATAATTTTCAATATATAACTATTTTAATAGAGAATTTTCTTCCCTTTAATTTGATATAATGATTTTCGATTTATGCCTTATGGTTTTCCAGATAAGTCCCATTTTCCAAAATTCTGCGTCATCAGGCACGGTCACTTCTACGAAGACCACTCCAAAACCAATGCACAATATTTTTTTAAAATTTATTTTTTATTCTAAACCTTTACAATTTATGGAGGTCGTTTGAAAGGTGCGGGGATTATGTGTAAAAGTGACGTATTTTTTCTGAAGGATGTATCTACAGTCTATGAAAATAGCAAAGCTGTAGGATAAAAATGTAATTTTTAAATAAATATTGTGGATTACTTTTGGAGTGATCCTCGTAGCAGTTAATCCCCTCGTCCAGCATTGCTTGTAAAAAAACTTATTTCTAGTCCCAAAATAGATGCACAGATATCAGGGCATGATCATTAGATTTAAAACACGTTTTTACTTAAAGAAGTAATTTATAATATTTTACTGTTAGTCATAAAACTGTAAATTTGTGTGTCAGTGATGTTGTACGTCATTTTAATAAGAGTCCAAAAGTAGAAATTAAAAATCTGAGGAAGATGTGCATAAACCCTGGGACAAACACCATCGCAGGATTTGTTGCATCTATGGAAAATAAGGACAAAAATGCCAAAAAAAAACATTCAACACTTGAAGTTAAAACAAGAAGGAGGTATTTGAAATGCAGAAAGAAGCTGAAACAGGACCGATATGAAGCTGCTTAAGGGGTGACATATAATGATGCTGTCTTCTAGGCTCTGAAAGTTTGTGACTCATTTCCTGCAAATAGTAATTTTAGTATAATTAATTCTTTTAAACATGATATCTCAACCAAATATGGCGATACCAAGAAGATATTGTTGTCATTTTTAAGCTTGAAATGTCCCCTAGTGTCTGACAATGAGTAAAATAACATTAATATAGTTAATACCTAATTATCTATGGATTTTTTACATGATTTATGCAACATAAAATATTAGTGTCACTTACATATATGGTAATATTTAATTAATGTAAATGAAAAACAAAATAGCTATATGTCAGGCACTAAAGAATAGTTTTAGCTATAAAACTGTGAAGAAACTGTGGCTGTATCTTAAAAACTGCATGAGCTATCATGTTTCAAGTTGTATGTCAAAATTATGAACAAAATAATTTTGATAAACAATTTAGACATAATATCAAGGGATCTGTTCACTTTATCCTCTTTCTGGTACCATTCTCATTTGTATAAAAATTTTACAGAGCAAAATTATGCAAAACAAAATGTTTTGTATGTAAAGGTGTACATATACCTTAAATACTTTTCAATAAATAAACATAATATGTTATTAAAATTTGGAATATAATTGAATCTAAGCATCAAAGATGCTTACTTCATTAGTATTTTAAAACAAAGAAGAAAATTTGTAATATCTACTGGTACAAACTTTTCTCTCGTAATCAAATAAAATACAAAATAGCCCCTCTTAAATTAAGGAATTAACCACGATATTCATCATGACATATTTAGGATTTCAATACGATTTTTTATCAACATATAGGTCAGGTAGTCTGTGGTCTCTGTGCCCTCTTGGAGAATATGTTAATTTTGGAAGCATGTGTCCTTCCATAGTCAATTTTCATTAAACGCCTGACTTTCACTAACTATGCAAGTAACATGAAGCTTGTCGTTATATCTCTGACAGCCAGTGCGAGCTAGGAAGCCTAATAATTATTTTAGGAGGAGGATTGCTTCTGTTTCAAATTCTGTTTGTTTCTTTTGTTAAAAAAAAAAAAAAGAAGAAGCGGTGCTTCGAATTCTATGTGACGTATACTTCATTTTTACACGTAGAGTTTGTCTAAATGTTTACGGTATAAAAACATGAGTGAGACAAAATACATTAGAGTGTGTAAAAGCAAATACTGAGAATGGACGAACCCAGATTTCTAACATTTGCCGTGAATTATGGCCCAAAAGATATGGAATACCAAAAGAAAACCATAGAGGCTATCTCTCTAACTCGGAAAAGACCGCGAGGACTACTTCTGTAAGCTGCTGCTGTTGTTGTTGGTGGTGGTGGTGGTGGTGGTGGTGCTAACGATAGGAGCGCTTGAACCTAACATGTTTTTGGAATGCATAAAATTTAGAACAGTCAATGTTAATAGGTTACAAAAGATTACAGGTGAAAAGAAATATCTTGGAAGAATATTTTTTGAGATATAAAATCGAGAGGCGTGGCCTGGCATGTGAGCTAAGCGAGAGGGGAAAGAAAGGGAGATCAGGAACAAAGTATGTTTCGGTTTGGTTAATATTAGACGTATCTATCGACATGGAAGTTCAGTTCAGACTGAAGCCTTATTTTCCTCTTTCATATCCACTTACAGTGATCGATTTCGGGAATTTATATGTATTTATTTACACTGCAAGTGGGCAAGCACCCGGTTGCAGTGGTGTACACAATATAAACAATACACAATAAGATGATAAACAATACACAATAAAATCATAAAAAATACACGATAAAATTTAAATTGCATAATACAATTATATACACAATACAATAAGAATATACAATACAATTTAGCACAATAATTACAATTAATAATAAAACATAAAATACCTAATTTTACAATACAACCTACATATGTATAGGCCCTACATAAGTTTCAATAGTCTTTCACTTTACTTTCATCGCATTCACTGTAGTGGCACTAATGACGCATTTCACTGACACTTTAGTACACATTTCACTGACACTATAGAACACATTCCACTGACACTATAGAACACATTCCACTGACACTATAGAACACATTTCATTGACGCTATAAATTATCACTGATCGGAACTGTTCACTGCACTGTAAAACCATAACTTCACTGACTCACCTCGCTTCACTTATACAACAGTTCAAATAAGTCAAATAATTACATCCTTATGCATACTTATAAAGAGAATTACATTTAAACTAAACATTTCTAGTCTAAGGCCCTCTTACACGCTATTTTTAAATAATTTACAATTCAAACCAAGGAAATAACTCGTCAGGCTAAATAATTACATGTCACCTTAAAAAATTAAATGTTAAATGTCACCTTAATTTTAATTTGCACTTTATACACAACTTTTTAAGTTATTCTTGAATCTCCTTAAGGAAGGACAGCCCTCAAAGACCGCTGCAGGTAGGTC
>JAJSOF020000039.1:25226840-25594340 GCA_025594305.2 Periplaneta americana
TACTTGACGGCAAACTCATTCACTATCCGATGTTACACTCTACCCTAGACCTTGTTACAGAGTACCCCATACTGGGGCACAGTGTAACAATGTATCACTTAATGAATATGTTCAAAATAAGTATATTAATTACATAGTTGCAATTTTTACATGGCAAAGTATTGTCTAATAATGAATGAATATTCATACCTCACAACAAATTTGATTTCATTACTATATTTGTCAAAAATGTGAAAAATAACTTCTCTACTACACTGCACCCCACCTTCCCCTATATGTAGACATTATCAAGTTCTTGCATAATATTTATTGTAATTTATCTGAAAAAAGTCATTTGATCATCGTATTGGAATCCATATTGCAAGTCTACATCTCGTAAAATAGATATGGTATGTTTTAGGGCTCATATTTTTTAATTGTTCAGTTGTCCGTGTATGTCAATTGTTTATCAATGTGTACTGAGTCGCTATCACACTGTGGATGTTAATCGAATTTAATAAAAATTGTAAGCTTATTTATCGAAGATTTGTGTATGTCTTGAATATTGATAAAATTTTTATTTACCGCAGATTATTTACCTTCTACTCCAATGCACTCTGGTATATTTCATTTGGCATAGGCACAACTTCAGGAAATAAAAATTAGTGTAGTTAGATATTGTACTGTTTACAGATCTCACAATGAAAATATAATAATGAAATCCGTCTGTCATAACAGGTGACTATATAGGTCCGGAAAACAATAAAAAAATGCATATATGGAATAGAGAGAAAAATCAATACAGTAGGTAGCAATCATAGTACAATATGCAATTTAGAAAGTTTAAGAAATTAAACGTTATATAAATGATTATGTAAAATGCCTAAGTAATGCCTCACTTTGACTATTGTGATATTTCATATAGCGACCTAAGTGCTGAACTTTCTCAAAAAGTTCAACGTGTACATAATGTCTACGTCCGATTTATTTTCAATATCCGCCGACATGATCATATATCGGAATATTTTCTACGACTCTCCTGGCTCCGCTTGTAAGATCGATGTTTAGTACATTCCCTTTGCCTGCTATATCGAATTATACATGATTCCACACCCAACAACCTTGCCTCTCGGTTTACTCTCCTAGCTTCCATCATAATCGTAATACACGTTCACAGCACAATTGTTGCTATGAATACCACGTCATCAGACATCTCTGTACTCAAGTTCTTTCTCAATAGCCATGGCCCGCTCATGGAATTCGCTGCCGCTGGAAATCAGGGGTAGTCTTAGTCCTCAGTTGTTTAAAATTAGGTTTAGAAATATTTTAAATGCACAGAATTAGTTTTTTTAGGTATAATTTGTATTTATTATTATAATTATTATTATTATTATTATTATTATTATTATTATTATTATTATTTTACACAGTCATTACTTTATTTTTCCATTAACACTTATATCTAGGTAATTGTCATTGTCTCAATGTAACACGTGCTGTGCTGATAATACTAATTGTACTATTCCTATAGTTGTGAGATTATATTCATATGTATTAATTTTTTTTAAGCTAATACTTGTATACTAGAATGTATTTTCCTGTTTGTGATCATGCATTCAGTCTCTTTTTATTATATATATTATTTTATTATTATTATTATTATTATTATTATTATTATTATTATTATTACTTTTTTTAGTTAATGATTGTGCATATGTATTTAATCTCTCTTTTTACTTTATTATTATTATTATTATTATTATTATTTTTTTGTTAATATTTGTATGCTGGTATGTATTTTTCTGTATGTGATTTGATCCTGGTTGAGTGGAAGAGAAGGCCTGATGGCCTTAACTCTGCCAGGGAAAATAAAACTATTATTATGTATTTCTTTAAGATATTTAAACAAATATTTTTAATATCTTGAGATGTCTTATCATAATGTTTTAAAATGTCAGTAGTATATTTATACGCCGATCCGCGGGCACCAAAAAGCAAACCCCTCACCTCCCATGTGTAATCAATTGCATTATATCTCTCACTCAAGTAAGGAACACATGGGCGGTAAATGATTTGTTTTTCTTGATCAACCGCTAAAGCTTGAGATACATCCTTTTCGAACCGTACAGTTGGGTCCAATATTACTGCGTTCTTATTTTGTCTATTAAGAGCAACTATATCTGCTCGTCTGGTACTGCCATCCTCGGATATACAAAGTACTTCTTTATGTATTTCAAGATTTTTATTTTTCCTTAAATGTGAGGCAATATAATATAATATTTCTGTTTTATTTTTATATTAAAATCCTAAATATTTAAAAATTTAAGTTCTATAAGTGTATGGGCTATTCCATATGAAATCGATCAGTAAAAAACTTCGCATTTTTTTAATAATCTAATTTTTTCCCTATTTATAGAAGGTGCTGAGGAGAGTGCATTTTCAAAAATATATTATCGCAAGTCAAACGGTTTTCGTACTATTAAACGACAAATTTAGCGTATTTTATAAAAACAAGCCTTTTTCAGCAATCAGAACCTGGAACCATTTATGGCAGAATATTGAACGAGAGCTCATTTTGAAGCTGACATTTAGTAGGTTATGATAAGAAGTAATATTTATTTTTATTGTATACAGAGGGACAGATAATCTGATTTTACTTACTTTTAGGCTTTTTGCCCATTTGTAAAAATGTAAAAAATATTGAGAAAAAAAATTGCATTATTAAGAGGGGTTCGGCATTGTTTGCTTAGTGGCTCGGCAATAAGTTTCGAGGGTATTAAATAAATTATTTTCACACGTCTAGACTTGAACGGGGCAGTACCGCACGCACTGGCCGAGAGCTGAAGATAAGCGAGCATTGGGCGTCATTTTACTCCTGTGATTATGAAAACTTGTCATAAAGCTAGCCCAGCCATGACTGCTAGACGACACATCACTTGTTTGTCTCCTGGCTTTGCTTGTCTCCACTACCTACAGTTAGCTGGTTACGTCACGCGCGTACTATTTATTTTCTTTATTTGATATTTTCAATACTTCCTTATCAACGGTGCACCAGTAAAAAATATGTGTTTATTTGTACTTTCAATGCTGAATTTAACCATATATTTTTAAAATATTTTTTCGTGGGCAAAGGCTCTTAATGAAGAAAAATCTAAATTTCTGCATGTCCATAAAAATAATAAAAACTGTTTATATGTCAATATAAACTATAATTTCTCAGCATGAAAATAACCATAATTTTGATCATTGGGTGAAAGGGTTTCGGAGCCACAACAGTTTAAATTTGCTAATTTTATGAAAATACGATAACTTTAAATATTTTTAATTTAAACACTATGAAGTTCTGATGCCTCAAACTTTGCAAAAAGCATTGTATCACAGTTGTCAACGGACAGAAAAAGTTTCATTGTATTTAAAAATTGCAAGGTCAATTTTCTCTATATTTCGGTCGATTTGAGATGGAATAGCCGTATGTATATTTATTAACTTGCGCAGCTTCGAAAATAAACAGAAAAGGCAGAAGATCGAGGTCTACCGTAAAAGCAGGAAGAGTACTGGTATAAAGTGAGCAGGTCACTTCGTAAAACAGAATTAGAACCAACAGCACTTCACGATTTAATGTGTAAACCAAGCAGATAATAAAAGTCCGTACAAAGGTATTTCTTCACTTACAACCCTCATAAACTACAGACGCTAGTCGTAATCGATAATCTAGTGGTCACTGCAGCCAAGTATCGTTGGTTCGTATCCAGCACAGAGGACGGTAGTTTTTAACGCGATGAAAATAGCTATTTACCTATCAAGTACGAAAAATAAGGCTTTAGCGGACGAATTCAGTGTTTTTGGACGAGACTATCTCTAAATATATGAAATAAACTAAATAAAAAGTAAAAATGAATAAATCTGAAAAAATAGATAGTGAGTAGGAGAAGTTATCCCCACTCTCGCAGCTCGCTTACCACGCGGCAGCAGCTACGTCTGTCTGTCTACTGTCTACCCCACCGTAATGAAATGTGCATTCGACATTCACGTAAGTAGCGTTTATACAGGGTGATTCACAAGGAAAGGTAAAAAATTTAGGATACGATATCTTAGGCCACATTGAGTGAAAAAGTTCATATGAACATAGGTCCGTTTTCGAACGATGGCAGAGCTAGATGCATTTTTTTTTAGTAAAACGTCTCGCCCCAATGTGAATCAGACGTTACCATATGCTGCTGACGTGAGGCAAGGTCACCGATGAATGACATAACATTGGAATCTGCATTGTGAGCGATGTAGATAAGAGAAGAGAAACAAACCGGATGGTGGGGCATTACAAATGTCACAAAAATATTCGCTCTCACTTATCCGTTCACAGCAGTTCAGTCAGCTGCCTACAGTACAGTAGTTATACAGGTACAGTTATCGGAAGTGTTAAGTTGTGTTTTTCAAGATGCCTTATAAATTTTCGACTGCAGAATACGTCGATATTGTGTATGTTTATGGTTTGTACGATGGAAGTTCCTTGCGTGCCGTCCCTGAATATAACGACGCTTTCCGAACAGAAGGGTACCATATCGAAGAGTATTTACTGTCTATCGGGTTGGATGAAAGACTTCGTATACCAAAGGAACGACGAAACGAGAGACGCACTAATCGACCTATTTTGGATGCGGCATAAAGACAGCCACGTGCATCTCTCCCGAGCGATGAGCGCGATTCACGCCCGAGCGCAAGAGCGCATTGAAGCAGAAGGAGGTACCTTTGAAAATGTGCGAAAACATCAACCCCGATTTCTAGAAGGTGTGTATGCATACGTATAGCCAATTCATACTTAACCCCCTTCACACGAGCACCAGTAATTTCAATCCGAGCCAGAAAAATTGAATGTTTCGTTATATTTGTTGTTATATGATCAACTGTTTTGCTTCAAACACAGGTAAAATTTCTGAAAAACAATATGAAACAATGTTGGCCTTTATTCGTTGTAATATTATGATGAAGTATTTTGATTAAAACCTGTTCAAGTTGGTAACACGATTATCACTGCCGTCTGGATCAGAATCGCGTATAGATTATGTACGAATAAGGATTTAGACGGTGCTGTGTTTATTTTCTTTAAAACGCCGCTAAAGTTCAAGTTTTCGGACTTATAACAATCCGAAAAGCAACTATTTAGAGAGCATGTACTAAAAATATTTATTGCGGTTTCTTTCCAAGAAACGTGAATTAAAATATCCATGTTCTAGATTTAAAATACGTGCCAGGAAAACTTATCGGATAGCTATATCTCATCTCAGAAAGTTTGTTCATTTGCCGGAAGAATTCTCTGTGGGCTGAACTCTCAACAAAGACACGAGTTAGGCTATCTTATAGGACGTCTCATGACACTGCTGAAAGCTCTCATAGGTACGAAGGAAAGAATATGAAAAAGTGGAACATAAAATCTCTTTATTGGCCTCAGTGTTTGAGAGCAATGTAAAAGATAATTATCAACAGTAATCTTACTAGAGGTTCGATTTACCTAGAGAAAATTAAAACTCGATTGGGATTTAATTTACTATTGCACGATTAGAATGAAGTACAGTAGCGTGCAAATTAATCCGAACACGACATATGTTTACATTTTCTGTCATTGTTGGCCTCACAGCTGCTCATACCGCTTTAATTGACATCTGTAGTACGTGTAATTCCATTGTTGAAGATGTCATTATTTTTTTTATAATATGTGGCATTTTGCCTGTCGTTTTGTACTTATAAGCATTTCAGTTGTGTTGAAGACTTAATACTGCAATCCTGTGTACATTCTGTCGTCTTCACAAATGGATACAACACCACGAAAACGGTCTAAAATTATAACATTAGCAGAGCATTCTTCTATGACACAGAGACAAATTGCTGCAGAATGTCACATCGGTTTGGCTACTGTTAATTCGATCATAAATCGATACAGGGAGACTGGATCCATCACACCCCAGAAAAAAGGAAACTGTGGCCGGAAAAGGAAGACTTCACCTGCAGATGATCGTTTAATTGTCAGGAAAAGTAAATTAAATCCTAGACTACTATTGTCACGCCAGGAGAAGGCGGCTGAAGTACTTAGACGGGGCGGAGGGGAAACAGTCGCGCATGCGCACTGCGCTGTTCACTGCAATATTCCTGTTTTACAAACATCTACTGCACGTGTCTATGAATCTTTGCGACTTCGTGAAAATAATAGTGGGGTTTTTTACTGTAGTGTTTTATTAGTTTCAACGAGACAATAGTTTTCAGTATACCACAAATCTTGTATTGCTTTAGTTATCCTTTGCTTTTCGTGTTAATAATAATATAGTTAATAGAATTTATGTTATTGTATACTGTTATTTAGGTTTATAGCAGTTTTTTGTTTATTGTAAATATGTCGACAAAGAGGAAACAAGGATTGACAATCTATAGCGAATGTAGGAATATTATTAGAAGTGCAAAATAATTCTGTGATGAAGAAAAAGAACAACAGTGCCTTTGCATTCCTCTTACGAAACCTACAGCAAAGGTAGAAAAGTACTCTAATCTATCCACAAGAATAATACAGCGTATAAGGAATGAAATGAATGACTGCACAGAAGAAAGTGCGTTGTCAACACCTGAGGGAGAAAAAAAATGTAAACGTCCAGACTACCGAAACGCAAATGTAGATGACTTCGACGGGAGATTGACAAAAAAAGATATAATTGAGAATTTTTATTTGAAAAAGAAAGAGGGCCACCGGCGTAGCTCAGGAGGTAGCGCGTTTGCCTGCTGATCTGCAGTTGTGCTCGGGAGTGAGTTCGATTCCCGTTTGCGCTCACTACCTGGTTGGGTTTTTTCCGAGGTTTTCCCAAGCGGAAGGCGAATGTCAGGTAATCTATGGCGAATCCTTGGTTTCATTTCGCCAAATACCATCTCGCCATCATCAATTCAATCGACACTGAAGAAGCTAGTATTTATTACAGTGTCGTCAAATAAGAAGTAAAAAAATAGTACCAAGCTGCAACAAACGTCTACCCTTTTATAAGAGAAAATTGATTTGAAATGAAAGACAACATTAAGACGAATACTGAAGAAAAGGGATTTCAGGTGGAAGAAATGTGCAGCAAAAAAAAAAAAATCGAGGAAAACACTGTAAATTAGAATACGTGAAGATATTTACAGCAAATAAGAAAGCTTAGGAAAGTGGAAAAACCGATTTTGTATCTGTACGAAATGCGGATAGATAGGCCTACCAATTTAACGTTTCCCAAGTTCTGGCACGATAAAAATGTTACGGGAGTTTTGACTACCATAAATGTGTCCAGAACACTCATTGTTGTTCATCAGGATGGGGGCGGTGGGGCTGATGGCTTTGTTGAGAGATTCGAATTAATATACATGGCTGGAACATAAACAGACTATTATCATGGACAGATCATACTCCAGAAATTTTGAAAAATGTGATAATGATAGTCATAGCGACAGCATCGAAGATGCGGAATCTTTTATGTCTGACTCCGTTCCCCTGTAGCCAAGTAAGTGGGCGAAGTTTTCAGGTCAGAGTGTAGCGTAAAGTTCCCCCGTCCCGCCTATCTACTCCCCGCGCCAACTCGTAGCGCGAAGACAGTAACTGCTGTCGACTTAACCCGCGAGTTAATGGCTACCACTGGGGCGAATATTCACGTCACAACAGTGCGGCGTAGGCTTTTGGAAGCTGGACGAAGGGCTCGTAAGCATATTAAGAAGCAACTGCTAACCCCTGTTATGTGCAAAAAACGCTTAATGTGGGCAAAATTACATCAACACTGGACAGTGAATGACTGGAAGAAAATACTTTTTTCCGATGAGTCTCATTTCGAGGTCCACGGCCACCGTGTTTCTTACGTACGGAAACCCCATTGAGAACTTGTGGTCAATCTGCAAAAGAAGAATGCAAAAAATGGATTGTTCTACAAAGGAGAAGATGATTTCTGCCCTCATTGGTGTATGGTTTCGCGATGAAGAAATGAAGAATATTTGTGGGAAATTAGTGGAATCCATGCCAAATCGTCTCAGAGCTGTTATTAGGAACAAGGGAGACCACATAGATTACTGAGGTATGTCTTAGATCCTTTTTTATCGCGTTTGATTGTTTTTGCATAAGTAATTACGTTGTTCGGATTAATTTGCATGCTACTGTATATAAAGATTAGAAGAAATAAAGTGCTCTAATACAATAAAATATTTCAGTCCGAGCCGAAACTCCGACATGAACACATTATGCAACAAGCTTCTGCACGTAAGTTACTTCCATAATTTTCTTTTCAAATATAGAAATTACAAAAGGCATTAACTTACAACGTACCAATATTTCACGTGTTCACAGTATGCCTGGCTAATCTGAAACTCGAGAAGTGACAACATGTCATTGTTAAAACTCAACATTGTAAGCTGATACCAGATAATAACATCACTGCATTCCCACGACTGAAACCACACTACATAAGCACCACGTACGCTGGGATTAATTGTCTCAACGTGTTTTATTAAAATGTAAATATGTCATTGATATTATGACATTTATTTGTCAATTTCATCGAGCATCACCTGCCAGTATGTCAAAGCTCATGGTTAATATTCTGTTTTAGTTATTCTGATCAGATTTAATTATCTTAACGTGGTATTATAATGCAATTAAGTGATTGACATTAATGACATTCATTTTGAATCTATCAAGCATTATCTTCTATTGCCAAAGCTAATGTTTTTAAATCTCTGTTTTAATTGTTTTATTTAGTACTAGCCGTACCCGAGCGCTCCGCTGCACCAGTTAGAAATAAATATAAAGTAATTAAATAATTTAAATAGCACATTTGATCCAGGGAAGATTCGTGTTTGATGGAAGGATAAATCGTTTAATATGTTACTTAATTTAAATTGTATTTAAATAATTAAAATGCGATCATTTTGGTCCAGAGACCACTCATTTGGTGCAATGACAATTCATTTAACATGTTTCTTAATTTTTATTACATGCATCCATACTTTAATGAAGACTGACATATCATTTAGATTTAATGTGTATACTTTATTTTACTTGCTATATGTTTCCATTGAATTATGATAATAACTTAATTTTAACCATTGTTTTCTACGTATTCAGTAAATGGCGCTTGGGCCTCTATGGTTCTGAACCCTTCAAATAACTTAAATAACTTATATTATATTATATTATATTATATTATATTATATTATATTATATTATATTATATTATATTATATTATATTATATTATATAAAAATGTGTTGATAACGGATGTACACCGATAAGTAAGTTTTTAATGTGTTATGGGGGCTCTTGAATCTCAGGAGGAACAAATTTTATTTTACAACAGCGCAACATAATCTGCTTGCCTCTTTACCCATTTTTTTGCATTGCATTTAATGCATATGTATTTTATGTATTTTAACACGATTCAATTGAGCATAGTTAAAATATGGATTATAAAATAATGGAATGCTAAGCTAACATATTATTACTGCATACTAAATCAATACACTCTTGTGGTTCGTTAATTCTCTGAGATAAACATTATTTTAAGAAATACAGGAAACGAATACACAGAATAGCCTATTTTTATTTATTTATTTTATTGGGTTATTTTACGACGCTTTATCAACATCTAGGTTATTTAGCGTCTGAATGAAATGAAGGTGATAATGCCGGTGAAATGAGTCCGGGGTCCAGCACCGAAAGTTACCAAGCATTTGCTCGTATTGGGTTGAGGGAAAACCCCGGAAAAACCTCAACCAGGTAACTTGCCCCGACCGGGAATCTAACCCGGGCCACCTGGTTTCGCGGCCAGACGTGCTAACCGTTACTCCACAGGTGTGGACAGAATAGCCTATCAAGTTTTCTGTGCATAAGAAGCTACTTTAATCTTACCTGTCCTCAATTCACTCCGACGTTACTGTAATAACATTATAGCATTATGTCCATATAGAGAAACTACACTTTCCAATGATGAAATAATAATTAATTATACAAATCGGTTAATTTAGCTTCCGATATTACTTCATACAACCACAGAAACATTCTCTGTAGGCTATGATTCATAGCTTTCGATTGTTGTTGACCAAGGCCCCTTATAGACGAATTAATTTGTTTATTTCATTAGACCGCCTTAGATGGCAAATATTTTAATTTTGAAACTCATTTATCTAATTAAATATAAGTCCTATCAAACTTTTCCAAAGAATAAAACTTATCGGAAATGATTTTTATAGAAAGTTTTGTTATGCAACATTTTTCACAAATATCAATAATAAGCGCGATTTTTCGATTTATTTAATTCAGGCCCCCTTTTAACCCCCCTTTTAAATAATGTATTTTGAATGCCATATAGCCTAAAATCTAAGTTACAACGAACTTAATTTATATTCCAATTTCCATCGAAATCGGTTCAGCCATTATCGCGTGAAAAGGTAACAAACATACAGACAGACAGACAGACAGACATACAAACAAAAATTTCAAAAAAGCGATCTTCGGTTTCAGGGTGGTTAATTATATATGTTAGGACCAATTATTTTTGGAAAATCGAAAATTACCAGAAAAATTTCGGCTACAGATTTATTATTACTATAGATGTGTGCTTAATTCATTATGAAGGGATAGTGTGTAATTAATAACGGTGTGAACGTTGCAATCATAAGGTCATTTCAATTAACGGTTATGTCGCTGTTACTCATGTTTTACCATTTTGGCATTATCAAGTATGTATTAAAAATGTCTTTTAACATCTGAAGACGGCTCATATATGTGCCGAAAACGTTCATGATCAATAAATTGTAACATATCAATACAATATTAATGGATAAGCATTAGACGGACCCATTTAATCCTAACCTATTGTACTTTTCTTATCGGTCAAAACTTCAACAAAATGAAATTGACTTACTAAAATTCTATTTCACTAATGTTAGCTTCACCAAAACGTTTCAACTGAGCCGCCATTTTCAGTCAACTATCTATACGGGAAAAAATGCATGTTTTATAATACCGTAAAGAATTTACAGTTTGAAATATTGGCAAACAAAAGGAGAAATGCTAGGAAGTGATAAAATAAACAAATGTTAGCCAAATGATATAATTGTGCGATAAACAGCCACGATTGGTTGAAATACGTCCTTTTCTTACAGTTTTAATGGTCAAAAGTGGTACGACGTAGTAAAAGTGTGATAGTTATAATACTTACTTACTTACTTACAAATGGCTTTTAAGGAAACCGAAGGTTCATTGCCGCCCTCACGTAAGCCCGCCATCGGTCCCTATCCTGTGCAAGATTAAGCCAGTCTCTATCATCATACCCCACCTCCCTCAAATCCATTTTAATATTATCCTCCCATCTACGTCTCGGCCTCCCTAAAGGTCTTTTTCCCTCCGGTTTCCCAACTAACACTCTATATGCATTTCTGGATTCGCCCATACGTGCTACATGCCCTGCCCATCTCAAACGTCTGATTTCAAGTTCCTAATTATGTCAGGTGAAGAATACAATGCGTGCAGTTCTGTGTTGTGTAACTTTCTCCATTCTCCTGTAACTTCATCCCGCTTAGCCCCAAATATTTTCCTAAGCACCTTATTCTCAAACACCCTTAACCTATGTTCTCTCTCAGAGTGAGAGTCCAAGTTTCACAGCCATATAGAAGAACCGGTAATATAACTATTTTATAAATTCTAACTTTCAGATTTTTGAGAGCAGACTGATGATAAGAGCTTCTCAACCGAATAATAACACGCATTTCCCATATTTATTCTGCGTTTAATTTCCTCCCGAGTGTCATTTATATTTGTTACTGTTGCTCCAAGATATTTCAATTTTTCCACCTCTTCGAAGGATAAATCTCCAATATTTATATTTCCATTTCGTACAATATTCCCGTCACGAGACATAATCATATACTTTGTCTTTTCGGGATTTACTTCCAAACCGATCGCTTTACTTGCTTCAAGTAAAATTTCCGTGTTTTCCTAACCGTTTGTGTATTTTCTCCTAACATATTCACGTCATCTGCATAGACAAGAAGCTGATGTAGCCCGTTCAATTCCAAATCCTGCCTGTTATCCTGAACGTTCCTAATGGCATATTCTAAAGCGAAGTTAAAAAGTAAAGGTGATAGTGCATCTCCCTGTTTTAGCCCGCAGTGAATTGGAAAAGCATCAGATAGAAACTGACCTATACGGACTCTGCTGTATGTTTCACTGAGACACATTTTAATTAATCGAACTAGTTTCTTGGGAATACCAAATTCAATAAGAATATCATATAATACTTCCTCTTAACCGAGTCATATGCCTTTTTGAAATCTATGAATAATTGATGTACTGTACCCTTATACTCCCATTTTTCTCCATTATCTGCCGAATACAAAAATCTGATCAATAGTCGATCTATTACGCCGAAAACCGCACTGATGATCCCCAATAATTTCATCTACGTACGGAGTTAATCTTCTCAAAAGAATATTGGACAAAATTTTGTACGACGTCAACAAAAGTGATATTCCTCGAAAGTTACCAGAGTTGGTTTTGTCCCCCTTTTTAAGAATTGGTACAATTATGGACTCCTTCCATTGATCTGGTACAATTTCCTTTTTCCAAATAGCAAGTACAAGTTTATAAATTTCGCTATATAATGCACTTCCACCCTCTTGTATTAATTCTGCTGGAATTTGATCGATACCTGGAGACTTGTACTTTTTCAGGTTTTCTATCGCAATTTCGACTTCTGAAAGTGTGGGTTCGGGTATAAATGGCTCAGCAGTTTGTATTTCAATATCGTCCCGATCATTTCTATTTGGCCTATGTACATTTAGTAGTTGCGCAAAATAGTTTTTCCACCTGTTTAGGATTGATGGAGAGTCTGCAAGCAAGTCACCATTCTCATCCTTGATCACGTTTACCCTTGGCTGATATCCGTTCTTAAATTCCTTTATACCCTTATATAAATCTCGAATGTTTTTATTCTTACTATTCGTTTCTACCTCATTCAGTTTTTCCTTCAAGTAACCTCTCTTTTTATTCCTAAGTGTACGACTTGCTTCCCGTCTTTCATTGAAATAATTATCTCTCTTCTCCTCAACATAATAAATATTATGCTATTTTTATATTCAGAACTACAAGTCCAACTTAAATTTCGTGAAATATATGGGATAGCAAAAACTCAATGATAGAACGACAATATCAAGAGAAATAGAATTGCTTGGATCAAGAACATTCTCTTTCACATTTCTCTATACAAATTTCACAACGAGTCTAGGTTCCCTACCATTCACTTGTCATATCCTGTGAGATTTGTAGTGGACAAACTGATAGTTGGTTAAACTTCCTTCGAGAACTTAGTTTTTTTTTTTTTTTTTTTTTTTATATAAATTTCTCTCCACAATCGACATACGGTTTGCTGAACCTCTGTAGCTTAAACTCTCCAAGTCACATAACTCTTTTAAAATCTCACGTGTTATTATGGTGTTCATAGTAGGTGCCTGATGTAGATTCTGATTGTAGACTGTTTTCTGAGCAGTTAATGAGGACTATTTTAGTATCATGGAATTACGATATCACTCACGGAATTAGGAAACCACTATCACGGAATTTGGATCCCTGTCACGGATTTAGGAGCCACTGTATGACAATGAAGAATCATATATAATAATAATATTAATAATAATAATAATAATAATAATAATAATAATAATAATAATTTATTTATTTAATCTGGCAGAGCTAAGGCCAGTAGGCCTTCTCTTCCGCCCAGCCAGACTCTAATTCTAATTAAATACATTTGCTTACATAGTTATTACATTAATATCTAGATCATAAAACAACATGAAAGTAAATAATGAAATTGGATAACTAATGTTAGTGTGACAATAATAAACACTGGTAAGAAATAGTTATAATAATAATGATAATAATAATAGTAATAATAATAATAATAATAATAATAATAATAATAATAATGAGATAATTTAGATATTTATCTGTGATATATATATATATAACCATTAAACATTGAGAAACCTGAAACAGCTATTATTGTTGACAATAACTGTTAGAAAAATTTCTCGTTAGCCTATTCTTAAATTGATTTAATGTCTGACAGTCCCTGACATTACTCGGTAGGGAATTCCAAAGTCGAGGAAGAGCCACAGTGAAAGAAGATGAATATGAGGATGTTCGGTGGGAGGGAATGGATAATATTGAAGAGTGTTGTGATCGTGTGTCTAGGTTATGATGGGTGGATAAATTTTGAAAACGAGACGCAAGATAGACAGGAGTGGAGAAATGCAATATGTGAAAGAGAAGGGAAAGACAGTGGATTTTCCTACGATCTTCTAGACGGAGCCAGGACAACATTTCACCAAACTAGTGAAACTTTTGACACTGAATGTTGTAAAAATTGTAGCTAAAGTTCCAAATAATGTCATTTAGATGTTATTTGAAAAATTTTAGTACACTTTTGGCATAAATATAGACTTTATTAAATATGTCACGGAATTAGGCAACTTTACCCTATATGTAATGATCAATTCCTAAGTTACCCCTCCCATACCTAGTGAGGAGAAAAACGTGGTTTAACCTAAAAATATTTGCGTAATAACAAGCTATACTACAGTAGAGCCCTGTTTATCCGTCATGTTATTAACCGATCGGCGGATTATCCGAATCACCTTACATTAGTGAACTTTTTCTAGATTCTTTTCTTATAAACCTTAACCCTTACACAATACTGTTGCCACTGCTGCCAATAGGAACAGTTATTTGTTGGTGTTATCCCAACTTGTAGAACAGTCTCTACCTGCTTTCAAATAAATTCCACCAAGAACTTCCGCACAATTTATAGCAAACCTGTGCACCATTCAGTCGTTGTCCTACAGTTCCAGTGGCCGTACTATGTGACTTATATGCAAAATATCTTTCAAGAGTGTAAAAAAACACATTTAATACGTATAGAAAAAAGCGCAAACAATTGAAAACTTAAACCGTAACTCGTCTCAGAATACGACATTGACGTTACAACAGCGCGCGATTTAATAAAAGGGGACAAAGTATACAAAGTGTTCATTTAGTATTAGTAATTAGTAGGGGAGACTTTTGTACCTTTAAACATTTTTCACATTTTATTTTTTTTTAATTTTGGGAAATGAAATTTTTTAAATGAAGAAATGCTTGAAATAATTGTTGAAGATTCCTTTACAACTTCCTGTATGTATTTTCCTGTTTTATAGATCTATTAAGGATGGAAAAAATAAAATGAAGGGATATGTAATGTGTTCAAAGGTGCAACATGTTCGTGTACCTTGGAACATACCCTCTTGTAAGTTAGACCACATGGCACATATGTGGGAATATAGCTCTAAAACTGACAATCATATTTAATATGTATTTCCAATCATAAACCGGAGCAGGCATCTCTGATTGAGATTTTGTTTCCTGGAAGAGCAATAACTGCTTCAACAGCTTTCTTCAAGGCATCCGAACCAACTGGGAGGTCTCTTAACTCCAGACTTACTTCGTGGCATGATCTTAAAATAAAAGAAAAACAAAAACCGGTAGTATCGTGTACTTTGGAACATGTTCCATGGTACAATATGTTTTGTGTTCAAAGGTACAAGAGGGTGCACTTTTAAACAAATATGGCTCTCAAAACTAGAGATTCGAATAAATCATGGAAATTAAAATATGTTATTACTCACCAGATGATAGGGCTCACACTGTACTTGAAAGATATTAACAAATACAATTTGGTTTCGTGTTAGAAAACATATATCAATGAACGAAATGTTTACTTTTGGTACTAAGCAAACTTCTTTTGTCCATGGAACTCACACTTTGCAGTAAATCAAACTGAAACTACGAGCAGAGCTACTTAGCGGCTTTCTCTACAATCTACTTCAGTTTGAGACCTCTAGGTAGCAGCAAATATTAAAAAAACAAAAAATGTTCAAAGGTACACTATGCTAAAGGTACAACAGTCTCCCCTACTTATTTATTTATTTAACCTGGTAGAGATAAGGCCGTCAGGCCTTCTCTGCCCCTCTACCAGGGGATTACAACTATAATATGAACAATAAAATTATTCATTCATTCATAGTGTTCCGCTCAAGGACTGGTCGTTAACTGCAAACCCAGCATATATCTTAATGCCTATCATCTGATAGTATATAAATCCACAACACGAAACCTGTACTATTCCTATTTTTCTGCAGATAGCCATCACAAGGAATATATTTGGTCCTTAAAAATCCATCGTTGATAACCAGACTTACATTATTGAACTTCTTATCCATAATCTAGCATGTTAAATACAACTCCACGGAGGAAACTGTATGTATTATACACTTTGTTTATTAAATACACTCAGGGACAAAAAAACCGGACACTTTAATATTTTCTGGTATTTTGCAAAACATTATCTTCTCATACAATATTATGGTAGCCATCTGTTGTTATGGAGACGTGTATACATTGTTGATTGTTTTTTGTTTTATAAACAAGCCATTACAACCAAATATTCCAATTTTGCTTTCGGAGTTTCAGCTATAACAATTTTGTCTCAACCCTTTTGTGCTTCATTATCGTTATCATTCGTTATTTCTTTATTTTTACATTTTCTGAGTTTAAGTGGGATTGTAACATTTGTCTTAAAACAAGATACGACCTGAAGATGTGGCTCGAGCTGTAGCCCTTTACGATGATGGACACAGTGTACGTTACATTGCAAATCTTATGAATATGGCTAGCAGCACAACCCATGATGCCATAAAACGGTATAGAGAGACCCTAGAATATACCAGAAGACCAGGTTCGGGTCGTCCAAGAGCTACAAATCCAAATTAAGACAAGTATATGGTGTTGAGAGTTCTTAGGGAGCGCAACCTGCCAGCTACTAGTGTAGCCCAGCAATTTGTTAACATGCATGGACGCCCAATTTCGGCCAAAACAGTTAGAAGGAGGTTGAAAGCAAGTGGACTGATATCAAGTAGACCTGCAACTGGTCCCAGACTTCTCAGGATGCATCGAGTTGAACAACTGCGTTTTGCAAATGATCACAGGGATTGGAGAAATGGACAGTGGAGCTGTGTTCTGTTCACCGATGAGTCCCGTTTCAATCTGTGCTCACCTAATGGATGTGAAAGAGTTTGGAGAAGGAGGGGAGAACGATTTTGACAGTGTTGCATTTCCGAAAATGTGCCGTATGGAGGTGGTAGAGTGATGGTTTGGGCAGGAGTGTGTACGGCTGCTCGTACAGAGTTGGTTTTTTGTTGAAAATGGAAGACTAACAGCTGATAGGTATATAAATGAATGTTTGGCTGATCATGTTGTGCCATTTGGCCAATTTGTAGGCGATAATTTTGTTTTAATGCATGATAATGCACGGCCGCATATTGCCCATGCGGTCGGAGATTATCTCCAAGAAGTGGGAATCCATGTTCTTCCATGGCCAGCAAGGAGTCCAGACATGAACCCAATTGAACAAGTGTGAGACATGCTGGGACGGCGTGTTAAGAACAGACGACCGAGACCAGAATCGTTACAAGAGTTGAGGCGAGCACTTGGCGAAGAATGGGAACTTATTCCTCAAGAAGACATTGCTAACCAAATTGAGAGCATGCCAAGACATATGGATGCAGTTATTCAAGCCAGAGGGGTAATACCCGTTACTAAAAAGAGTTTTTAATGTTTAAGGCACCATAAAATGAAAAAAACAGTTAGACCAAACGATGCCATAGTTATACGCCCTTTGTAAATTTTTGTAAATTTTCTCATCAGAGATTTTTTTCAAATGTCATATAAGGTGCTAAACGAAACATTATTTTGTTTAAATGGGTTTTTTTCCTTTTGAAATAATTGGCAACAAAATACAAGCAAATATAGAAGTGTCCGTTTTTTTTGTCCCTGAGTGTATTTTATGGCAAAATAATATTGTCTTGAACCGTGTTATTCCGGCTAAAGAGAAGACTCAGGACACAGAGACGTGATATCAATGTGTGCGTACATCTTGATGCATACCCACAGTGTAATGATACCGGAAGCTATGTGGTCGCTATGTGAAGAGTTCGTCTGCAGCACGAGTCGCCCTGTCATTACAATCAAGCTAAATATGGACGTACTATAATTTTATGCGTCATCAAGCGCGTGTTTCCAGAACGAGAGCCGTCACTCAGCCGTCGCGTTCAGACTGTCGTTACGCGGGAGCCCTCATAATATGAGCTACGATCAGTTCACTTGCACTCCACGTCAGCGATGAACGCTGTACACGTGAAAGCACTCCCTCGTCTGCATGCAGTCTGCAACTGTGTCACAGCTGTCCATTTTTCACCAAAAATGTTCTAAGATCTGGTCCCAGGAGATTATCCAACAGACTTATTATACCGGGACATCATTTTGTTTTTACTAACATTTCTAATATTAACCTGGCTACACCTTTGGATAAATGGTTGAGTATCGGAAACACTGTTTGTTACCCCTTCAATCATCGGAGTTGGACGATACTAGTCTAAAATACAAGGACATCATTTTATTTTTACTTCAATTTTTATTGTACCTCAGGTTTTGAATGTACTTCACTCCCACCCCTTCTACTAATGAAGTTCAACCGTCCTCCACACAGATCCAAGATTGCATATACAATCACAATAGCCTTACGGTCATAGTAAACAGTACGTTCCAAAAATATGTTCGCGTTTTCCAGTGACGAAAGAGGTTTCAATATTGCATCATTTTCCATTTGCCTACGTCACATACCGGTTTCCCCCACTTGCTTCTATTCGCCTCTCTGTAAATGCTAGTGGGTGGGCTGTCTTAGCTCTTTTCTGAGAACATTAATTTCTGTCAGGAATTGGACGTCTACGTAATATTATACCCATACAACTCTTTAAAATAACTTAAATAAAAGGGCCTCGTTAAGTAATTAACTGTCACGTGATTTCCTCCCTTTCTACGATGCTGCGACGTAACCACTTGGACGGACAGTAGATAGCATGTCTGAGTAATTTTGTCTTTTCGGATTGGGCAGAAGTGAAGATTGAATTTACAGTACGTAAGGTCTCTTTCATAGAGTAGGTACAGAATTATTTCAATTTGAGTTACTGATACGAAGTACGAAACTGGTAATTGGAATTACGTACAATAGTCTATAGTGCGATAATATGCACATTATAACTGAAGCCTGTATCGAAATAAACGGCCACCATTTTCAGAAATGTGTTTAAATATCCATATTATGATTATTTTCCAATTTAACTTCTCTCTCTATAGTGTGTGCTAATGTGCTGTAGACAGTATAATATACACTGCATAATGATTACGTCCGCATGGAAAGCTCAGTTCGTGAGTAGAAACACTTAATGTTAATACTGTACTGTACTTTGATTAAACAAAAACCTAATGAAAATTGTCAAACTCAAAATCGCGATATTTTCTAGTTTACGTAAATGGATGAACTACATTTCTTCCCTCCTATATCTCGTAAAGTGATTTGTTTGTATATTACGCCAGTATCATCGAACTCCAATCGTGGAAGGGGGTAGTAATCGTTGATCCAAAGGTATAGCAAGGTTAATATTAGAAATGTTAGTAAAAATTAAATGATGTCCCTGCATAAACAAATCATATTACTAGGTATAGGACGGAAGCAATTTGTAGGTTACATCCATTTCCTTAAACTAGAAACTATTGTGATTTAAAATTTGATAATTTTCGTTAGGTTTTTATTTAATCAAAATACAGTACAGCATTTATAATAAGTGTTTTTACTCACTAACTGAACTGTTCAGGAGTACGTATTCATTATGCAATATATAGTGTAGCATACTGTCGATAGCACATTATGGAGACTGCATTTACATTAAAAAATAATCAAAATCTAAATATTTTAACAAATTGTCAAAAATTGTGGTCATTCATTTCGATACAGGCTTTAGTTCGTTTGTGCATATTATCGAAAACGTTTTTAAGCATATCTTTTGAAATTGAATGTAATGTTTTTTTAATTTTTCTGTTGTTGTAGGATGTTTAACAAATACAACTGTTTTACAGTAACCTGAAAAGAAATAATGCAAAGCAATCAAATCAGTCGACATGTTGAGTGGCCATAATCCTGTACCTCTTGAAATAATTCTATACCTACTCTATAACAGAGTACTTTATTTGCGTACTGTAAATTCAATCTTCACTTCTGCTCTATCCGCAAAAATAAATTTACTCAGACATGCTATTTCCTGTCCGTCCAAGGGGTTATGTCGCAGGGTCGTAGAATCGTAGAAAGCGGAGGAAATCACGTGATAATTATTACTTACTTAACGAGGCCCTTTTATTTAAATTATTTTAAAAAGTTGTATAATATTCTGTAGACGTCCAATTTCTAACAGCAAATAATGTTTTCAGAAAAGAGCTAAGACAGTCCAGCCTCTAGCCTTTACAAAGGGGCGAACAGAAACGGGTGGGGGATCTCTCAACTCATGCAGCCGTGTTATTTTGTTTGGGTAGAGGTTCATTATTTTTTTACTGCCGTATGACAGGAACCATAAGACAACATAATCTCTCTAATAATCTCTCTACTGAGCTGACGTTGTGATGTCCGTGGCCTGTCCGTCATATGTCCTCGTATTACATCCATGGTAACATCTAAATTTAGAGCGCCCAGTACTCTTCTTTTTCCGGGTAACTGAGCCGTCGCGCAAAAGGCGGCGCTGTATCTATGACAAGCAAAATACGGTACCGTATTCAAACAATAAAATACCTAGATAAATACCGTATGTAATATCTGTCCACTCGATACATGGGTAAAGGGAACGCTAAAACTGTAAGAAAGAGAGAAATTTGATCACTAACAGATCACGGAAAAGGGGAATAAAGGAAGTCATTATGAAGAAAGAATTTTGTATGAGAATTACAAATTGATTACAACACATCCAACTAACCTGTTCACTGTTATTGTAATGTTTTCTCCTGCGTACCTGCTGAAATTATGGGTAAGAGAGGCGAAATTCATTCACACAGCGACCCACATCGAAATGATTTTTTCCCTTGATTATCCTTCCAGATCGGAAATAAGCATCAACTATGAAAATACCATGATCGATGGTGATTTCCATCTCGCTGGCAATGGACAAAGTGACTGGAGATATTGTTCGCATTAATTCTTGAACTATCCACCTCATCGCAAAGAACTCTCGAAGACGTTCGTTCTCTCCCCCACACCGACACCCCTTCAAGACAAAACTCAGTAACTAGCAATGACGTCATTCATTCAAATTAACTGGCGAGAAAGGCCGAAAATATTTGATCACACCGTATTATCACAGTCTAGTATATAGGCTACAGTCACGAAGCTCAATATTTAATAAATATGCATCCATAGATAGTTGCCAACCACCAGGATCGCTACTATCGCCTCATCATAGACCCTTTCCCTAGCAGACGATAAAATGTATTATACGTTCGATATAGTGTTATTTTGAGAAAATTAACACCTTCCTTCCACTATTGAAATATGGAATACATAAGGTTTATATACTATTTTCATAAAATATATATTATATTTTATAAACTCAACTTCCTGGATCTTTCGGAAGAAGGCTAACTCTGACCTCTTTTTCTTAAAATTTATAGTGCTACAAACGTCTCCTTGTTCCATATTATTATTCAAATTATTGTATTTTAGTCAATTACAGTTATTACAATCGATAACGAACATTTCACAGTTTACACAACTTTTCACAACAGTGCGAAATACGGCACAGTCAATGCCATTTCGATCTAGATCAGGCCGTAATGTTTGTTCGGGTTTTCTATTTCAATGTATGGAGCTCAGTGAAATATTATATTATAACTTTATTGCGTATCATTGCTAAGTTTTGTTTCGTGTAATATGTCCATAAGTTCCGTTTACTTCTTGTTGCATAATATGTTGCAGAAATAATTACAAAACTGTGTTATTTTAATGCGAAGAGAATTTTACATGTTAACATAATCTGTTCGCATCAACATTTTAAGTTTAGAATAGAAGCTATTGTGAGGTTTAACAAAACAGAATATAAGTTAAATATAGTAAACATAAAATATAATAAAGATAACCTATAATTTCCATACGACAAAATATGTACCATGGCAGGGCACTGACAACCAAAAAAATTAGAAAGAAAGGGCAACAGGTACAGTAAACATAACTTACAATTTCAATATATCTAAATATCCGTACAGTGCAACTGAAAAATATTGAATTGTGCATAAATATATGTACAAGAATTTCGCAATATTTAATCGAAATAAAAGCAAGTATTACACTTACGAACAACGTAATTTTCACACCAAAAATAATATTATACCTTAACTCGCAAGTGAATTATGTCTGAAGTGTCCCATAATCATTGTTTTAAATTTATTAATGCTATTACACTACATTTTAGAGAAATATATGTTACTCTTCATGCATTCCAACTAATTTATATGGTTGAAACGCCGCCCTTCGTGATCGGGTTAAGCGAGTCACATGGTCTGCCTTACGGCCTGTATTAGATCACGATGGCAGTGGCACAGTCTATTGTACCTAATACTCACAGCTCTCCAAGCGGCTAGCAACTATCACGAGAAATGCAAAAAATCACCTAAAGCTTCGTGACTGTATATACTAGATATTATCGTCCTACTCATCTCTTTGATACTCAAGCGTACACTGCTCACAGCATGTCTGTTACTTGACATATTTATGGCTTCTTCTTATTATTTAAGGATGTGTACGTATTTCGACTATAACACTTAGAACCTAATGACCCATTGTGAACCCCATAAGCTGGAAATCAACCCAGAAGACCGCAATGCGACATAGCCTTGCGATGGTCTAGTATCTACACTAGACTGTGGCCTTGCGATACTGCTGGGTTTAATTCCCTGAAATTCCTCAGTAGACAATATACAGTATATTCCCCGAGATAACGATGTCTGACTTGGCTTAGATCTTGACATTCCAGGAAAATGAGAGGTGATGACTCAGCCAAATATTTATGGCACTGGTGTACCAAATCGCAGAAGAGCTGTAAGCATAAACATCTGTTGTCTCGTGGTGGCAAAACATCGTCATTTAGTTCGGTTACATTCAGATAAATCGGCAACGTTTCAAACACTATGAACCGGCAGAGCTCAGAGTGCAGGAATTCCTTTGACTCTGTTCCGACGGTTAGGAAGTAAGTGAGGTTGAAAGCCTACAAAATTACTTTAGTAGTGATGGGCGAAGTTGTTCTTTTCCCGGAACAGTTCCGACGGTTCCGGTTCCGAAAAAATACTATGTTCCAAATAACAGTTCCGAAATAACAGTCACCAGTGGTGATGAGTCGGAGTCGTTCAAACGAACGGTACAGTACCGCATCAACATTCCTCTTCACCATGCAGCTCACACTGGAGCACTCATAGGCATGACATATACATTCTTATCTATAGATGGCACTGCAATGCACATTAAAATCGATTTTGGAAAATTGCTGTGCATGCAGGACAGAACTCAAAAAATGTTAGTAAGAACAGCTGTTGACTACAAGGACAGAATACAATAACTTTGTTTTCAATACATAAAATATCCGAAGACAGTGCAACTGAAAAAAAATAATTAACATTTAATACATATGGTATGTAATTTCTATTCTCTCTATTACATAAAAAAAAACAAATCATTAATTTTAATTTTTACTTTTTTAATGCACAGTTATAATAATAATAATAATAATAATAATAATAATAATAATAATAATAATAATAAATATTACAATTTATAAATAAAAAGATATATATTGGCAGTATGAAACCTGAAACCCCGCAATGGGTTATAAAATGTTGGAATCGCATCTTTACCAAAGTGTAATTTAAACTTCGCATTAAACCTCGCTCTCCAAATCAGTATTATATGGGTAGTTTCCAACAAATAATGCTACAACATTTTTGTCGTTCTTTGATAACAGAGAAGATAGCAAAAAACTTGTGCTTGTGACTTAACCTCAACAAACGACATACAGACATTGATAACTAAACCACTCATTACCATTTACGACTTTAACATTTTATAGAATCAGCTGATCAATGAATTAATAATAGTATGCGTACTTTTGACTTTGTAGAATGTTTATAAAACAGAATTAGTCAACTAATGGTGAAATAAACCATAAACGGGAATGAATATAACAGATTATTAAATACTTACTATAACATTACAGATGATTGGCCAGTCTTACAAATGTTGATATTAAAGTTCGCGCCACCGCAAAATTTCAATTTCCATGCGCCCTCCAACCACGCTAGAGTTTCAAGATACCGAACTTCATCCAACGAAGTTCCAGGACAAATAAAGAACAACGAGAACAGTGTAACTGCAGCTGTCGTTGGTTCATCGGAACAAATCCGACGTTAAACATCTGTTATCTCGTGAGTCGGAACATCGTCATTTAGTTCGGTTACGAGCCCGATAAACAGCTGGGCAAGTGATAAGCTCGAGTCGGAACACTATTATTTCGCAGAACAGGAGGTTCGACTTTGATTTTTGCAACAGTTCCGAGATTGGAACAGTTCCAAAATAACTGTTGGTTTTTTTTACCCACAAAATATACTTTAGTTTAAGAACTTAAACCGAACAGTCCTCCATCCATGCGTAGATTTTGTAACAGTGTGTGTGTGTGTGTGTGTGTGTGTGTGTGTGTGTGTGTGTGTGTGTGGACGAGAATTTGATCCTAATCTCATGTCCTTTTCGGACTAAGCAGGTTTGCACTTACGTATATTCATATAATAAAACAAACGGTACTGGAATGCTGAAGAATCTAACCTACTATTATGTTAATAACTGATTGAAAGAATTTCACTTTTGTTCTTTAAATGTGCAGAAATTTGATGCGAAGAAATGTAAGTTTTCGTTCTGCAAATGCACTTTTAAACATAGGTAGTGGCAACTCTGTAAAGATTATTGCTGCTGGGAGAGGCAGACATATGTGTCATAGGCCAGGTACCATGAACAGTTGTCGTGCTGGAGACGACGGGTAAGAAAACGAGATGGAAGAGAAGGCCTTATGGCCTAATCCTGTCAGATTAAATAAATAAATAAATAAATAAATCACAACTCAATTTCAGAATACACACACACTATTTGACTCCACATTACACTACAGAAACACACCCCCACAGGAAACAAAGCAAAAGGCGCCAAGACCAGCAACAACCATTCTGATGATGGTCGATAGCAGGCCGAAACATGTTAACAAGGTAACATACAATTCAACACGTGAAAGACATATAATACATTTTCCAAAAATAAATAAGTAAGTAAGTAGGTACGTAAATAAATAAATAAATAAATAAGTAAATGAATTCACGTAAACATAACACGCACGATTGATTTTTAAAGACGTCTCGGGAAATTTTATTTATTGTACATAAGTCTATCGGTTATTGCTTTGAAAATGAAAGTGCTTGAAGAAAAATGCTTGCAATACAACAAACGGAGTTGTTTTAAATTATTAAGTTGATTTGTACAACATAAAACAAGGTTCTTATTATTGCTTGTGTTCATAGAATATTTAATTAAAATTAAATCGAAAGAGTTTAAGAATACCATTTTTTATTTTCTTCGTTTAACGTAAAATAGCATATCGTACTTAATTTTTGCCTGTAAAGTTTAAATGTTTATTTTTTTATATAATGTGATGTAAGCATTATTATTGTTTTCGTTCTCCAGAACATTCAATTGAACTGGAAGTATAGAAATATTTCCTAATCTTTTAAATTTATTTTGAGATAATCTCATCTTATTGTCTGTGTTCTCTGAATATTTAATTAAAATTAGGTTGTAGGCCAGAGTTTATTTTCAATTTCCCAATGTTCTTTTTAACGTGAAATCATCAGTGTTCATTCTCCATTCTCTAACACAGTTTGAACACAAAAATTAAACGGTATGTCATCTGTATTTTTTACGCGTTTGAAAACAATGTACAATGAGGGACATAATAATTGAGCGATTCGAGTGTTTTCTAAGTCAAAGAATGCCACACTACGCATGCTAAGAGCCGAAAATTTTCAGTCATATGTTAAACAGTTATTCGCTTCGATTTCCTGTTTAAATATTACATATCTATGATGAGAAGACATTAAAACTATAGCCACTTATGAACCATGATACAGATATTGTAACATTTTCGCTCCGTCAACAGTTTATGGCCCACCCTGTTCATGGCATTGACCTTGCAGTTCCCTATTCAGAGCAAGTTAGAAGAGGAAGTTTTTTTTATAGTAACATAATCCTGACGTACACTCGCCCCTGGCTACAGTGTTGCACGATGTCATAATCATAATTTAAGTATTTTAAAATGTACGTTTTTATGTAAAACTATTCAAAATACAGCAAAATTGTATTTTTACTTTTTTGTTGGTCTTTACGAAAGGAATTATCCACGAGAATTAATGACATTACCTTCGGTTCACTTTGTATATGCTCTATACAGAAAAATAAGGAGTGTAAGTGCCATTATTTTAACTGATGATTATTCATGTCATAAGGAAGAAAAAAAGTCATTATAATATTTTATAATTGCAATATTTAACTAATTATTAAATTTACAATATTAGACGTTTGGCAACGTTGCTGGATGGGGAGGAGGGGGTTTAGAATATACAGTACAGCTCAAGCGGATATAGACATACCGGTGCAAAACAGATGCTTTGTTCTAATGCAAGGGCGGACCAAGACAACTATTATTTACATAAAATGAGCAGCAAATATCAATTTTGAATCTCATTAATAGAACATTATAGTCAATTTCCATTTTATTTAATAATATTGCTCCATTTTTATAGTACGTCGAAAAAAGGAACAATAATGGTTTCTGCACAAAATCATACTAAATTTTCTCTAATTCAAAATTTTAATCTCTCCCGCTTCCGTAAAGCATTATCTTTTTAAAAGAAATTTCTGGTTATGTGATTTTCCAAACGGGGTAAGAGACTCCCAGATTGTAATAATCGTTGACAAACTGCTACAAAAGTTCGCCGATTAAGTAACGTTGGAGGTACATCTTTCTTGCCGCACTTGAATTACGACGATACTTACTTACTGGCTTTTAAGGTACCCGGAGGTTCATTGCCGCCCTCACATAAGCCCGCCATAGGTCCCTATCCTGAGCAAGATTAATCCACTCTCTATCATCATATCCCACCTCCCTCAAATCCATTTTAATATTATATTCTCATCTTCATCTCTGCCTCCCTAAAGGTCTTTTTCCCTCCGGCCTCCAAACTAACACTCTATATGCATTTCTAGATTCGCCCATACGTGCTACGTGGCCTACCCATCTCAAACGTCTGGATTTAATGTTCCTAATTATGTCAGGTGAAGAATACAATGCGTGCAGTTCTGTGTTGTGTAACTTTCTGCATTCTCCTGTAACTTCATCCCTCTTAGCCCCAAATATTTTCCTAAGCACCTTATTCTCAAACACCCTTAACCTGTGTTCCTCTCTCAAAGTGAGAATCCAAGTTTCACAACCATATAACTGTTTTATAAATTCTAACTTTCAGATTTTTTTATACTAGAATGGTTGATAAAAGCTTCTCAACCGAATAAAAACAGGCATTTCCCATATTAATTCTGTGTTTAATTTCCTCCCTTGTATCATTTATATTTGTTACTGTTGCTCCCAGATATTTGAATTTTTCCACCTCTTCAAAGGATAAACTTCCAAGTTTTTATATTTCCATTTCGTACAATATTCTCGTCACGAGACATAATCATATACTTTGTCTTTTCGGGATATACTTCCAAACCTGTCTCTTTACTTGCTTCAAGTAATATTCTTGTATTTTCCCAAATCGTTTGTGGATTTTCTCCTACTATATTCACGTGATCCGCATAGACAAGACGCTGATGTAACCCGTTCAATTCCAAACCCTCTCTGTTATCCTGAACTTTCCTACTGGCATACTCTAGAGCAAAGTTAAAAAGTAAAGGTGATAGTGCATCTCCTTACTTTAGCCCACAGTGAATTGGAAACGCGTCTGACAGAAACTGACCTATACGGGCTCTGCTGTACGTTTTAATGAGACACATTTTAATTAATCGAACTAGTTTCTTGGGAATACAAAATTCGATAAGATTATCACATAAAACTTGTCTCTCAACCGAGTCACATTAATAACATATCATGATATTTCTGAACTGTGAATGACATTGTAAGTTGTTATCGAACTGCCATCCGCTCGGCAGGGGACCAGATGGACAGGAAGCTTGAACTCAGCTGAGCTGTACGTCAGCTGCATGAATCCTGCTGAATATGTTGTCACGTCTCTCACGCCAGAATGTTAAATGATTTAAGCATGCATTAGTAATTAATTTCACGAAAACGTAATGGACTACACAGATATTTATTTAATAGTACATTAAGCAACGAGCCTATAATGATAGAAATTAAGAAGCGAGTATGGATGTTTATGAAACGAGCGCAAATGAGTCTCACAATTTTCATACGAGCTTCTTAATTACCATTATAGGCGAGTTTCATACGACTTTTTATGCTCGACCATATTTCTAACTTGAAATTACAGTATTCAGATGTATACATTTTATTTGTATCTGACAAGATCGGAAGTGACCTTGTTCTAGGTCGTGAATTATGAGATGTGCGCAGACGCGAATGTATTGATTTTTTCCGAGGAACAATAATGTCATTGACCTTGATGTGATCCCGTTAAACTTGGTATAACCTTGATTATTGAATTCGACATTGAAAAAGGAGATGACAAATTGAATTTATTTGAATATTATTTACAATTAACGCTAATTATTATAGTAACAGAACATAACGTTCTGCGACAGTATTGGATTTCCAGCCTCCGTGACTTTTCGCTAATTCTCTTTCGATTGCATATCCGAGAATAATCGATACTTGCGGTTTTATAACGGTACAAAGCTGACTTATCATTGGCTGAACACCTGTAACCTGAGTCGTCATTGGCTGAAAGACCTGACCTTTAATGAGTAGGTGTACTTTAATGATATGCATTAAAGGACTGCTACCAGGTGTAGGTATAGTTACTACATTTCGACATGGTCGAGCATAAACTAATATAACTCTTTGCTAGATATGCCTACTGATGTAATTATTTTCGTAATTTTACTAACAATATAAGCAGTATAACGCGAATAAAATAAGAAAAGAAACCTTTTTTTCTGGGAAAATTATAAAGTTTCGACCCTAGATTGCATGGACATTGTTTTGATCCTGTAGACCGTCCCAGACGACTATGAAAAGACGGCACTTAAACCCCTTACACCCAGCATATTGTGTCCAGGGACTCACTGTTATGAATATAGCATTTGTTTATCTTCCATTTTTTAAGTATGAGTTTTTTTATTTAACACATGCCACATTTGCAATCAGTCTGCAAGAGACAATAAGTAGATATTATAAAAGAATACGACATGAGTGGAGATGTTCTCCCATGACAACACTCCAAAAGAAAAATAACAATGTTTCGAATAGCTGTATTAAAATGAATGGAAGGTCAAGAGCATTGGTCCTTTTAAGTCTTCTTATTGTTTAACTATTATCCAGTAAATTCAATGCATGATGATTGGGATGTTGATTTAATCGGTGCAGGTATTTTTTACTGAATTTAGATATTTCTTCTTTCACAGTTGAAATGTTGAGGTCACGATGAATGACATCATTACGGACATACCATGGTGCAGTGACAATGGAACGTAAAGTTTTAGACTGAGTATTTCAATATTTGAGTTGCTAGCAGTTCCCCACAGTTGGATGCCGTATGTCCAGATTGGTTTTAGTATGATTTTATAAATAAGAAGTTTATTTTCTAATGACAGTTTTGATTTAAGTCCCAATAACCAATCGATTTTTGATGTTTTAAATTTAATTCTTTACGTTTAGTTTCAATATGTTTACGCCATGTTAATCGGCGATCTAAATGCATACCTAAATATTTAACATCGTCTGCTTCGCGAAGTTCATTGTTGTAAAGTGTTACAGGAGGACAGTTTTCAATTCCGGTTCCGAAAGTAACATGAACTGATTTGTTTTCAGTCGCTTGTATTCTCCATTTAGTTAGCCAGTCTTCTGTTTCTTTCAATTCATTCTGCAGGTTTTCAGATGCTGTTGATGGATCTTCATGTGAAGCAAGAATAGCAAAGTCATCAGCGAAAGTAGCCACCAGTACTTTATTAGAAATTGGGAAATCAGCTGTATAAATTGTATATTGTATAGGGCCTAAGACTGAACCTTGAGGTACACCTGAATTTATATCATAGAATGAGGAGAAATATTCTCCGAACTTTACTTGAAAAATTAGATGTTAGTAAAATCGTAGGATTATTAAAATTCGATGCCGAAAATGAAAAGAACGTTCATTTTATTTATTTATGTATATGTAATCCTTCATGAACTCTGCGAGAAAAGTGCTTGGAGAGTAACTTAAGTCTTTGTACAAGGAAATATAAGTCTTGCAGAGTAACTAAAGCTCAAAGGCGGGGAATTTTCAGTTACCAAGTACTCTAAACTTTTCTGATTAAAGAAGCACTCCGAAGTTTTGAGTTTTTATGATCGTGAAGCAAGACGTACGTCACCCTTGACAATCATGGACTGCAGGCAGAGTAACACGTTAATTTAATTTTAACGTAACTCTGGACTTAATGTTGGCTTCTATGAGGATGGGACTATTACTGCCGAAGCGGAGTAATAATTATTTCATGAATACTCCTTTACACTGCGGAACCATTAAGTCTGCAAGTTAGGACGATAAAAAGTATACGGCAGCTATAGAAGAACGAGAGAAACTGTACAACACCTGAACAAGTAAGAGCGTGTGTCACACCTCGGGGAATTGGCGCAAACAACTCAGAAAGGGAAAATAACAGTCACGATAAAAATCCGCACCTGAGAATCAGGGCAGAGTGTCTACGTGCAACTTCCTAACCCTCAGGCGAAGTCTTAATCCGTTCCTTTTTCGAAGAAGGTTTGAAAGGAAAAAAACAAGTTTGTTAACACGAGGGACTAAACGTCGAAACTAATATTTTCAATGCAATGGATGAAAATTAAGGGTCTGATAGAGGAAGGAATCAACCGTGGACTGGAGTGCCGTAAAACGTGGTGAATAGGGACGAATTTTTACTATTTGAATTGTCCAGGGGAATAACGATGTAAAATCATGTTTTTAAAGTGAGATAATGGTGCCATCTGTTAGAGGAGGATAAGTACTACCTTCTGAATCCAAACGGAAGATTGATAAAAGTCCTTGAATTGTATAGATTCTATACAATTCAAGGACTTTTATCAATCTTCCATTTGGATTCTATACTATAAAAGAATGATCAAAGTTCTTTTTAACTTTTGTGATACAAAATAAGAACATGGTTTATTGGCATGTTTGAAGAGCTCTAATATGTTGTTCGATTCACCAAACTATATTGGTGTTCAATTAAATTTTGTTACCATTGTTGTTGGTGTTTAATGTCGCCATTCGCTTGAATAATATTAAGTAAAGTCATCTATAATGTAAAATGAAAATGGAAGTAATATCAATCCTGAGAGCATTGAAATTAACTGTAATAAATGATGATGATGATTATGATGATGATGATGATGATGATAAGCATACCCACAACCAAATTGAGATGTAAGATGAAAACTGGAAACTAACTTTTTTTCATGTAAATAAAACTATCTGGAACATTGTCGGCAACTTTTCAGACAATCACGGATTTTAACAATCATAAATGATCTAGTACTTTACACTCGACAAAATATCGACAATTACTCATTAGTGGCCAATATACATGAGTTTACTTCCTTGGTTTCAATTGTAAATTATTTAAAAATAGCGTGTAAGTGGGACAATAAATGTAATTCTGTTTATGATGCATGGGGATGTAATTATTAGACTTATTTGAACTGTTGTATCAGGAAGTCAGTGAAGTTATGGTTTTTGCAGTGAACAGTTCCGATCAGTGATAATTTATAGCGTCAATGAAATGTGTTCTATAGTGTCAGTGAAATGTGTAACAGAGTGTCAGTGAAATGCTAAAGTGTCAGTGAAATGCGTCATAGTGCCACTACAGGGAGTGAGATGAGAGTAAAGTGAAAGACTATTGAAACTTATGTAAATATCGATTCAATTATTGCTTATCATTTTTTTGTGTATTGTTTATATTGTATATACCACTGCCACCAGGTGCTTGCCAAGTGTAAAGAATACATACATACATCATGAAATTAGAAATAGTGAACAAATTAATACAGTATTCTTTATTGTAGATTACACAAGAGCAACAAAAACGTTTTAATTATAGGGATGAAATTATATAATAAGCTCCCAAGTCAATATTATAAATTATCAATCAATATCTTCAAAACTAGATTTTACAATTGGTTATTAAATAATCCTTTTTATTCTGTTGCTGAGTTTTTCAACACAAATTTGTATGAAATTGTATTTTAATAAATAAGTTTAATTGCAATTTAATTACCTTTGGGGAGGTCGAGACGTAGATGGGAAGATAATATTGAAATGGATTTGAGGGAGGTGGGATATGATGGTAGGGACTGGATTAATCTTGTTCAGGATAGGGACCGATGGCGGGCTTATGTGAGGGCGGCAATGAACCTCCGGGTTTCTTAAAAGCCAGTAAGTAAGTAAGTAATTGCAATTTAATTAGTTGTCTTTAATTTAAAAGTTTCAAATTATTTCATATTTTCATTGTAATTATTTTTACTGCACCCAACTGTTAGATTTGAGATGAGCCAGACTCAACCTTCTGAGGTCAACAAAGAGAAACAACAAATTTATCAGCCTACTATTTCGTATTTTCGAGAAAAATATCAGATGGAAGGCACCTGGGAAGTACATGGTTTAATGATCTGAGAGAGGGGCACCATCCCACGATCAACTGTAAACACTACCAAAACATTTCGAATCCATGACATCATTCCAAAAATAATTACTTCTAGCATTAAAGGGTCTGTGGCAATTCTGAAAAATCATTTATACGGAATACCATTCCTCTATCCGTTAGTGTGAGATTGTTGCAATATATGTAGAGGGACATCATTTTATTTTTACTTCAATTTTTATTGTACCTGAGTTTTTTAATGTACTTCACTCCCACCCCTTCTACTAAGGAAGTTCCAACTCCACACACAACCAAGACCGCAGATAGTAAGCAGTACTGAGTTACTGAGTATAGTACATTCCAGAAATATGTTCGCGTTTTCCAGTGACGAAAGAGCTTTCAATATTGAATCATATTTTCGCACAGGTACTGTCCGTTTGCCTACGTCGCATCCCGATTTCCCCCACCTGCTTCTGCTCGCCCCTCTGTAAAAGCTGGGCTGTCTTAGGTATTTTCTGAAAACATTAATTTCTCTTACGAATTGGAAGTTTACGTAATATTATACAGCTGTTTAATTTAACTTAAATAAAAGGGCCTCGTTAAGTAATTAACTGTCACGTGATTTCCTCCTTTCTACAATCCTGCGGCATAACCACTTGGACGGACAGTAGATAGCATGTCTGAGTAATTTTATATTTTCGGGTCGGGCAGAAGTGAAGATTGAATTTACAGTACGTAGAGTAGGTACAGAATTATTTCAACATGAGTTACTAGTACGAAGGACGAAACAGGCAATTGGAATTAGATGCAATGGTCTATAGTGCGATAATATGCACAAAAGAACTGAAGCCTGTATCGAAATGAACGGCCACCATTTTCAAAATTGTGTTTAAATATTCATATTATGATTATTTTTCAATTTAATTTCTTTCTCCATATTGTACGCTAATGTGCTGTAGACAGTATACACTGCATAATGAATACGTTCGCATGGATAACTCACTTCGTGAGTAAAAACACTTATTCTGAATACAGTACTGTACTTTGATTAAAGAAAAACCTAATGAAAATAATCAAACTCAAAATAGCGATATTTCCTAGTTTACGTAAATGGATGAACTACTTTTCTTCCATCCTATACCTAGTAGAGTGATTTGTGTTTTACGCCAGTATCATCGAACTCCAGTCTTGGAGGGGGAGCAAGCGGTGTTTCCGTTTCTCTAAAGGTATAGACAGGTTAATATTAAAAATGTTAGTAAAAATAAAATGATGTCCCTGTACAAATTTATTATTTCTTAAATTTAAGCTCCTAGTTCACATTTCAATTTGACTCATCTATTTTACTGTAATCGTTATTATTCTTATATGTGTGTTATTCTGTGTTTTTCGCAACCCAGGATGCCTGGGGAGACTATTTCTTGGAAATAATTCATATAGTGATTTTTAAAATGTATTTATATGTTTTTCAATGCATTCTGACGAAGCCTAAAACTGTATGTCTAATGGCCAAATAAATTGAATTGAATTGAATATGTTATACAACATTAAGTATTAGAAACAATTCTGTAAAAAGAACTGATCCAAATCTTCCTTCTATGTGCACATAGGCCTACTGTAGCTTTCAGTGTGAGATAAAAAAATCGTACTTCGCAACGCCTACCTACGGTACGTTCCCTCAATTTTGAGGGAGTAATACTCCCAGCAGTGGCGTGCGGTGCTATTTCTCGATGGGGAACAGGTCAGAAACAACACTAATAATAATAATAATAATAATAATAATAATAATAATAATAATAATAATAATAATAATAATAATAATATGTATTACGATTTAGCAACAATTACCAATTCCTTTTTTTTACTCCATTTACAACTTAATCATAAAAAGAATATGTTAATATAAAACAAATTAATGATATTATATTGATATTATTATTAGGCCTAAATATATAATACCGGTAACTAAAAATAAATAAACCTAAATTAAACCTACGAGGGGGATCCAGGAAATAACGACCGTTCGCGCATACCCGCCGCGCAGCTGACTCCCCTTCCTTGTTTGAAGGTCAACTGGCTTCCTTAACATGTGTTCTCATAATGTTGTGAGTACTGGTTGCAACAAGTCGCCATTGTGCATTTTGTGTTACTTCAAAATGAACGACGTGATTGATAATCCCGCCGACTGTGAGGTGAGGAGTGTGATTCGATTTTTGAATGCCCGACATTTGAAACCTGCAGAAATTTACCGGCAATTGAAAGAAGTGTATGGTGATACTGTAATGAATGAAAGAAATGTGAGAAAATGGTGCGAAATGTTCAACAATGGGCGAACAAATGTCCACGATGAAACTCGACCCGGACGCCCACCACTCATCACAGAAGACCTGAAGACTAAAGTGAACGACAGAATCTTGCAAGACAGGCGCACATCACTCGACGAATTGCATATTGCCTTTCGTGACATTTCTCGTTCTTTGCTTGGTGAAATTATGTCGCAACATCTTGGCTACCACAAAATCTGTGCCCGCCCGCACACTGCTGCTTCAACTCGAGAATTGCTGGATCAATTCGGTTGGTAAATCTTTGTTCATCCGCCCTATAGTCCTGATCTTGCTCCTAGCGATTTTCACCTTTTCACTAAGCTGAAAGACTTTCTGGGTGGTACGCGTTTTGGAAGTGATGAAGAGTTGAAGAAGACAGTGAACACCTGGCTTAATGAACTGGCGGCAGAGGAGTATAACACGGGAATTCTAAAGCTAGTGAACAGATACGACAAATGTTTAAATGTGGGTGGTGATTATGAAGAGAAGTAAAGGAAGCTTCAGTTATGTAACAGACTTTGTTTTTTCAAATAAATATATATTTTTAATTATTACAAGAAAACGGTCGTTATTTCCTGGATCCCCCTCATACAATTTACCGCTTGACGAGCACATAGTTAACCATTTCACAGAATTATAGTAACTACTTTGAAAGTGTCTCGTATAAGATTTTGTTTTAATTTTAAGTTCTGTAAGGAGAGGAGTAGGTTTTCCATTCAAAATAACCGCGCTTTTCTCAGCAAAATTGATCGAACTAAACGCTCTCGACTTCAGCTGATAGATAACACAACACTCGCTGTCTTGGTTCGCATCAGTGATTCAGTGCGCTTGCGCTCCGCTTTGCCACGTTGAAGTTGGAACAGGCAGGAGTCACCTGTTCCATTGGCATTATTTCGTCAGATTTAACTCAGGCCGTGAATGCGTAAATCGTACGGATTTTTTAAGAACTATTGTATAATTTCACACACAATATTATGTCATACGAAAAACACTTTGAACTTAATTATTTTCCGAATTATCACCAAAGCTCGGAAGTTGGGGACTTGTGCCTTTGAACGTGGCTAAGCGACCGGACTTCAATGTCAACAAACTCCCGCTTCCAGCACGGAGGTACTGCCAGGTCTCCTATAAAAGTGGTTCCTGGCTGGAACAACATAATGATAATATTACGATAGGTTGAAACATCTAATTTTATAGCATATATATAAATAAACATGCAAAATACATCAAATTTACAGTTCTGCTCTGTACATTTCATTACAGTGTATGACTACATGGATTCGAAGATTTTCGAACCCATAAATTCTTCGTCTGTTAGTTAAACATGATTTGAAACGAAGGAAACTTATTTCCACGTCATGAAGTGACGGGAGTAAACTTTAATTTTTTATTTTATTTATTTTAACTAGCTACCTAGTAGTACAAATTGCATTTATAAAATAAAATGTTTCTAGCCACTACCGTAAGAGTCAGGCTCGTGTACGGTGTGGTCTTGGTGAATAATATAACATAAAATTTACAAGGACAGTTTACTAAGTACAATAATTAACTTAATTCAAACCAATAAGTACAACACAAGAGCAAGAATAAAGAAGAAAGGAAAACGAGAGAAAAATACACATTTAATATAAATTGACAATCCGACAGAAGCCAGTGATATTCAATAAAAACATGAATATAGTCGATAGAAATAAAAGGTAAAAAAGTACATTTGTTACTATTATATATCATGGATAATTTTACATAATTCTTTTTAAAAGTTTCAATTTTAAAAAATTTCAAATTTGGAAAATGGTTTCAAATTTTATTATAAAGTCTTGGGCCTAAATAAAATACTGAATATTTCACTGTCACTGTTTCCTGTTCGATTTTCAGCAGATCTCGTATCTGAAAGATAAGTATATCCTAAATTTTTCTCGCAAATAGTTTTCAATTAGTGTATCACTACTAGGGAAGGTCCATCTACGACTTGATCCATGGCTATGGACAAATTTTCCATCAATTTAAAGGACTGCAATGTCTTTCAATGAATGCCCGTTTCCAGCTCTAGTTTATGTGTGGTACAACTTACAAGATATAAACTCTGCATTAGAAGAAAATAATGTATCTCCTCAGAATTCCTCCACGAAATTCTGTACCTAAAATTTAAGAAATGTATTTTCAAACTTCCATAACACCCATTCGAATAACACGTATTTTCTAATTCCTCAAACAGACCGTTTACCTGTAATTCTCTTAATGTCATTGGCTTCGACGTGACACAGTTTATTATTTCGTCTTCTTGCCATTCGATGTGACCACTTTCTTAGTACAAACGACTGTCCCTGAGCACTTGCAGCGTGAGCTTTGTGTACGTTATGCCTGTAACCTTACTCAAGCACACGACACACAAGTCCCCAAGATCCGAGCTTTGATTATCACTATATAAATAAACTAGCTTGATGAAACAGTATATTCCACGCTTATCAATGAAGCATATCTCACAATCTCAGTTAAAGTGGCAGGGAGAAAGGGAACAGCCTGTTCCCTCTGTTCCATGGAGGAACCGCCACTGACTCCCAGCACATAATTTCATCACCATTCCCGCTCAGAAAATGTACCAGAATTGTGGCTGGCATTATTCGTCCCGCTTGGTAATGAAATATACATAAAGCAAATATAGTTAGGAAAAGAACAAAATTTCATTTTAAATGCGTTAGTATTCTCGCTAGGTACTTCTCCACGGCTGGAGAGAAAGGAAAAGAAGATGTGAGAGCGGGGGGAGGTTAGGATTGAAATGTTTTGCTGGTGATGTCCTGTGAGTGGCTAGGGTAGGTTTGGGTGTGATTTCCCCCGAGGGAAGCTCTTGGGAAGTGTTGGTCAGGGTGGGTCGATTGCCCCGCTGCAAACAAATACGAAACGAACGAACGACGGTCAGTTGCTCATTCCTTCTATTAAAATACAGGATGCCTCGCAAGCAACAGTCGGATGAGGGGTTCTAGCCGGCAACACGTGTGCAGTGGAACGAGATTACGTCACTAATTGCATAATCCTCATTAACACCACTTGTACCAGCCGTCCTCAGAGCGCAGACATCAAAAGACCTGCTTATTCTTCCCAATGAAACTCAATTATCTGTGATAAACAACATCAAATGGCTCTTTGTGGTGATTATGGGAAATACACACGAGGATTAACCGTACTGCGTAATGTCGATGAACTTCGTTACCTTAGTTCAGTTTGATTCGGGCATTACATAAAACCTACATTGTACTAGTAGGCCTATTCATTTCCATTCTCTTCGTGAATTTTTAAGTATAAAATATGGTCTTTGAAATGTTCCTTACATTTCTTATATTTAATTTGTTTCCTGAATTGTAATAGTGCGATATTTTAAAAGTACAATATTTTAAGTGTTTTCAATATTTCTTACATTTTAAAATATTTCCTGAATTATAACACTTTCAAATTTAAGTATAAAGTGCAATATTTTAAGTGTTTTCAATATTTCTTACATTTCAAAATGTTTTCTGAATTATAACAATTTGAAATTTAAGCATAAAGTAAAATATTTTAAGTGTTCCCAATACTTCTTACATTTTAAAATGTTTGCTAAATTATAACACTAAGATATTTTAAGCATGAATTATAATACTTTAAGCGTTCCCAATATTTCTTACATTTCAAGATATTTCCTGAATTATAACGCTACGATATTTGAAGCATAATAGTACATTATGCAACGAGCCTATAATGATAGTAATTAAGAATCGAGTATGGATTTCATAATTTTCATACGAGCTTCTTCATCACCATTATAGGCGAGTTTCATACGACTTTTTATGCTCGACCATATTTCTAACTTGAAATTACCGGTATTCAGATGTATACATTTTATTTGTAACTGACAAGATCGGAAGTGACCTTGTTCTAGGTCGTGAATTGTGAGATGTGCGCAGACACGAAAGTATTGATTTTTTCCTAGGAACAATAATGTCATTGACCTTGACATAGTCCCGTTAAACTTGATAATATTATAATTTTATAAATTTGATTATTGAATTCGACATTGAAAAACGAGATGACAAATTGAATTTATTTGAATATTATTTACAATTAACGCTAATTATTATAGTAACAGAACATAACCTTCTGCGACAGTTGGATTTCCAGCCTCCGTGACTTTTCGCTAATTCTCTTTTGATTGCATATCCGAGAATAATCGATACCTGCGATTTTATAACGGTACAAAGTTGACCTGTCATTGGCTGAACAGTTGTAACCTGAGTCGTCATTGGCTGAAAGACCTGATCTTTAATGAGTAGGTGTACTTTAATGAGGTCCATTAAAGGTCAGCTACCAGGAGTATAATTACTACATTTCGGCATGGTCGAGCATAAAGTATAATACTGTATTTTAAGCGTTACCAATATTTCTTACCCTGAATTATAATATACTCGTATTATTATATATAAGGTATAATATTTTAAGCGTTCCCAATAATTTTACATTTTAAAATGTTTTCTGAATTATAACACTACGATATTTTAAGTATAAAGTATACAACTTTAAGCGTTCCCAATATTTATTATATTTAAAGGTGTTTCCTGAATTATAATAGTACAATGTTTTAACACAAAGCACAATATTTTGAGCGTTCCAAATATTTGTTACATTTGACGATGTTTCCTGAATTGTAACACTACGGTATTTTAATGATAAAGTATAAAATTTTAAGCGTTCCCATTATTTCTTACATTTTAAGATGTTTGCTGAATTATAAACAACGATATTTTAATTATAAAGTATAATATTTTAAGTTTCCCAATAATTTTTACATTTAAAAATGTACTACGATATTTTAAACGTAAAGTACAATATTTTAAGTGTTTTCAATATTTCTTACATTTTAAGATGTTTGCTGAATTATAAGACTACGATAGTTTATGCATAAAGTATAATATTTTAAGTTTCCCAACATTTTTTTAACTTTTTAAGATTTTTCCTGAATTATGACACTTCGAAATTTAAGCATAAATTGCAATATTTTAAGTATTCTCAATATTTCTTACATCTTACGATGTTTGCTGAATTATAAAACTACGATATTTTAAACATAAAGTATCTTATTTTAAGTGTTTCCATTATTTCTTACATTTTAAGGGGTTTTTACTGAATTATAACACTACGAAATTTAAGCATAAATTGCAATATTTTAAGTGTTCCATTTATTTCTTACATTTTAAGATGTTTTCTGAATTATAGGACTGCGTTATTTTAAGCATTTTTTATATTTTAAGATATCTTCTGAATTATAACACTACGATATTTTAAACATAATGTATCTTATTTTAAGTGTTTACAATATTTCTTATATTTAAGATGTTTCCTGAATTATAACACTTCGAAATTTAAATATAAACTGTAATATTTTAAGTGTAACCAATATTTCTTACATTTTGAGATGTTTCCTGAATTATGACACTGCGTTATTTTAAGCATAAAGTAGAATATTTTAAGTGTTTCCAATAGTTTTACAATGTAAGATGTTTCCTTATTTATAACATTGAGATGTTATAATTATAATTCTACTATTCCACAGTTAGAATATTTTAAGTTTCCCAACATTTTTTTACATTTTAAGATGTTTTATGAATTATATATTTGAAGTGTTTCCAATATTGCTTACATTTTAATGTGTTTGCTCAATTATAACAGTATGATGTTTTAAGCATAAAGTACATTATTTTAATTATTCCCAATATTTCTTACATTTTAAGATGTTTACTGGATTATAAGAATATGAGTTTTGAATATGAAATACAATATTTGATGTTTTGCCAATATTTCTTACATATTAAGAAATTTCCTGGATTATAAGAGTAACATGTTTAAGCATTAAAGATCTCACGTCTTCCCATTATTTCTTACATTTTAAGACGTTTTTTTACATTATAACAGTGTGATATCTAAAGCATGACATGCAGAATTTGAAGTTTTCTCAATATTCCTTTCATTTGAAAATATATTCTAGATTATAACAGTATGATGTTTGAAGCATTAAGTACAATATTTGAAGTTTTCCCAATATTTCTTTCATTTTAAGATGTTTCTTGAATTGTAACAATATAATGTTCTGAGAATAAAATACTGTATTTGAAGACTTAGTGTTTCCAATATTTCTTGGACTTCAAAATCTTTTCTGGGTTGTGTATAACAGTATCATGTTTTAACCATCATCATCACCATTAATATAATCAATAAGTGTACCTCGGTGGTATAGTGGTTGTGAAAGCAGGCATTTGTGGTTTCAAACCTGGCAAAGATAATCTAGGAAGATTAAGAATAGAATATATGGGAATCAAAATCTTTCCGATAATAAACCTCTTATTATACATACAATAATTGTTTGGAGTGTAAATGGTGAGAATCCATAATATATCTTCCTAAGGGAGAAAATCAAAACTGCACTTCTGTCTCTAAGACTTACTGGACGTATAAGACTGCCACTGAGAGGGTTCGAAACAAATTCGTCGATCATTTCTGTGCCACTTTGAAGTACAACACTGAATAAACTTCAAATTGAAAAATTCGTTAAATAAAACTACCACTACTGCTCCTGCTACTACTGCTGTTGCTGCTGCTGGTACTGCTACTGCTACTAACGTGTGTAAGCCTGAAAACTGGTTTCTCTTATTACGGCGCCGTACGAAAAGTAGCGTGAGCAAGAAGTAACAAACCCTTAACGATGACAAAGCCTCAGCTTTTGGGAATAGAAGTGGATATGGATATGCTTCTAGGCGTTTTTATTCACTACGTCGCAATGAATGTATTTAATGTCAGTAGTGGGGTATATCTAAAAGACAAAATATATGATTATGTCTCGTGACCTGAATATTGTACGAAATGGAAACATAAAAATTGGAAATTTATCTTTTGAAGAGGTGGAGAAGTTCAAATATCTGGGAGCAACAGTAACAAATATAAAGGATACTCGGAAGGAAATTAAACAAAGAATAAATATGGGAAATGCCTCTTATTATTCGGTTGAGAAACTTTGATCATCCAGTCTGCTGTCGAAAAATCTGAAAGTTAGAATTTATAAAACAGTTATATTACCGGTTGTTCTGTATGGTTGTGAAACTTGGACTCTCGCTATGAGAGATGAACAGAGATTAAGGGTGTTTGAGAATAAGGTGCTGAGGAAAATATTTGGGGCTAAGAGGGATGAAGTTACAGGAGCATGGAGAAAGTTACACAACACGGAACTGCATGCATTGTATTCTTCACCTGACATGATTAGGAACATTAAATCCAGACGTTTGAGATGGGCAGGGCATGTAGCACGTATGGGCGAATCCAGAAATGCATATAGAGTGTTAGTTGGGAGACCGGAGGGAAAAAGACCTTTAGGGAGGCCGAGACGTAGGTGGGAAGATAATATTAAAATGGATTTGAGGGACATGGGATATGATGATAGAGAATGGATTAATCTTGCTCAGGATAGGGACCAATGGCGGGCTTATGTGAGGGCGGCAATGAACCTCCGGGTAAGTAAGTAAGTAAGTAAGTAAGTGGGGTATATCTAATGTACTTAAGTTCACAATGAAACTGTTAATATTTCTCTTTTGAAGGGTGATAATATCATATATTTCCGTTTGGTATTGTTCTAAATGTGGTTTTACATAATCGCCCAACAGTTTATGCGCATGATATATCCTCTATGCGTATTTATGACATGAATGTGTGGCCGTGCCCAATCTCCAACTTGCCGTTTCCAATCGCCAAACTATACAAACCGGTTTTCCCTTCATAACGGTATTCTAATCTCTCCATAGTGTGTTATACTCTTTTGTTCCATGGCTGTATTGATTGGTACGGATTACTGTTGGCTGATAGAACAAGCCTCAGCACAATTTGTCCACTAATATAGGCCCTTTGTGCTACCTCTAAATTTTGACGTGGATTTGGATACATCAATGGTTCTCTTACGTGACGTAAATCCAAAGGGAGCTCGATCAGGTAATTTTTTAACTTACTTAAAAATGGATTTTAGAGAACACGGAGGTTCACTGCCGCCCTCACATAAGCCTGGCATTTGTCCCTATCTTGAGAAAGATTAATTTTTTTCCACCCTTAAAATTTGAAACTCTCTGGTAGGGCTGAATCCGCGAAACTTGAGTGCAATGACAAAATTTTCATTATTCTTTTGTCTAACTACTTCTGCACTATTTAAATATCATCCAGTAGCATTTCCCTCTAGCAAAGAGCATGGAAAACCACGTCAGAATCCTACTGGATCTACCACATTTAATTTCTATCCTGCAGGAAAAGCGGATACGAATTATTATCAATTCTAGGTCTAACTGGAAACTCTGTCACTTGGATCAGAACGGAGATAATAATGTTGGACATCCTTTGTATCGTAGTGTATTTAACAGAGAACCAATTTCGTATGTATGTATGTATGTATGTATGTATGTATGTAATGTATGTATGTATGTATGTATGTATGTATGTATGTATGTATGTATGTATGTATGCATTTATGAATGTACTGTATAATGGACAGTTTTTACAACGCATTCTTATATGATTATCAATTAAATTTCGTGTTGTTTGTTTTAGATATATTTTTATTTACTTTACTGTATTAAAATATAATAGTACATTATGCAACGAGCCTATAATGATAGTAATTAAGACGCGAGTATGTTTGTTTATGAAATGAGCGCATCATCTTTTAAAATATCCACCTCGCGTCAATGGAATTCCTTGTCACAAAGTATTAGGGGCTGCAAGACAACAAACACCTTTAAGAACAGTTTAAAAGATAACCTTATTAGCATTTCACTCAATCATACTGATTTAAACTATCACTGACTACACTGTTACTTTTTTCTTTAGACATCATCCTGATTGTGCTGTATTTTCAAAATTGTCTCATAATAATCTCTTTCTATTATCTAATATCATTTGAAATATATTAACATTCTATGTATTTTAGTTTAATTCTGCTACACAGTTTATTTCAGTGTTTAATTAATAGTTCATAGTATTTTGTTGTTTAATTCGTAAATATCTCTTGTATACATGTAACTCTCATCTAAATGAAATTGTTGAATTCTTTGCAAGTTCATGCATATGTATATACACTTTTTGCTGGTTGAGTGGAAGAGAAGGCCTTACGGCCTTAACTCTGCCAGCTAAAATAAATTATTATTATTATTATTATTATTATTATTATTATTATTATTATTATTATTATAATTTTCATACGAGTGCCTTAATTACCATTATAGGCAAGTTTCATACGACTTTTTATGCTCGACCACATTTCTAACTTGAAATTATTCAGAAGTATTAATTTTATTCGCATCTGACTGAAGATCGGAAGTGACCTTGTGCATAGCTCGTGAATTGTGAGATGAGCGCAGACGCGAAAGTATTGATTTTTTCCGAGGAACAATAATGTCATTGAGGTTGATATAATCTAGAGAATAACATGAACTAATTTTGATATAATCTGGAAATTGATTTAGAATTGAAAAACGAGGTGACAAATTGAATTTATTGGAATATTATTTACAATTAACGCTAATTAATATAGTAACAGAACATAACCTTCTGCGACAGTATTGGATTTCCAGCCTCCGTGACGTTTCCCTCGTTGTCTTTCGATTGCATATCCGAGAATAATCGAAAACCTGAACTTTAATGAGTAGGTGTACTTTAATGACATTCATTAACGGACTGCTGCCAGGTGTATAATTGCTACATTTCGGCATGGTCGAGCATAAAGTCAATTAAAGAATAATTAAATTGTATATGATCTATACATCTACAGAAAAATAGTACATTATTAATTCTTGGAATTTAAATCAGGTTTGAGCTATTTCGAAGAATCATTAGTTTTACGATTTTGAATTATTGTAGGCATCCTGGTAATAACAAACACCATTATCATCATAATCTATAAGTATTTTAAAAACTTGCATTATATGATATATATCCATACCTTAGATAAATTTACTTTTCCGTTGGGAATTGAGCTTATGTTTGCTAGATATTTATCAGATTATGTAATGAAATTGCGCAAACCACAATTTTCACCTGACGCCAGTCAGAAATTATAACGTGTATAATTGGTTGTGATGTGAAAAGAAAAACCTTACTAACCTTCCTGAGGTCCGGAATTTCCCTGGAGATAGACTCTGGCAACTCAATCAGGTTAAAATCTCCAGGGATGGAACCACAAACTGAACCAGCAGTCTACTTCCTAATCGGGCTGTTACTTTTCGGAACTTCTAACACATACCAAGTTTAATTTGCGTTGTTTATCGGTACGGTTAGTGGCGAAATGTGGCCGTTGTGAGTTAAGTCCTCCATTGTGAATTTTATTTTTTACAGAAACCTATACAAAAAGTTATAATTATTGTACTTATGTTAAGTTAAAAGGAATTGTTTTGATTTTAGATCAAAGTGGAAGCTTTTAAGATGCGAATATTTTGTACTGATGTGGACTTAATTTCTTTATATATTTTGGTTGATACTTTTTATGTAACCGAGGACTTCAGTTTACAACTTCTACGCTTAAATATTTCATAAGACAGTATAAAATATATGTGTCACCGATTTATTGTAAAATGGATGGATTACAAATTTACATAAGACAGATTTCTTATTTCTTGATAAAATTTCAAATTATAACGTATCAATTAAAATTGAACTTGTTATTTTCTAACACGACAGTAGAAATACCTAGCCTCTGGAATTCGTTACCTAATGATGTCAGGGACTGCCGGACTTTATCACAATTCAAAATTAAATTGGAAAATTTTGTCCTAGTTAATGTTTTTTAGGTATTGCTACATGTATTGATTTGTGTTTTTTTTTCTTTTTTAATCTACATTAAAGTTGCAAGTTTCTTGTTTATGTTAGTTAATTACTTAGGATAGAATTAATTATGATACTTAACCACTCATGCCCCCCAGTGCCTTCATGGCATGTTACGGGGATACCTTTACCTTTACCTTTTACTTAATCACTCATTTAAGGTTTGTGTGACTGCAACCTGTGTATATTTTTGTGTGGCTTTACTTTGTTTATAGTGTTTTTTCTCTCTCTTTATTTCTTGTATAGCTTTACTTTGTATATAGTGTATTTTTTTCTGTTCATTTCTATTATTGCAGTTTTATTCCTGGTGTTGTGGAAGAGAAGGCCTGATGGCCTTAACTACACCAGAATAAATAAATAAATAAATAAGTAACAAAAGATAAAATCTATTATTCCATAGTATCTGAATGAATAGACATTTTCTCCTTTCTTTTCGAATAGTAATCATATCACCAATGAATACACTACAGACACTCCATGTTTCCAAAATAGGTCGATACTAGTTTGATTAATTCGAATATTCTCATGTATTTATGTATTCATGTGCAGTATTAATGTATTTACGTATTAACGTACTTATTTGCTTATTTATCTACTTACTTACTTATTATTTCCTCACTTACCCTCCCAATCATATTTTCGTTATTAAATTGTCAATGTAGAATGGGGACTGACGAAAATTATGATGTTTAATGTCTCTATAGGCGACACAACTTCTGATTGAGATTCTGGCTTAGTAGCCTCATGACTGATGTCTTTGGTGTCAGTTAAGAGGCTCCAACCTGTCTTCGGAACTTGTTTTTATACTGTATTATATTAGGTCAAAATTTTACATTGAAAGAGTTTGAGTTTCCGTTCACATAAAAAATTTTATAAGTGTTCCAATATTCAAGGATTTCATTGACCGAATTACTTTCTATTCCATTAGGTTGATTAATATAGTTGACAGCGAATTTTTTGCTAAGTTTTTAAATAAAAATTATAGAACATTTCAAATCCCAATTTTATTCTATGTTTTGTATTCTATGTTTTGTATTCTCAGAGAGAGAGAGAGAGAGAGAGAGAGAGAGAGAGAGAGAGAGAATGACCTACTGTTGTGGAGTTCATATACAGTCCATTCACTGCCTTTTCAGCTGGTTAAGATAGAAGGGGAGGGAGTTTGCACCTATCCTTCCTCCTGTTTCGCATACTCCAGGAGGCCCATGGCAAATGCCAGCTATAACCATAATCAAGAGAGTTTGCAGCGTTGCCAGATCTCGTGTAGTGTGTTCCCGAAATGGATTGTTTTATGTCCATAGATTGTTACCAATAATTCAACACAATAACAGTATGTATTCTCAGTAACTGTTTCAAGTTGCTTACCTACAGCTACACTACAGTATGGAGGAATCTAAAAGACGGAACATAACATTTAACATTTAACGATTTACAGCTCGAACTTATTGATATTCAATGTGACCTAAGGGCTAAAGATCGTTTGAATAATACTACTAGCCTGGTTGAGTTTTACAAGACTAAACATTAGCAATAATATCCACGACTACACAGGCAGGCTGTGAAAATGACTGCTATGTTTGGCTCAACATTTATATTTGTGAGCAATTGTTTTCTATAATCAACTTTAATAAAGGCAGACATCGAACATCTGTAACTGATGTTTCATTACGATCAGTAGGCCTACTGTTCCATTCAGCTTCCAACAGCATAAAACCTCGTTTTGATGTACTGATAAATAAAAATTTAAAATATTAATATGCGTTACAAGAGCGGTATGTTGAAGTTTTCATGTTCGAGGAAAATTTTGAAAAAGCGAAACGTAGTTGAGCTTTTTTAATTTCCGAGAATTGAAAGAAAACATACCGCTCGTGTATCGTACATTATTTTGTGCGAAGATCGTTTATTACATACCTGAAAGAGGAATTTCTAATTAGTTGCAATGAAATCTCCATCTTGGTTTCTGTTCAATGACGGCAATTTTGGAAAACAAAAATATCTATCTTCAACATTGTTGCTTTAAAATGTTTTCTGTGTTTACTATACTCCAGCAGGCCGTGATATACGCCTGCCTTTTTTTTACCCCAGTCTATAAATGCGAACATAAAACAAACGGCTTCCTTAATGTTACATGCATCACGAAATGCAGTAACTTTAGTGGAGTTGTAGAGTTTACTTAATTTTTGCAAATATTTAAAAAAATAAATAATTAACAGTGCAATTTAGGTGAAATTGCAGTGGTAAGTTTCAATTTATAATTATTACTATATTGAACGTCTCTAAAAATAATATGTCAAAAGCCTAAAGCAGTAAAATGAATATGTCACTTAAGCGGTAAGAAGAGAGAAATTGTTATGTGTGTTCGGTTGGGAATACTGAATGTGGAATATTAGACTTACCGCGGGTTGGTTTTGTGCGGAAACCAAGCAAATACGCACGATCTCGCACAAAATGATATTGTACATTTAAGTAGCTCCAGAATTTCTATTATTTCTGTAAAATAAATATTTCTTTATTAATTAATAATAGTCCAAGATGGTTTTGCAACACTGAACGGGAATTTATTTAATAAACACTTGTAACAGTACTTCCTTTTGTGTATATTTTGTACAAGATCACCCCTTCTTCCAGTCCACCCTTATACAGAGCGCAGCTAATATCTGAAAGCCGGCTCGGAGAGCGCAAAACTTGTGCAGGCCTGCTATAAATATTTGTGCGAGATCGTGCGTATTTGCTTGTTTTCCGCACAGAACCAATACGCGGTAAGTGTGAAATACAACATTCAGTATTCCCAACGTAACACACACAACAATTTCCCTCTCCTAACCGCTTAAGCGCGACATTCATTTTACTGCTTTAGGCTTTTAACATATTATTTTTAGAGACGTTTAACATAGTAATAATTATAAATTGCAAACTTACCACTGCAATTTCACCTAAATTGCAATGTTAATTATTGTTTTTAAATATTTGCAAAAATTAAGTAAAGTCTACTACTCCACGAAACTTATTGCATTCCTGCTACGAGTAACATTAAGGAAGCCGTGAAAAAATCAACAAGATTCCAGATGCCGATGTTATTACTGCAATATTTTATACAAATAATATTGTTAAAATATTAAAATGAAAAATAAATCATTACATAACCTTACCGTTTGTTTTAAGTTCGCATTTATAGACTGGGGGAAAAAAAGACAGACGTATATCACGGCCTGCTGGAGTATAGTAAACACAGAAAACATTTTATAGCAACAATCTTGAAGAAAGATATTTTGGTGTTCCGAAGTTGCCGTCATTAAACAGAAACCAACATGGAGATTTCATTGCAACTAATTAGAAATTCGTCTTTCAGGTATGTAATAAACGATCTTCGCACAAAATAATGTACGATACACGAGCGGTATGTTTGTTTTCATGTTCTCGGAAATTAAAAAAGCTCAACTACGTTTCGCGTTTTCAATCTTTTCCTCGACCATGAAAACGTCAACATACCGCTCTTGTAACGCATATTACTATTACATTCCCTCATTAAGATGAAAGGGAAGAAGAGAAATCAACTTGATCCGAGAGCCGAGATGAGGGAATGAGTGCGTAAATTTGATGTCGTCTAAGTGATGAATCAAATAATGAAGAGTTTACAATCTAGACCAGTGTATATCACGCATTGGATCGTAAACTTCACACAGAATCGTATTACAATGAGTTTCTGAACGTTTGAACAGTCGAGGTGTAAAATATGATCCACACACTTGCGTCATCTTTCAAATCCTCCCAGCAGGGGACTACGAAGGGGCAAACGAGAAACATCTGACTGTCGAGTTGCGAACAGAAATGAGAGAGAACGCGCAAGCGGCGGTATTCATAAAATGGAGCAACCACTCCCAAGGGTTTGCCGTCGTCCTCCCACACAGCAACGACGTACTCTGACGCCACAAAATTGTTAATTATGCTTCATCCGAATTATTATTTTGTAAAGATTTTCGAGATATAATGAAAATTCATCTACACAGCGAAATGTTCATAACATTTCAAATTTAAAGAAACGTCTTGGCATTAATTCCAATCTCTTAAGTTAAATAGGCCTACATGCACACTGAAGACAAGGCAATGTCAACAAATTTTAGTGTCACGTGAGCTTTAGTCTTGTACATGGGAATCTACAGTGAGATTGAGTAGTAAATTAAGGTGGAACAGAAGTCATATTTTTGGCACTCTCGTCCATAATAACGATTTTGTGATTGTTACATAAAATAATTAACATTTTGAAAATTATCTCCACAAAATTTAATTTGTCTATGACATCTGGAACAACTGTTTACGTCGTCAATTTTGAAAGCAAGCATCACGTAAACATGACAGTCCAGCTACGTAGAGGCATTTATATCCGGGGTGACTTTAGCACAGGCTTCAATGATACAGTTCTTTAAATATTCCAAATTCTCAATTTTCTCTTCATATACCAAGATCTTTTTTTACCCCAAAAGAAAAAATCAAGGGCTGTTGAATCTGGAGACCTGGTCGGCCATTCTACTTGTCCACGCCGACCTATCCAATGTCCAGAAAGCTCTTCGTCCAATCTGCTGCAAAATTTCTGTGGTTTAACCGAACAGAATGAAGAATGATACCAATTATTTCCTCTTTCGGTAATGACATCACGAAAATCAAGAAATATGTTATAGCAAAGCTTTAAATAATCACAATAATGCATTGAAACTGTTAACAAAACAGTAAAGCACTAAAAGTTAATTGCCAGAATTTCATAAAAATATCTTTTCCAAAGCCTCCATAGTACCGTACCATGTTACAACACAACTGTAGATGCAGTTACTAACGTTTGTGTCTTTAAGACAGTTATCTTTAAATAATATGAAAACGATTAGAGATATCTCGAAAAGCATTGCACCATTGTTTTTCTTTCAGAAAATTTCACATTATTTTGAGTATCTACATGACCCCCTTTCAATTTAAAATTTCAAAGTTGCATCCAAAATGGAGGTTTTTTATAAGCGGAGGGCTAGAATCGAATGTGTCACTGATAGAGCATTTGGTCTTACAAATGCTACTAACATCTATAGTAATCGAAAATCAAGCATATGGAAGATATTTATATGGTTGCAGACTTTTGATTCAGCCTGTATATTGAAAGACAGTAATGCTGCATTTTAACAATTTGGAACAGTATGCTACATACAGTATATATACATCGACAAATGTGTAATACATATTCTGGGCAGTTTAAATATAGATTAGAGTGATTACTTACTTACTGGCTTTTAAGGAACTCGGAGGTTCATTGCCGCCCTCTCATAAGCCCCCCCATAGGTCCCTATCCTCAGCAAGATTAATCCAGTCTCTATCATCATATCCCATCTCCCTCAAATCCATTTTAATATTATCTTTCTATCTACTTCTCGGCCTCCCAAAAGGTCTTTTTCCCTCCGGCCTCCCAACTAACACTCTATATGCATTTCTGGATTCGCCCAAACTTGCTACATGCCCTGCCAATCTCAAACGTCTGGATTTAATGTTCCTAATTATGTCAGATGAAGAATACAATGCGTGCAGTTCTGTGTTGTGTAACTTTCTCCATTCTCCTGTAACTTCATCCCTCTTAGTCCAAATATTTTCCTAAGCACCTTATTCTCAAACACCCTTAACCTAGGTTCCTCTCTCAAAGTGTGTGATTGAGTAATAATAATAATAATAATAACAATACTATTTAAAACATTTTATAAACCTAACAATAAGCTTGGACTCTCACTTTGAGAGAGGAACAGAGATTGAGGGTTTTCGAGAATAAGGTTCTTAGGAAAATATTTGGGGCTTAGAAGGATGAAGTTACAGGAGAATGGAGAAAGTTACACAACGCAGAGCTGCACGCATTTTATCCTTCACCTGATATAATTAGGAACATTAAATCCAGACGTTTGAGGTGGGCTGGACATGTAGCACGTATGGGCGATTCCAGAAATGCTTATAGAGTGCTAGTTGGGAGGCCAGAGGGGAAAAGACCTTTGGGAAGGCCGAGACGTAGATGGGAAGATAATATTAAAATGGATTTGAGGGAGGTGGGTTATGATGGTAGGGATTGGATTAATCTTGCTCTGGATAGGGACCAATGGCGGGCTTATGTGATGGCGGCAATGAACCTCCGGTTTCCTTAAAAGCAAGTAAGTAAGTAAGTAAGTAAGTAACTAAGTAAGTAAGTAAGTTAAGTAAGTATTTAAAACGGTTTATGACAATTTAAGCATACGATGATTTTGCATTGAATAAAGTCAGAATTTGGTTGTTTATTCTTTAATTGATACAGAATATATTGCTGTGTTCTACATTTTGCTCCACTGCTTCTCAGCCTTTTGGATTATGATGAGATCATAAGATATTGTTAGTGCTGCCTTCTGTCATTAGATGTAGAACGTAGAACATACTGTAGAAGTGTGAAATTTGGGATATTATTTTATCTTTTCTGACACAAACATCAGTTTACAATAATATAAGTGACCACAAAGTTATTGAACATAAAATACATGCATTTATGAAAGTAGAACGTTCCAGAGGATTAAGAGTAAGGGCAATGCTTGCTGATATCCTAAGACAACAGGGATTAGAAGTCAATGAAGAAGTTCATTGCATCTGGGTAGATGATTCAACAAGACGAGCAAATATTGTTGTTATAGATAGAAAAAAGAACACAGGAACAATACTAGACCCAACTATCAGGTTTGAAAGAGATGCACAACAGCCAAAACTTACTGATGTTGAAAAGTGAATGACCTATGAACCTTTGCACTTCTTCCTTTTACTAGTAAAACCAGTTAAGTCCAGTAATGCATTTTTGTAAGAACAGCAATTAAAACTGTATTAATACACGAAAAATCATAATCAATTCTTTAAATAAAGTAATTGGCTTGTCGCCTACAACATTTCGGATTTATTCTATTTTACTAGAATACAGAGCACAGAAAGACAAGTCGGGAACTGTACTCATTTTACACAAAAAATGGACTTCATTGGTTTTACTAGTAGTAGGACAATTTATTATGTTAGCAAGCAGTATAACATCATAGCTAATCATTGATCAGTACACGGACTTCTTTTTGGAATTCGTAGTGCTATCTCTAAATACACCTATAAGCTTTTAAAGGAAATGGGATTCACATTTTACAACATTGATAAAATCCTTACAGAAATTCTGAAGGATTCAATTGAAGTTTTGTAATTTCCATCTCTATTTCGCGTAATATAATTTCACAATTCAACCATCACTTTAATTTTCTTTTGAAATTTATTTTATGTAGTATTTTCACTGTTTTATTGTAAACTTCTATATCTGCGTTTGTTTTCTGGATCCTTGTGGTCACCCTTATTGGAGGGCAAATGGTTTTATTTTATAAATCCGATATACATACAATAAGTAACATATAAATGTAGTTAAGTGAATTCAAAATATAAAGTTACAACAATGTTGTATTACTTCATAAATGACGAATGTGAAATAAAATATAAAATAACGACAATATAATTATTTGAAAAATGAAAATGCATCATCATCATCATCGTCCTTGCAGGTATTAGGCCTAGTGGCCTGTTACAGTCTCCGTCCATCTTTTCGGGGGCGTCCCAAAGATCGTCTTCCATGTGGTATATAGCGGAGAATTTGTCTTGGGAGTCTGGAACTGTCCATTCTGTTGACATGGTTAAGCCATTTTTGCCTATAGTGGTTGAGATGTTCAATGCAATAAATTAAAATATAAATATAAGGATATGAAATAGAATAACAACAATTTTATTAAATGAATTGGTTGGGTCACTGGCTGAAAAGAAGCTGCCTTCTGGAGGGAATGAACGGGAGAAGAGTTCGGGGCAGAAGAAGATATCAAATGACAGACGACATTAAGATATATGGATCATATGTGGAGACTAACAGGAATGCAGAACATAGGAAAGACTGGAGAATGCTGAGTTTCCAATGAAGGACGCGCCCTTGGACAGAACAATGTGTATGTAATTAACTGAAATACAGATGATGACGATGCAAAAGTTTAAGGGTGCTATTCATAGACATTTCGCTAGCCCCGCTACGAGCGTGCTAAACTAGCACCGACTTTGCCAGAGGAGGGACGAATTATTCATATCGCTAACATTGGTTTATGAATATGAAAAAAGGTTAGTTTCGCTGATCATCCACCGGAAGCCCGCGCTAATAATGTCTATGAATACGGCCCTAAGAGTCTTTAAATTGTTAACAAGAAGAAACATAAGGATCTTAAATGTATTATTCAGCTCTCTAAGATGTTTCCACGTTCATTTTACGTAGTACAGCTCTGCTGTAAAGTAGGTGACCAATCAATGAATCAATGACAGACCACTGTTTTGGAGGTATATGATATCTTTCAGACATGTAGATTGTACAGGACTTAAATATAGTCGTCTTTTCAGGGTGTGAACTTTCACTGCCTGAATTATGTCTCTCTCATAACAGACTGTAGGGTCGAGAAGAAGAGCCTGACTAGTACGCCTATTAATATCAATGTTACCAGCTCATCTGAACGATATGTTTGATGATACAGAGTACATTTTTTCATGAATTATATCCATCTAAATTGATTAGGATTAGATCTTTATGCTCGACCATGCCGAAAAGTAGTAATTATACACCTGGTAGCAGACCTTTAATGCATGTCATTAAAGTACACCTACTCATTAAAGGTCAGGTCTTTCAGCCAATGAAGACTCAGGTTACAACTGTTCAGCCAATGACAGGTCAGCTTTCTACCGTTATAAAACCGCAAGTATCGATTATTCTCGGATATGCAATCGAAAGAGAATTAGCGAAAAGTCACGGAGGCTGCAAATCCAATACTGTCGCAGAAGGTTATGATCTGTTACTATAATAATTAGCGTTAATTGTAAATAATATTCAAATAAATTCAATTTGTCATCTCGATTTTCAATGTCTAATTTAATTTCAATGTTATCTCTGTAGGTTCTTATGGCCTAGCAAGGTCAATGTGGACATCTGTTCCTCGGATAAAATCAATACTTTCGCGTCTGCGCACATCTCACAACATACGGGACATTGGTCAAGGTCAGATACAAAGAAAATTAATAATATCAAGTTAGAAATATGTTCGAGCATAAAAAGTCGTATGAAACTCGCCTATAATGGTAATTAAGAAGCTCGTATGAAAATTATGAAACTCGCTTGCGCTCGTTTCATAAATATCCATACTCGTTTCTTAATTACCTTCATTATAGGCTCGTTGCATAATGTACTATTAAGATAACCTTAATGAATAAGTTTGGAGTAACTTGTAAAGTATTTCAAATTTTTAAGCGTAATATACTTTCAAATCATATTTAATCAGAAGTTAAAGTACCTTTCACTTTATTGTAATATTGTATTGTAGCAAACCGATTTATGTGCAAATATTAAAAATGACGTGACATTTAAGTTTAGAGAAAAGTAATAGAAATCAGATCGGAAGTTTCTTAAGACAAGAACATTTATTTCTCCTAAAAAATGTAGACTTATGTATTAAATTATTAACATTGATATGCTAATAAAATCATATAATGGCAAACAAGACCGTAAAAATGTATTCTACTGCAAGGGGTCCTTTTATATCGAGTTCACTATTTAATTTACGGTCCATCTATTGTGATAGTGGAATATATTTATTGTACTGTGTGCCTGGCGACAATGTTTAATGGATGATCGCATATCAAACCGAGTCATTTACTTTTATGGCAATACTTTCTCTTTTACGTGTTTGCTATAGCCATTTTATGTGCGTGCAGATGTCCATTATACTTTAATGTGTTGTAGTTATTATAACTGCCAGCAAAAATCTTCCTTTCAATATATTTCAACTGGTCCTACATAAGTAAGGTAAATATTATTGTCCGTATCATGTATTCATTTAAAAGAGAACAATAACCATTTTATAGCTGTTCTTTCATTAGCTAATGCTCATAGTTGAATTATCTTGTATTTCAATCCTTAAAACTGTTACAATGTTCACGTAAAAGAATACATTAACCATTTAATAGCTGTTCTCTTATTGGCTAATGCTCATAGCTGAATTATTTTGTTTTTAGTCATTTGAACTGGTACACTGTTTATGTGAAAGACAACATTAACCATTTTATAGGTGTTTTCACATTGACTAACACTCATAGCTGAATTACCTTGTTTTTCAACCGTTTGCACTGTTATCTTTCCGTGTAAAAGACAACATTAACTATTTTATAGCTTTTCTCTCATTGGCAAATACTCACAGCTGAATTATCTTGTTTCTAAATTGTTTGAACTATTACACCGTTCATGTAAAAGACAACATTAACCATTTTATAGCTGTTCTCTCACACCGGCTAATATGCATAGCTGAATTATCTTGTTTTTCAATGGCTTGAACTGTTACAATGTTCATGTAAAAACAACATTAACCATTTTATAGCTGTTCTCTCACACCGGCTAATATTCATAGCTGAATTATCTTGCTTTTCAATGGCTTGAACTGTTACACTGTTCACGACAACATTAACTATTTTATAGCTGTTCTCACACCGGCCAATATTCATAGCTGAATTATCTTGTTTTTCAATGGCTTGAACTGTTACACTGTTCACGACAACATGAACTATTTTATAGCTGTTTTCACACCGGCTAATTTTCATAGCTGAATTATCTTGTTTTTCAATGGCTTGAACTGTTACACTGTTCATGTAAAAGACAACATTAACCATTTTATAGCTGTTCTCTCACACGGCTAATATTCATAGCTGAATTATCTTATATTTCAATGGCTTGAACTGTTACACCGTTCATGTAAAAGACAACATTAACCATTTTATAGCTGTTCTCTCACACGGCTAATATTCATAGCTGAATTATCTTATATTTCAATGGCTTGAACTGTTACACTGTTCATGTAAAAGACATCATTAACCATTTTATAGCTGCTCTCTCACACCGGCTAATATTCATAGCTGAATTATCTTGTTTTTAATGGCTTGAACTGTTACACTGTTCATGTAAAAGACAACATTAACCATTTTACAGCTGTTCTCTCATTGCCTAATGCTCATAGCTGAATATTGTGTTGTTTGTAGAAAAGACATTCTTGATGTATTTATTCTTTCGCTCATACCATATCCACTTATATAACAGGTGAAATAATTCAAACTAACCTTAAGTCAGAGTGATTGGCAGTAGGATAAATGTCGGTTATTCTGTGATAGAGTAATATTGTGTTAGTTCTTTTTGAGAATTTATTGCAATTTTACTGAGCGTGGAAAGGACCGGTTTTTTGCAGCAAATTGTCCACGAACATTCCCCTAATAAGTTAACGCAGAAATCTCATTATCCTCTCTCTCAGTAAATTCGTAATTAATTCTCAGAAAGAACTATCACATTATTAACAATTTTACCCTATTTGGAGAGCTCTTATCCGATTCCGCAGCAAGTTAAAAGTTGGTAGTTGGATGCCAGGTAGTAGACCTAAACAAATGGCTAATACGGAAGTACACCAACACAATGCCTAATCACAAATCACGTTTATTAGAAATCTCAAGAATTATGTGAGTTAGAAGATTCAAACATTTAGCTTCGGCATGTTTCCTGAATTAGTGAACATTCCAGAAAATGTTGTAGGTTTATTTTTTTACGCTCTCTGTATTATAATTCTTTAGTGTCCCGACGTCTAGAGATTCATTCATTAATTTAGTGTTCTGCCCAGAAGGTAGGTATTTCATTGCAAACCCAGCCTTCTCCAATCTTTCCTATTTCTGCTTTCCTCTTCCTTTCCTCATATGATCCATATATCTCAATGTCGTCTATCATCTGATATCTTCTTCTACCCCGAACTCTTCTCCCGTTCACCATTCCTTCCAGTGCATCTTTCGGTAGGCAGTTTCTTCTCAGCCAGTGACCCAGCCAATTCCTGTTTCTCTACCTGATCAGTTTCAGCATCATTCTTTCTTCACCCACTTTTTTCAACACAGCATTTCTTATTCTGTCTGTCCACTTCACATGTTCCATTTTTCTCCATATACACATTTCAAATGCTTCTATTCGCTTCTCTTCATTTCGTCATAATGTCCATGTTTCTGCCCCATACAATACCACACTACATACAAAGAACTTCACTAGTTTCTTTTTAAGTTCTTTTTCCAGAGGTTCGCAGAAGATGCTCCATTTTTATATTAAAAGCTACCTTTATCATTATCTTTTGACTTCCTGGCTGCAGCTCATGTTACTGCTTACAGTACACCCCAAGTATTTGAAGCTGTCCATTTGCTCTACTGCCTCATTTAGAATTCGCAAGCTTATCTTCTGTATTTTTCTTCCTATGATCATGCTCATCGTATCATTTGCATATTTAATCTTCATCGCATACTGCTCACAACTATCATCTAGCTCCAGAAGTATATACTTTAGTATCATTTCCTTTTCTGCTATCAATGCTAAGTCTATCGATAACATACTATATTACTGAGACCGAGTTGTTATGTACATAATTGAGGTGCATAAATTGTTCATCCTATATACACTAACATAATCAGACCATGATAATACATTATACAATTGGCAGTTAATAGTGTTTACTTCACCAGAAGGATTTCATTCAAAAGAAATAATGGAACAAAGGCGGTTAAACCTTAATTAATCAATTCATTAAAATATTGTTCCACATTACAAAACATTAATTTGTCGTGGCTGGGTGGAAAATCCATTATTTAGTAAGTAATTTATATTTTTTTTAGTTGTTATCATTTGTATTCCATATTTATTTCCACATACATACTCTAATTTTAACCGCAGTCATATTGATATCAAATTATCTCTATATATCTCGTTAATTTTAATTGTCTAAATCGCGACCCACGCACGAATATCGCACACAGAATCTTTCCACATTGTTTTTTGTGAAAAAGACTACGAAAACAAAGTATAAATCAATCACCAGCAATTCCATTGCTGTACAAATGAATTCACAAATGATATTACTCAACTGTCTGTATGAGCCTTTGAAATGGCATTTTATGTTCGGTTGGAAATATCAACAACAGTCGACCAAACAGAATATGTTTATTAGGCGTATTAAAATATTGATGAGGAGTACAATATTTTGTTATCACCCATTTCCCTCAGAATGTTTTATGGATTCTTCTGTTTAATAAAGAGAAAATGTAGGCTAATGGGAGAACTGTACAAAGTAACAGGACCATAAATCATATGTTACCACTACCACTACTATCCCTACTAGAGGTGGGAAGGTTATGAACGAGTCGTTCAAAATGAAAGTAAAAGAAATGAATCGATTCCTTCCTGAACCGAAAGTTGAATCGAACGTCTTCTCGGTTCTCACTCGTTATGAATCGTTTTCTACATTGATTCTTCTGAATTCAGGTTTCTTATCGGTCCGCTCACTAGCAGATGTCTAGGTTCGCCCAGTAACAGACGTGCTTGTTTCTTACGCTGCGATATTTGCGACATCTGGTAGTTGGTAGAGGAACTTTGTTAAAATCAGCTGTTATTAATCGCGTAGAACGATGTATTTAATTTGTCAGTGGCATGTTTGGATATAACGAATTGCTAAAGTAGAATATCTATTTCATTAATCTTTTAAAACTGGTAGAAAATAATCCAATTATGATGGTCTTAATTAATCTTATATAGGCTAACTTGTTCATATTCATACGTCTAAATTAATGACATGGATACGAAAGCTAGTATTCCTTATCACACGCTTAAAAAATATTTTTATCCCAAACAGAATAATACAAAATTGCAAACCATTTATGAAATTTAGAAAATGTAGCCCACCATAAGTTTAAAAATATGAAGTTAGGCCTACAGGAAAATTAAAAAACAAAACTTGTGAGTATTATAACGCATAAACTGCACTATTTGTATAATATTTTTAGACAAAAAATGTAAAAGAGATAGGGAAAACACACACGCCAATTAAGTAGACTTTCCTGGATTTTTATGTTGCATTAAAATTTTCTCTAGTTCCTTTTTGTGTTCAAACTGTAAAATCTGTGACCTGTTTAATTATTTTATCTCCATTTTACATTACTGATTAATGATTATGTAGCCTAAATATTATAACTTTATAACATTACAGTACAGTCACATAATGTAGGAGATATTAAACTTATTTTATATACCAGTACCCATTTCTCTATCTCTTTAAGTATATGTACTACTATGTCTTTAATACATCTTTGCAACCAGTGGACGACCGTGTCAATTTACCACTAATGCAGTGAACTGCATTGTGCTGTCATCTAGTGAGCAAAAAATGAACGTGAAGTAAATACTGTAGTAACGAACGAAAGGTATCGCTGAATAGAAATGAAGATCCAGTGTGTAATTCGTTCGTACTTGTATCGGAACATCTGTGAATCAAATGAACGAATTGAATGAACAAATCATTTTAGGGAATCGTTCTTACTGAACCGATTCTTCAAAATGAATCAAACTTCCCATCTCTAATCCTTACTACTACCATGGATGAATATATAATAGGATGCGAAACTTACTGAGTTTCCCGTATCACATGCTAGAGGAGCTAATGTAGAAACTGGTCTTTCTGCCATCTGTTGGACGGTGGAGAACTACCAGCAGAACTAGCAGCGCACCAAGTAGCGAGAACAAATCTAATTACTCCATGCACTTAGCAGCGCACCTGATGACGAAAATGTTAAACTATGCAGAAAATATTCCTTCCCTCCCACCCTCATCGATATTCTCAACTAACCCAATTCACGAGGCGTGCTCTTAAAGTAAGTTCCATAAGGGTGTAGTAATAAACGGGAAGATATTTACAAACCATTTTTGTTGCATTGTATTCCCCACACTTCAATTACTTCTCAACATAATCTCCACCATTATTGAGGCATTTATCGAGTCGTGGCACAAGTCTTTCTATCCCTTCATTGTAGAATTCGCCAGTCTGCGATGCGAAATACTCACGCACTGCTGTTTTCACTTCATCGTCGCCATCAAAATGTTGACCACCGAGGAACTTCTTGAGGTGCAGGAAGAGATGAAAGTCATCACTCGGAGTCAAACCCGGGCTGTAGGGGAGATAGTCACAGACAGCTCGTGACACCCAAAATATCATCTCGATATTTTGATGGGAACAAATTAACCAGCTCGCTGTACTTCTTCCGCTTCCTCCCCGTATGTTGTAGCTAATAATTTACGTCCATTTTCAGCTTTCCCCTTTGAAATTTTCTAGCGCTCCTCCAATAGAGCGGCGAAATCCGAAGTGAGACAAGTGGCCAAAAGGCTTGGAGCTCATATATTCAGTGTTTCACAGCCCCAACTTCCTTGCAAGGACGTGTTTTCACGTACCTTTAAAGTTCCTCCTCCCATTTCCCCTCTCATTCATTCATTCATTGATCGAAGAGTTCGTTCATTCACTTACAGTTGATTATTATTATTATTATTATTATTATTATTATTATAACTTACATAATTACTTACTTACTGGCTTTTAAAGAACCTGGAGGTTCATTGCCGCCCTCACATAAGCCCGCCATTGGTCCCTATCCTGAGCAACATCAATCCAGTCTGTATCATCATATCCCACCTCCCTCAAATACATTTTAATATCATTTTCCCATCTTCGTCTCGGCCTCCCCAAAGGTCTTTTTCCTCAGGCCTCCCAACTAACACTCTATATGCATTTCTAGATTCGCCCATACGTGCTACATGCCCTGTCCATCTCAAAAGTCTGGATTTTATGGTCCTAATTATGTCAGGTGAAGGATACAATACGTGCAGTTCTGTGTTGTGTAACTTTCTCCATTCTCCTGTAACTTCATCCCTCTTATCCCCAAATATTTTCGTAAACACCTTATTCTCAAACACCCTTAACCTATATTCCTCTCTCAAAGTGAGAGTCCAAGTTTCACAACCATAAATAACAACCGGTAATATAACTGTTTTAATAAATTCTAACTTTCAGTTTTTTGACAGCAGACTGGATGATAAAAGCTTCTCAACCGAATAATAACAGGCATTTCCCATATTTATTCTGTGTATGTCTGTTCTATGTGGTGTAAGAATATTTCTGCTAGTATGCAGGAAAAGCATGATCCCATGAGTAGGCCTTCGGTTTGTGTGTAATATTTGTTATTGTATATGAAGTACCGTAGTTTTGTTTTGTGAAACTACTTCACATACATTAAAATTACAATAAGTCAAAAACAAAATGCATTATGCAAGAGTTCAAAACCTCACACGTGCATCCTCAAGACTGTAAGGACACAAATGTATTAATTTATTTTTATACAAATCCTGAATTTAAGAGTACTGTTTGTATATTTAATATCCACAGGCAAGCTATTGTAAAATTTAATACCAGAAACCTATAATATTTGTAAGATGATGTACCGGAATACTTGAACTGTTTTTATTAGGAGTATGATAAGAATGAAAGTCACTATTTTGTTTAACGTCTGAAAGATTTCAATAAATTAATTGCAATACATTAAAAATATATAGCTTAAACAGTAAGAATTTTATACTGGAACAAATATTCCCTACAGGAGGTTCTACTATCAACACCCGCTATGCACCTAACAATACGCTTCTGAGATATGAAAATGTCATTGAACATGGTTCCAGATCTCCTAAAAAAATACCATATGAAAGCCTTGACTCAACGTGTGCAAAATAAAAGCACATTAATACATCATGATTAATTATAGTCCTAAAAATTCTGATTTCATAACAAATACTATTAAGTTTAGAAATTAAACTTTACAGTGGAGTCTCCAAGACAAACGATCATCAAATGTAACATCCAAAAATTTAGTCGTTTCCCATTATTGTAAGTATTGATCTCGAATAGAAATATTAATGTCCTTCAAATTTTTCTTTTGAGAATTGTGAAAGTGAATATAGAAGAAAAGGGCAGAGGAGAGGAGAGGAGAGGAGAGAAGAGAAGAGAAGAGAAGAGAAGAGAGAGAAGAGAGAGAAGAGAAGAGAAGAGAAGAGAAGAGAAGAGAAGAGAAGAGAAGAGAAGAGAAGAGAAGAGAAGAGAAGAGAAGAGAAGAGAAGAGAAGAGAACTTAGAAACTCGGATAGCGGGAGTGGGGAGGGGAACGGCTAACAGCGGAATCTTAAGAGAATTCGGACGCCATAGAGACTCAATAGAATGCAAGATAAAAGTTTTAAAGTACTACTTGAGGATTGTGCATGGAGATCAGTCTCTTATTAGAGCGGTCTGTTATAGGGAGCAACTCGAGAGGAGAGACCAAGTAACCTGGGCAGGTAGATTACGCAGAGGTTTGGAGGAAATAGGCATGGAATTTATAATCGGGGAAGATTGCTGGAACAAGCGAAATGTCTGGCGGAAAGTCAAGAAACGCCTGAAGGATATAGACAGGCAAATAACAGAAGGGGAATGTAGGGATAAGGTTACTCTGGAGATCCAATCGATGATCAAAAGAAATTGGGGGCCGAACTATATCTCTATGGAGGTAGCAAAGAAGGTAGACTGGATTTAATCTGGTTTCGTCTAGGAGCCTGGAGGGCACTTAAAATCGTCAACGAAGAGGGGGCGAGAATATGTCCTCTTTGCGGTAGAGGCGAGACATCACAGCACATTTTATCGGAGTGTGAAGCCACAGAAGCTCTGAGGAAACGATTCCTGTCAAAGTCCTTCATTACATCTAGCAGGGGGCACTTGGCGACATACGCTGTATTAAATAACGTTAAATCCTGTGACAGTGTGGGATAATTTATGGCAAAAGTTCGACAGTTGAGGGGGAATTGGCCGAGGGGGAGGGAGCTGATGGATAAGGGAAAGATTTATTAGTGTTGCAATGAGTAATATTAACTTCGAGCGAATGATATAATTAGGGATAATTTTTTTTTTTGTATTTACTGTGTCTTTTGTATTTTATTGCGTGTGTATGTTTTTATTTATATACTGTATTACCTTTATATTTATTATTTGGATTATTTGGTGCAGCTTCAACAAGAAATTGAATTGTTTATACTGTATATATATATATATATAATAAATATATATATATGTGTGTGTGTGTGTGTGTGTGTGTGTGTGTGTGTGTCACTGTGCGTGTGTGTTTTTCATATCTCCCTTTTATTTTATTTGTATTATTTTTGTGAAATTTGGTATAAAGTTAGATTAGTTATAATAGTGGTAATCAATGATAACGGTAGTAATAATAATAACTGTTGTTTCACTGTTTTATTATTAGTAGGCATTATTTTCGTTTTGAAGATTCAAACTGTGCATAGTTACAGCACGAATGGCCGTATGAGCTCGTGCGAAGGATCTTGTGTACATGAGTTTGTATAATTTATTATGCATCAATAAATGCACTTATCTGTCTCATATAGGATTTATAGATTTGGATAAGGCCTTCGATCGAGTTAACAGACAAAAATTATGGGAAATATTACTAATGCAAGAATACCCACTGTGCCCTGTTGAAACAATAAAGAAATTATATGAAGATATAAATGTAATTATAGACACCGGATTCACAAGAACAGATACAATTAAAACAAACACTGGGTTACGACAAGGGTGCAGTTTATCGCCCACTTTATTTAATATATATATATATATATATATATATATATATATATATATTTAAACGACATTTTAAATACATGGAATGTGCTAGTGAATCCAGGAATAAGAGTAGATAATGAAGTATATACAAATAATCTTTTGTTTGCAGATGATTTAATCATAATACAGAAAAATGAAGATGACTTACAGAAATCTTTACATGAGTTAAATGAAATATGTAAATTATATGATCTAAAGATGTCAGTAAGAAAAGCAAATACAGTGGCATTTAGAGGAAAACATCCAGTGAGATCCAAAATTATTTTAGAAAATCAAAGTATAGAACAGGTGTCTAGTTTCAAATATTTGGGCTGCGATATTAGTTACAAGCCTCAAACTAGGAAGCTGCCTGGAGAGGGGAAGTAGTAGAGCTAACGGAGGGGGCCCACCTAGGCTCCGATACCCAGGTATAGTCATATTATCTGAAATGTTGACCGCTTGACAATGTATTCAAGATGTACCCTCCCTATGCAGCCTTCTCAACTGTTATTAGAACTGAGCTGTACCGTTCTAGTCCACAGTGCACAGCAGTAGGCGGACCGTGGTAGGGGAGAAGTGCTCTATGCGCCTGCGCGAACGAGACAGCTTGCTAGTTTGAGGCATCTGTACAATATGGAAAGAGATATTGATTCTAAAATAAATAAATTTCAGACGGTATGTGGAAAAATACAGAGAACGTTCAAAACTAAAGTTAGAAAAGAAACTAAAGTAAAAATGTATAAAGTTATGGCAATTCCCACAATATTGTATGGATGTGAAACTTGGGCTCCAACGAAAGAAACAGAAAGATAGAATACAAACGGCGGAGATGAGTTTCCTCAGACAAGTTAAAGGGTGTACAAAACTTGATAGAATTAGAAATGAGGATATAAGAGAAGAATTAAAAGTACAGCCTTTATAGGATAAAGTCACTAATTATAGACAAAAGTGGATTGAACACATGAATGGAACGAGTAAGGAGAGATATCCATTGTTAGCAAGAAATTATCAAGCAAGAGGAAGGCGTGACGTCGGGAGGCCTAGAAAATGTTGGGCTGATGAATTATGAAGTCGGAACGGGCAATTGCCTAATCCTTGGAGTGATGATGATGATGATCATTGTGATGATGATGATGATGATGATGATGATGATGATGATGATGATGATGAATATATCCCGTCATATTAACATTCAAGAAAAGCAGATTGCTAACAAACAATGTTTTGAGATCTCTGAACAGTACACAAGAGGTTGTCTCTAAGTCCTGTTCATTACCATCTTTAACAATAACAGAAGTATCATAGGCATACATACACATAAAGTAATTTCTTAAGTACATGGGTAAATTATTTACATATAAAAGAAACAATTCAGGGCCCAAAACAGGACCCTGAGGAACACCCACATCAATATGCACATTCGTGGATCTATATTTATTAGTATAATTATTTAATTTATGATCCTTGTGTAGTATTTCCACATATTGATATCTGTTTTGAAGATAAGAGGCAAACCATTTTAACAAAATCCCACGAATTCCGTATCTTTCAAGCTTAGCAAGAAGAAGGTTATGATTCACACAGTCAAAAGATCTGCTAAGATCACAAAAATTCCAACAGGAGGCTTAGCATTATCATATGTTGTTTTTCAATTCCAATTTTGTTGGAAGAAATCTGTAGTTATAGAAGCTGTCTTCTGTCGCCAGAGGTAAGTATAGTCGAAATTACTTCGTAAATTCGTAGTCAACTGAGATTCAAAATGAATTATATGTTTTAGTATCGTGTTTAGAAAGTATTTCAGGTTTTTTTTTATGAAGTCCATAGCTTTGTAGTTATGGGGATATTTTGCACCACAACAATAAGCGGAGAAAAGTATCCCCAATGTAAATTAATATTTACTGCAGTTATTTATTTATTTATTTATTACACTAAATAAAGTGGTTAGAAGTGATACACTCTCTCAGTGAAAGGCTGAGCAGCAGTTTAATTAACAAACTCAGGAAAAATCACAAGGAAAAACCTAGACAACCTCCAATATTCAGTGAGCAGTATCATGGAAATGAATGGGTTTCTCCACAATTATTAGTTCGATTTGCCTATAATATTAAACGCAGTAGGACTGCAATAAATGAAGAGACATTACGTGACTACATTTCAAATTTAGGCGATGTTGTCAAAGCTGTCCAACCGGAAAATATCTGGAACTTTCATTAATTCAACCTCACTGCCAATCCTGGCCAGAAGAAGGTGATTGCAAAACGTGGTGTGAAGTACTCGAGAAAATTTTGTGACTAATTAGGCCTACTTTGTTTGTTCATGTAATTTAGTTTTTCACGAACTTTAACTCTTAAATTGGCAAAACTAGTTTATGAAACCGTGTCGGACTGAGAGAGAGAGAGAGAGAGAGAGAGAGGAATAACTCATTCGGCCTTAATTAAGGATGACCACGAGGATCCGGAAATTAATATCAAATAAATATAATTAATTAAATATGAATAATGTTATAAAATAAAATTTAATAATTAAGCACAACTGATTATCAATTATAACATAAAATCTTAGAAGATGACTATAAAATTATACTTATAAATAAAAGATTTTATTTAAAATTAGCATATCCTTAATTAAAGCCTTATGAATGGTATAAATCAAACTGTATAATCTGTAGGGAATCTTTAAGAATATGCGAGATGAATTTTTGAATTTCAAAAGATGATATTGATAATTTTTTTAAAAAATTATATGTAAATTTTGATAAAGATCTCCGAGCACCAACAAATAAACCTGTCACTGACCAAGTGAAGAGAGGGATGTTATACTTGGCACTAAGGTAGGGAATACAAGGTTCATAAATGGCCCTCTTTTCATGATCAACCTGATGAGCTTGATTTAGATCTCTCTCCATGCGTATAGTTGGATCTATGATAATAGCCTTTTGTTGTTGCCTGTTTATTGCTATTATATCCGCTCTTCTGTGAGAGACGTCTTCAGAAATGCAGTGGACCTCTTCATGAACTTTCCAACCCTTGTTCCGAAGAAGACAGGCGATAGTTCCACGGAATCTATGATGCCTGTTGTTACGCAATAACTCTCCTTTCCGACAAAAGCCCAACACGTGACCAAGAGTTTCTGTCTCGTTGCAGTCTGGCTGACGGCAACGGGTCGTGCTGAAAGCTCTCCCAGGAACGGAGCGCACTGCAGTAATGTTGCAGGACATCTTGATTGCATTAATATATTCCGCAATATATATCGCAATGTCCATATTTTATATATTGTACAATATTATAGGAGAGTCGGGTAGTATCGGACATCGGGCAATATCGACAGTGCGTTTCTTTCATCTACCACCATATGGTAGTACTTGTATGACATGGTTACATTTCTCTATGAGATATCACAGAAACGTAACCATGTCAATCAGGTACTATCATCGTGTGGTAGATGAAAGAAACTCAATGTCCGATATTACCCGATGTCCGATACTACCCGACTCTCCCCTTTGTGAAATTTTAATTTTCCTACCAATTTTTGTCCACACCTGTAGCAGTAACGGTCAGCGCGTTGGCTAATTTTCGAATCCCGATTGGGGCAAGTTACCTGGTTGAGTTTTTTCCGGAGTTTTCCCTAGACCCAAAACGATAAAATGCTGGGTAACTTTTGAAGGACCCGGACTCATTTCACCGGCATTATCACCTTCATGTCATTCAGACGCTAAATAACCTAGATGTTGATATAGCGTCGTAAAATAACCCAATAAAACCCTAACAATTTCTTTCTATTGTTCTATTAACATTATAGCATATAGGCCAAGTTCACCAAACTTTATTAAATATTTAATATGTCGTTAAGGCAGTTTAACAGTAAACTTAACGGAAGAGATGTTTCATCAACTGTTTTAACTGCTAACATCATGTTAAATCCACTGTTAAATAAGCATACCATACTCCCGCAATTAAATCCTTAACGTCCTGTTACAGTGTGAATCATGGCTGTCAGAGAACATGTGTTACACGCCGCATTATTATATATTTGCAGTGAAAACATTAGCTACAATCACTGTTTCAGCATTTTTAATTATTTAGAGATATGTTCATAAATACTAAAATGATTGATATCAATATTAGCACTGCATCCACAACAAAGAGAAGACGAGTGCTTATTAACGTAAACATTTTAGTATTATTATTTCGTATTAATGAATGAATGAATGAATGAATGAAATAGCTTTTAGATTTCCGTGAAGGGCTATGGCCTCCTAAAAGGGGAGCTCTTTAGAGATCATGCGGTGAGCTAATCCGCATGACGGTAGATTCTGTTCTATATAAGTTTTGTTCGTCGTTCGTGTGTGTACATTTGCACTCTCACTCGATACTGGCAAACTGTAGCGATCTCCTTTCTTCTCGGTTCTTGGCTGTTCTGGACCACAGAGGTCCAGCTAGGCTCTTGAAGAAGTCCGCCCATCTGGTCCCAGGTCTTCCTCGGTTTCGCCTCCCGATGCGTGGGTCCCACGTGGTGGAAATATGCGCCCATCTGCAGCCTTGGAGTCTCGACACGTGGCCTCCCATTTCCATTTCAGGCGTTCCCCTTGGTGTGCCATGTCTCTGGTGTTTGTCATCTGCTTGAGTCTGGTGTTGCAAATCTTGTCTCTGAGGGAGAGTCCTAGGATTTTCCTCTCCATTTTGCGCTGGCAGATCTCAATCTGTGTCTTCTGGTTCACGGTCAGTTTCCAGGTCTGACAGCCGTAAAGTAAGGTTGGGAGGATACAGGATTGCAGCACCTCCAGCTTTAGTTTGCGGTTCAGTTTCTTGTCAAGGAGTATGAATTGCAGTGACCAGAAAGCTCTCCATGCTGATGCAATTCTTCTTTTTAGTTCTCTCGTCATGCAGATTTTGAATCCGGCCAATTAGCCCAGATAGATGTAATCCTCCACGTACTGTAATCTGGTTGCGTTGACTTGGATTGGTTGTTTCGTATTAATACACAGATATAATTGTAGATTTTGAAAACGATATTTCTTTACTTCATTAATTTAACAGTTCACATGTAATTATGACTGATATCTGAACATATGTTAGGTATATAAGATATGAAAATAGTGTTCACGCTTACCATTGTAATATTTAGAATCACAATTATCTTCATTTGCTATTGGTTCTATTTGATCCTGGATAATTGAAAGAATCTTCACATAAATATCAACTTTGAGAGTGAAAGTACCACCGTTTTAAATGTTTCACTGTAGCTTGTGCATGATCTATCTTAGCATTTCTTTTGATATTTTCGTAACATTGATTTGTTTCATAGTCCGCGTTTTCACATCAAATGGCGATTGAAAATCTTGGGTTAAAGAGACCCATGCTTGTTCCTTATTCTAATGAAAGTTCCATCACTACTTTTGAGTTCAGTTACATTCATATAATTAATTGCTAGATCTACTAAAATAATTATATTTCTCATATTATGAGGTAAAATTATTGTTCCTTAAATCTCACTTTTTTACGGTTTCCGTTGTAATTATGTTAGTCTTCAATACTTCCATAATGTAAAAAATAAAATTTTCCGTTAAAACATATGACTGCACCAATTAAAGGCTCATTCAGTAAACTTTCTTTGATTCCTGTTTCTTAACATCATGTTAGCTAACCAAAGTACCCCAAATGGTTGGTGAAACACTATTACACTAACAGGTTGTTTATTTTTAACAACACGTTCGTTAACATGCTGTTAGCGTTATTTTAACGATGCTTGGTGAAACTGGGCCATAGACTAATAACCTGTTACTTCCTGTAGGATACTTTGCGAATTTAGGGTTAAGGAGCCACATATTTTATTTTAAGTATGTTTTGTGAGGAATATTAATAAATGGTGCAATCTATTACTAACAGTGTTGCTACTTTGCTCCATTATATTTCCTATGCACAAAGGGACAATTTCTTGGCTGGAGAAAAGTATCCTGAGAGGATAATTGAGTTTGCATCAGTTTTCTTTAAAAGCTTACCTTGACTATAGTAATGGTTTTAAATACATTTTAGATCATAGATAATCTGGTATGAACCTTCATTGTGATCATTTGAAAGTTCGTGAATCTCCGAAATTTTAACATGCATTCCACATGGGTCAGTAATTTATCTCTTAAAAATGGAGTTACAAAATCACCTACCGTTTTACGGTATTATTGAAAATACAGTTGGCTTCAAAGCACCATTCTCAAAAGAAAAGTGACAGAAAAGTAAAACTACTCAACTTACCGTTCCAGGCGCCAGTATTTTAAGAGAAATATTGTTATTTGTCATTAATTTATTTCAATTTGAATTCAATAAACAAGATCTATATATAAGCGTATGTTTTGAAAAGCGAAATGCTCATGACGTCATGACTTATAGCTGGCACTCAAACACAAACACAAAAACTACACACACAGTTTTGGTAAAAGTTTGAATTAGTCATGTACAGTCTCCCACTATTAATGTTTGTCAAAATTATCGCAGCTGTATTACTACTCAAAAAATAACAATATGCTATAATATGTCGAAGTGGTTTTGAAGTACGTATTATGTAGTTTGTCCGAGTTTATAATGAATGAAGGACAAGGCATTTATATTTAATGTGCCAAAGATTACATTTAAATATACAAGACACAACAGAACTCAAAGACAGAATAACAAAAACTGACCAAACAAGTGTTCTTTTATAAAAATTTTTATATTAATGTTATACTATAAGTTTTATATTGCATTTAAAAATTGATTGATATTAAGTGAGCTTAGTATTACTGTTAGCACTAATTACTAGTAGACACACAAGTACAGGGACATCATTTTATTTTTACTTGCATTTTTATTGTACCTGCATTTCTGAATGTACTTCATTCCCACCCCTTCACTAATGTCCTTGCTCCCGTCAGACACACAAACTTCAGCTGCTGTTGCATTCCAGAGTCTTCAGCAGTGAAGTAAACACTGCAGTGTATAGTGTGTTTCATAAAGAAAGGTTCCCGTTTTCTATAGAAGAAAGAATTTATATTAATAATATCGTACTAAAAATTATATTCAAGAAACAATAAATTCAATTTATAGAATATGCTTCACAATGTTTTTAATAATATGCGTACTGTTTGAAGCCTGCATTGTAATGAAAGCAACCATTTTCAGCAATTTGTTTAAAAATTCAGATTAGCATTTTTTGAATTGAGTTACCTAGAAGGAAAGGAATGCTATGAAATTTAAAATAACATGAGTTAAGTGCATCCAGTAAAAGCTAAAGTATCTAACATTTTAGTGGCAAAGGGATATTTTAATCGTATCACATATTAAAATTTAAATAAAAATTTCAGCGATTTTACATATGTCTTAAATATTTAAACCCCATTTTCTCAAACGTAACTTAAGTTCATTACAGCCCTTTACATATGACCCCCTCAATTTAAGTGAAACTCTCTATATTGTATGTTAACATCAAGAATAATATGCTAAATAAAGTGAATTACATAATTTAAAATTAGTTCACCTGAAAGTTGAGTTAAAAAAATAGTTACTAGCATTTTTTGATAAATTCCAAAGTGGTGATCAAACTGAAAATCGTAATATCGTATTTCTACAACATAAATGGATACACTGTTTTCTCCTCCTTACCTAGTAAAATGATTTGTTTACATTTGAACCACTAAGTAACATCAAACTCCTGTAATGGAAGGGGGCAACAGTGTTTCCAGGAGATATTGTAGGTTAATGTTAAAAATGTTGGTAAAAGTAAAGTGATGTCCCTGTACAAGCGACGTCCATAAATGTATCACACAATCACCAAAAGAAGTTCACAACACACACACCAATGGCTAGGTTTTCAATCATTTACAAATGTTAATTGTTAATTTTAATTATAATGCATCTGAAGATGATAAAAAATGGTATCGAAAACGTTCATGTAAAAATGTTATTCATGTAAAATGACTATTATAGTAGATAAGCATTTGTATCTTAAATAAAAGTTCGACACATACAAAGTTCGTATTTTTCATATGAACCCTGATTCATGGGCAATATTTTAACTTTGAGAAATACATGCTATCTAAATTACTTCAGGCACAATACACTTTTGAAAATCACATTTTTTATTCACATTTTTATTAGCCTATAAAAAATCGTTCCTCAAAGAAAACTTAGCACAAAAGACACTAAACTATAAGCTTCACTGACAGGAATATTTTCACTTAACACAAGAAGAGAACATTGAATTATTTTAATAATTCTTCACTGATACAATATCAATAACAAAATATCATTTACATCCTTTACATATATATATAATTTGAATTGGAATGGAAATTACGTTTTTGGTTGGGAAAACGGCTCAAAGTTTTAATAAATGATTCCCCCTCATTTTGAAGCTTGGAACCTAAAGTTTTCGGAAAAATAGTAGTTTTCAGTGAAATGTCAATTTTCCTACATCATTTTCATTTTTTCCAAAATCCGTCTTTCGTCAGTTTTGAGAACTAATTATTTCATTCACGGCCGACTTGATGTTCGAACAGTTCCTTAAGGAAGCGAGCATCAAGTCGGAGTGTGTCCCATTTTTCAGAATAAAACAAAACAACACTACAATAAACAATTGGCTTTGCACAGAAGGCCATGACCTACAGGAATGTTGACATAGAATCTGAGGGTCAGATTCTTTCCCATCATAATGCCAATATATCGATCTTCATTTTGTGCAATTTTTTGATAACGTATAAAAAATAATTTACAGGTCTGATTCTCTCATTCATTCATTCATTTATTTTATTCCATAGATCTTACATGAGCAATGAAGCTTTAAGATGTGGAACATGTCAACATTTTACAATATTACAATTACAATTTTTACAAATTTTTATAGTTTTACAATTTAGTAATTTTCTACAATTTTTACAATTTTGTACAATTTTTTTACATTTTTTTACATTTTTTACATTTTGGCGAGATGTAGTGAGATGAGATGAGGTCCGAGGATTCGCCAAAATATTACCCGGCATTTGCCTTTTCGGTGGGGGAAACCTCGGAAAAACCCAACCAGGTAATCAAATCAAAGGGGTAATCAAATCAAAGGGGTTGATGTCAAGGACTCGCCATAGACCATCCGGCTTCAGTCCCACGGCTGGGAAAACCTCCGAAGAAACCAAAGTCCAAAGGGGGTCCAACCCAAGCCCGAACGCAGCTCCGGATCAGCAGCCCAGCGAGTCTGTCGACTGACCAACATCGATGGCTCTACTAAAAGTATACAATACATAGCCAATCAGATTATTAAATTTACAAACGCAAACGATCATTCATAAGTTGAGCTATATTATAATACAAAACAATTTAATTAAATTTAAGGCATAAACAATTCAACCAGTTGTGATATACAGAAATTGATAATACATATCATGCAAACTACTTCAAATTACAAACAAACAATTTATCAGTAGAGCTATATAGATTACTATTCAATTTAAAGCATATACAATTCATCGGCCAAATCTATACAAATATATACAATACAAAGTAGCATACTTTCATTAAGCTATACAAATTTGTGCAATTAATATCAAGTAGATTAATTCAATTTATAATCATAAACAATTCATCAGTTGAGCTATACATATTACCATTCAATTTACAGTAGGTCTGTATACAATTCATCAGTAGAGCTACACTGACTAGTAATCATTTAAGAACATATACAATTCATCAGCCAAACTATACAAACATATACAATCAAATTAGTTCAATTTACAAACTTATTTTCGTTAAGCTATACAATTCATATGAAGTAGATTAATTCAATTTATAAGCTTAAACAATTCATCAGTTGACCTATACAGTATACTATTCAATTTACAGTACATACAATTCATCAGTTATGCTAAACAAAAATACAATACATAGTAAACAGATTAAGTCAATATAAAAACATATTTTAGTTGAGCTATATAAAATTGTACATGTCATTTAAGTAGAATAATTCAATTCACAAGCATAAACAATTCATCAATTGTGTAGAAGGTATGAGTATGTAGAAATTTGGTTAATTCTTTTCTGAACCTTTTCTCGTTGTTCTTCAAATCTTTAAGATAATTAGGCAGTGCATTGAAGACTGTTATACATGAATAGCGAACTCCTTTTTAAAACAGCTTAGACTAACAGAGGGTAGATGAAGATCTGATTTATGTCTTGTATTAAAATGATGAATGTCTTGATTAGTACTGAATTTATCTTGGTTTTAATATACAGCATCATTACGGAAAGAATGTATTCACAAGGTAAAGTCAAGATTTCTAAGTTTCGGAAAATATTTTTACATGAGGTCCTTTTATGCACACCGGCCATTATTCTTATAGCTTTCTGGTCTGTAGTTTTCCGAGTACAGCTGTGTATTGGATATTAAGAACTACAAAACTTAAGAATGTTTGATGACATTATTACAATTAAAAATGAAATATTATTATAGTTAATGCAACACATAATGCTATACTGATATATGAAAACTCTTAAAATAAACATTAAAAACTACAAGCAAAAAAAAAAAAAAACTGAGGCGTTGGCCATAGGTGTACAATAAAATTATCCATTGCTATCGAAAAGTTTTTAATGTAACTGTAGGTGTATTAATTTCATCTATTAAATATAGTGAAACCTTTTGGGGCTTTATGTAAGTAGACGCAGAGAAAGAATATTTTATATTAGATCTTCATTTCTATAATTTACTGAGTAACAGCTATAGGCCTATATAAACTTATGTTACTGAAAACTTACGCAAGGTAACAATATTGTTATTAAAAATCAGATACTTTTACAATTATTAATCAAGTGGTGTGGGTCCTTTTCATATATGTAATAGCAGTGTGATATACTTGGTACAGTCATTAAGTTCTAATACTGAGCGCATAGTGGCGATGTGGTGCACTATAGCGCATAGGTGGCGCCATGGTATGATACCTTGTCAGTTAGTCTCTCGACCCAACAAGAGACAGTTGAGTGCATGCACTGTAAGCAGAACTACGGTCTTTGTTGTGGCGGTGATTTGAATGCGCGCCTCGGAACTCGAGTATGTTGCAGTTTGAGCAACGGGCAAACGTCACGTTCTGTCAGAAATTAGGCGAAACTGCTATAACCGATCATTACTGGAGAAGAAACATGGTGTTTCCTTTACGATCCGCAACTGAAGCGACAATCCGCCACCTGGAAAACGCCATTATTTCCACGACAGAAAAATCCGCAACAAGACAGGTCAAAAGGCGAGGTGATGCTTTAACAGTTTTTATTCAAATGGAATTGTTCACATAGAATTCATCCCACAAGGTGCAACTGTAGACAAGATCCTCTACAAAGAGATTCTTGGCCGTTTAAGCAATTCAATTCGTCGTAAGCGTCCTGAGCTTTGGCATAGGAAGAACTGGCTGTTGCTACACGACAACGCCCCTGCACATCGCTCCATCCTTGTCCAAGAGGAACTTGCAAGGCAACAGGTCGCTGTTTTGCCACACTCTCCGTACTCACCTGATCTCGCACCATGCGATTTTCTCTTTCCCCTCATGAAATAAATCCTACGAGGGCGTAATTTTTATGCGGCCGAAAAGGTCATGACTGCCACAAGAGAAGCCGTACGGCATCTTCCTGCCAACATCTTTCAGCGGTGCTTCCAGCAGCTACACCAACGTTGGCAGACGTGCATAGCGGCCAACGGCGACTATATTGAGGAGGATGTCGATCTGTTTAAGTGTACGCCGTATCACGTGGCATCTTCTGAGACATCCAGATTTTTGTGGGTGCCTACCCTTCAGGCGTCAGTGTCAGAACTTAATGACTGTACCACGTAGATATTTATATATCTGATTCTCTAACTTTCCTTGGTAGTAATTGAGTCATGCTTCCTATTTTAGCTGCGTCTTTAAACTACATCAAAATGAATGTCATATGTCTTTGGTTTAATAGATTAGATTTGTGATCTCTGCCAAGCATATTTTGTTGTAGGAAAAATGGCATGCCATTTCACTTCTTGCTACCGTGATGAGTAAGTTTATTTCTCGTAACCAGCAAAGAATGAAACACTGAAACTGCTAACGATTTACGATGGACAATTTTATTTAGGCGCATATAACATTCTACAACTCTGACATATCATTCGCCTGATTTTCCACATCTCAGCAATAGATTCCTCACAACAGCCTATATTACAGAAAATATACGAAATAACATTCTTTGTTACACAAATTAATCCAGCAGTATTTGATAGATCGGTATTGTCTGGAAGAAGCGCAAAAATTACAATTCATAAGAAAATACCAAAATATATTACTTATTGATAAAATAAGAGGCCTACAAGGTTTTGTAGTCTCTTGATCACCTCAGCAAGATCTCTTAGTGGGAAAAAGTGATTCTGCCCTCTACATTTCAGGGTAGCTCACGAAACATGCAGCAGCTATACCAAGATGCTAAGTCTTTTGTTCAAAGCATGACAAACCTTACATTGTCTTAACTTTCAGATACAATCCGCAATGCCCCGAAATAGCTACTGCATTACTCCCACATGAAAAACCCACTGATCATCCTGACATTGTTACTAGCGATTTCGCATTGAAACTCAAGAACTGAAGACGGATAGGTTTAAGGAAAAGTATTTGGCAAAAAAAAAAAAAGACATTCAGAGGGAGTATGTTTCACTATTATGGAAGCAAATAACTATCAAAATGTCTGGTATTCTTCACTGAAAATAAATCTGAACAATTTTTATTTGAACTTGTTATGGACTTAGTTTGCAGCAATTGCTGCACAAGCCACTAGTTTTAATGTAAAACTCAATTCTATTATTTCTTAAATTGCAATGTTGCCGAATTAGTTATTGTGTGGGTAAAAATAAGAAAGATGGAAAGTTAGTGTGATATTTATACTTCTGCCAGCGAGTCTAGCAACACATTCCGCAGCTATATTAGAGAATTGCAACCCCTGAAACAGGGGTGGGTCCAGCCGCCGCGACATGGAAACAGACGTCAGCTGAAATTGGCCGCGTCGCGGGTTGTGGAAGGTGTTAAATAATGGCAGACGTGTGCAACGAGTATAGGAAAAGACGGCTATAAATAAAACACGAGGAAAAGAGAAAAAATCCTTTCAGGGAGATAAAGAACAGACGTAACAGTAAAAAAAAGTTTGGAAGGAGATGTAAATAGAATTAACTGAATAAATAAATTACATCAGGTTAAAGGAATTCAGGAATATACAAGGAAGAGGGAATTGTTCTTTTCTTTTTATTCTTTCAGGAACGACTTGTCTTATTAAACTTTAAATTGCATTTGTCTTTAAATATTGTTTGAGTGCTTCTACAAGCGCGCACCGTTAGTCGAATCGATAGAAAATGTCTTCTTTCTCAGGGAACAGGTTTCAATACCCGACGAGTCCAAGTAGAACTAAAAGTGGTAATTCCTCAAAATGGGCATTATCACAAATCGGAAAGCTCTGGTATTTTCCTGGACACGGTGGTACTGACGAAGACAATGACGGATTTAATGACCAGTGAGATGACGAATATTGCTGTTAAATATTTTTACAGGGACATCATTTTATTTTTAGTAACATTTTTAATATTAACTTGCCTATACCTCTGGATCAACGCCGTTTGCTACCCCCTTCCACAACTGGAGTTCGATGATAGTGGCTTAATATACAAACAAATCACTTTACTAGGTATAGGAGGAAGAAAAGTAGTTCATCCATTTACGTAAACTAGGAAATATCACGCTTTTGAGTTTGATCATTTTCATTAGGCTTTTGTTTAATAAAAATACAGTACAGTATTAACAATGAGTGTTTTTACTCACGAACTGAGTTGTCCATGTGGACGTATTCATTATGCAGTGATATAATACTGTCTACAGCACATTAGCGTACAATATAGAGAATGAAGTTAAATTGAAAAATAATCATAAAATGGTTATTTAAACACATTTTGAAAATGGTGGCCGCTCATTTCGATACAGGCTTCAGTTCTAATGTGCATATTATCGAACTACAGAATATTGTACCTAATCCCAATTACCAGTTTCGTCCTTCGTGCTAGTAACTTATGTTGAAATAATTCTGTACCTACTCTATAAAAGAGTACTTTACGTGCTGCAAATTCAATCTTCACTTCTGCCCGATCCGAAAAGATAAAATTACTCAGAATTAGCTACTATCTACTGTCCGTCCAAGTGGTTATGTCGTAGGGTCGTAGAAAGAGGGAAATGACGTGACAGTTAATTATTTAACGAGGCCCTTTTATTTAAGTTATTTTAAACAGTTGTATAATATTACGTAGACGTCCAATTCCTATCAGAAATTAATGCTCTCAAAAAGAGCTAAGTCAGCCCAGCCACTAGCTAGCGAATAAAATCTGGTGGGGAAACCGGGATACAACGTAGGCAAATGGACGACACCACCTGTGCGAAAATGATTCAATACTGAAAGCTCTTTCGTCACTGGAAAACGCGAACATATTTTTTGGAATGTACTGTTTACTATGATCGTGAGACTACTATGACTGTATATGCGGTTTTGGATCTGTGTGGAGGACGGTTGAACTTCATTAGTAGAAGGGTGGAAGTGAAGTACATTCAAAACTCAGGTACAATAAAAATTGAAGCAAAAATAAAATTATATCCCTGTATATGTTGGCTTGGGAATAACACCAACTACTCATATTTCACGTAATTAAAAAAACTAGACACATGACACACACTCTACCCAAGGAACATTTTTGTAGTGAGAATAGCAAAACTGATTTCTTAGACTTCCGATCTTCAGTTAACAGGTGCATGTGTTGTGTTGAGTACCGTTGTTCGGACGCCTCTTCTAAATGTTCAAATGTAAGTATAGTTATTTTGTAACTAAATAATGTAGATCGTAGTACAATGTTAGCGCTTCTGTCCTTCGTATGGGGAAAAGGATTCCTGGAGCTACATTTTAGCTCAGTGTGACGAAATGGAACATATCGTCTTTTTCCTGCAGTAACTCCTATGTGACATATTTGACGATTTTCAAATCTTTGCTCTATTAAATAACCTAAATAGTGATATAGCAAATTACAAAATTTCCTATTATGTAATTTATTAGTTCCTTATTTAACGACGCTCTATCACCTACGAGGTTATTTAGCGTCGATGAGATTGGTGATAGCGAGATGATATTTGGTGAGTTGAGGCCGAGGATTCGCCATAGATTACCTGGCTTTCACCTTACAGTTGGGGAAAACCTCGGAAAAAACTCAACCAGGTAATCACCCCAAGCGGGGATCGAACCCGCGCCCGAGCGCAACTTCAGACCGGCAGGCAAGCGACTTAACCGATTGAGCTACGCCGGTGGCTATATAATTATATTTCTTTCTTTTGAAAATGTAAGAATACACAATCTCCTATGTACCACTGCCATAAAATGAATAAATATTTTTTTCTTCCTACTGAAAAATTGTATATTTTGCACATAGAAGTCATTGCAGGAACAACGACGATATAGGAGAAAATAACTATCACCCTCGATGCTTGCATGTCTTGACCTCATTGAGAATTGAGCATGCGAACAAAAGAATGGGTTGTTCCTCTAGAAGATGAGACAATGAGACATCTTAGAACATCAACTGTTGAAGTTTGTAATACGAACTGAAGAAGGGATAATCGTAACTATTGACCTAAACACTTTTATGCCTGTTTGTATATTAGGGTTGTACAGGGACATCACTTTATTTTGACTTCAGTTTTTATTGTACCTGAGTTTTTAATGTACTTCACTCCCACCCCTTCTACTAATGAAGTTCAACCGTCCTCCACACAGATCCAAGACCGCATATAGAGTCATAGTAGGCTTACGGTCATAGTAAACAGTACGTTCCAAAAATATGTTCGCGTTTTCCAGTGACGAAAGAGCTTTCAATATTGCATCATTTTCCATTTGCCTACGTCACATCCCGGTTTTCCCCACCTGCTTCTATTCGCCTCTCTGTAAATGCTAGTGGCTGGGTTGTCTTAGCTATTTTCTGAGAACATTAATTTCTGTTAGGAATTGGACGTCTACGTAATATTATACCCATACAATTGTTTAAAATAACTTAAAAAGGGCCTCGTTAAGTAATTAACTGTCACGTGACTTCCTCCTTTCTACGACGCTGCGACGTAACCACTTGGAAGGACAGTAGATAGCATGGCTGAGTAATTTTATGTTTTCGGATCGGACAGAAGTGAAGATTGAATTTACAGTACGTAAGATCTCTTTTATAGAGTAGGTATAGAATTATTTCAACATGAGTTGCTGATACGAAGTACAAACCTGGTAATTAGAATTACGTACAATAGTCTATAGTGGGATAATATGCACATTAGAACTGAAGCCTGTATCGAAATGAACGGCCACCATTTTCAAAACTGTGTTTAAAATATATCCATATTATGATTATTGTGATTATTTTTCATTTTAAATTCTTCTCTATAGTGTACACTGCATAATGAATAAGTCCGCATGGAAAGCTCAGTTCGTGAGTAAAAACACGCATTGTTAACACTGTACTGTATTTTGATTAAACAAAAACCTAACGAAAATTATCAAACTCAAAATCGCGATATTTCGTAGTTTACGTAAATGGATGAACTATTTTTCTTCCCTGCTATACCTAGTAAAGTGATTTTTGTATATTACGCCAGTATCATCGAACTCCAGTCGTGGAAGGAGGTAGCAAACGGTGTTTCCGGTCCTTAATTGTTGATCCAAAGGTATTGGCAGGTTAATATTAGAAATGTTAGTAGAAATAAAATGATGTCCTTGTATATATTATATATTATAATGTCTTTTGTTTGTGTCATTTTCATATTAATCTGTGTGTTCTTTTGCAGAGTGGTTGGATCTAACCACAGGTGAGGGGGTGAAACCTACAAAGTAGGACTTGCTTGTAAAGCACGTACGGTCAAAACCAGTGCACTGGACTTTAGAGAGAATTCTGATAGTATAGTGCTTCTGTATGTATAATATTGCTGAATAATTTCATCTATCTACAATGATTCCCAATAAATCTGATGCACATTCTTAACATATTTATGATATTTGAATAACTTTTGAGGAAAATAATAATTTCACCCAAGTTTCAAAGAAATCACCAGGGATAACAATGCTTTGTTTTGGCTGGGCTAGTTTGGTAAATTTATGTAGCCTAATTTTCTGCTTCTTTATGTTATCGAGTGCTAAGAAAAATCATATCTTTTTGCTACAGATGCCAAGAGTTTATGAGAAGAAGAAATAACGTACAGCATGGCCCGTGAACTTGCTTGCAGTTTCAGTCAAAGGGAAATTTGTGTGTTCAAAGTGTTATCAAAAACAGACATTTTAGTTTAAACGTAAGTGTTCAACTTCCATTTAAAACAAAATGTTCGATTTCTTTCAATACTGAAGTGTTCGTAATTTCTGACCGGTACTATTTAAATTTCCTGAAATTCGTCTGAAAATTTCAGAAAGCCACTACAAATGATAAAATACTGTATTTGAATAAAACTTCTGCTAAGCTGTTTTATGTTATTTTTGTTATATTTATGTATATGACATTATTACCCATACAGTGCTGGCGTTCATACCCACAAACATGGGAAATAACGAAAAGTTCTACATTAAGAGAATATATTCCTTAATTCCTTTTATATTTACATTTTGATAAATCACCATTTTGTACGTTTTATAAAAATATTTGACTTCAGAACTGTGAGTTTTTATATAAACAAAACAGCATAAGCTCTCCCTGAAAAAGCCCAAATGTTAACATGGAGTTAATCTCTCATGGTACTTTGCATAAACTAATATAATAATGATTTCGGAATCATGTCTTCGGAAACCATCATCACTTTATCATATTTACACGCACATTTTTCGAATCTCGTCTCGTAAATCTCTTGCGCTTCAAGTCTCGCTCATCATTCTCGAAATAGCATTTGATCGGTGTGGAAAGATTTCGCAACTCTGAATAACAATAACATCATTGAAATAAATAGCATTAAAGATGTTTAATTGATACAAAACAAAACAGTTATTTACTTACAAATAGCTTTTAAGGAACACGAATGTTCATTGCCGCCCTCACATCAGCCCTCACATCGGTCCCTATCCTGTGCAAGATTAATCCTCTCTCTATCATCATATCCCATCTCCCTCAAATCCATTTTAATATTATTTTCCCATCTATGTCTCGGCCTCCCCAAAGGTCTTTTCCCTCCGGCCTCCCAACTAACAAGCTATATGCATATCAGGATTCGCCCATACGTGCTACATGCTCTGCCCATTTCAAAAGTCTGGATTTAATATTCCTAACTATGTCAGATGAAAAAACAATGGGTGAAGTTCTGCGTTGTGTAACTTTCTCCATTCTCCTGTAACTTCATCCCTCTTAGCCCCAAATATTTTCCTAGGAACCTTACTCTCAAACACCCTTAATCTCTGTTCCTCTCTCAGAGCGAGAGTCCAAGTTTCACAACCATACAGAACAACCGGTAATATAACTGTTTATAAATTCTAACTTTCAGATTTTTTGACAGCAGATTAGATGACAAAAGCCTCTGAATCGAATAATAACAGGTATATCCCAAATTTATTGTAAGTTTAATTTCCTCCCGATTGTCGCTTATATTTGTTACTGTTGCTCCAAGATATTTGAATGTTTCCACCCCTTCGAAGGATAAATCTCCAATTTTTATAGTTCCATTTCGTACTATATTCTGGTCACGAGACATAATAATATACTTTGTCTTTTCGGGATCTACTTCCAAACCTATCGCTTTACTTGCTTCAAGTAAAATTTTCGTGTACAAAACAGTTATATGGTTGTCAAAATTCTCTGCTTCTATTATCAGATATTATCTTTGGTTATATAAGGAGAAAAAATCTCGAATAAATTTTCATTTCTAAGAAACATAAACATAACGTTAAATAAAGCGTTAAAAAAATTTACTTGTGATTATATACTTGATCTGAAACAAACGAAATAAAAAATTCCTAGCCTTTTAATAAGGGCCTAGTAATTAAATAATGATTGCGGAACGGATTATTGTAACAGTTGCCAAAACTGATAAAAGTTCAGGCTGGTATAAACAACTGTGACGATTCCAGGCTGCTCGACATTCGAGAGTCGACCCACAGTCTAGTATGTTCAGTCACGAAGCTCAATACGTAGTAAACATGCGTCCATAGATAGTTGCTAACCACTAGGATTGCTTATAACGCCTCATTACAGACAATGCGAAATAGTACCGGCACAGTCAATTGTTCCTAGCACCCTCAAAATTCAAGCTTCGTGACCGTATATACTAGACTGTGGTTAACCACTCCCGCTGTCTTGAACGTTCGCTTGATTCACTCCCAAGCAGTTAACGACGTAGTTATTATTTTCTTGAGGGTTTTCGGCCTTTCGGGCGCTGTTAGTCTTGCTTTTTCGATCGTTTTTCTACTCTAAAATAGATTTACTTTTTCTACATGAGTTGAACATGAGACTTAAGATAGAGCAAAGGAAATTTTAAGGAAAGAAAATAAACCCATTCCCGAAGAACGGAGCATATTTCTTAAATCTCTATTTCTGTCCCGATAAAATCGAGGCCAGACATATTCTACTGAATTTATGAGCATTGCTGCAATCACTTCAATTATGGCAAATAATGAATGCGTAAGGATTCATAAGTTTCATATATATATATATATATATATATATATATATATATATATATATATATATATGCCTATAGTCGCTGTTAGCCTACAAGTAGTATGCGCAAGTGATAAATGTTGCGCAAATGTTACAAATTTTCTGTTAGCTATATATACAGTATTTTCTTACATATTGACACCTAACTTATATATTTCCTAATAAATGAGACTGTGCTAAATTATCAATACATATGATCAAAATATAGTGAAATAACAGCTATAGAAACAATTTTTACTACAAAACTAATTTAAATTATACAAAGCCTGCTCATAATTCGTGTGTTTACACCATAATATTATTTATATTAGCCTTTAAAGTGCAAAATAAAATATTTAATCTGAAGTGATCATTCCAAAGATAACTATAAAAACAATGAAATGTGAAAGAAATTAATATCTATTTATATACATAATTATAAAAATATTAATAATTTTGTAATCATTTAAATTAAATTTTAAATGCTAGCTTTAAAGAATTCACTAAACTTATTAGTGCATTCCAGGGCCTTATTCACACTTGTATTAGAAATAGTTATTGGGAAGATAGAATATATATATTCAATTGATATATAATTAATTAATTAATTTGATATGTAATTATTAAGTTGATATGTAAAATAATTAAGTTGATATGTAATTATTAAGTTGATATGTAAAATAATTAAGTTTATATGTAATTAATTAAGATGATATGTAATTTAGTTGATATGTAAATAAATTAAGGTGATATGTAATTAATTAAGATGATATGTAATTAAGTTGGTATGTAATTAATTAAGGTGATATGTAATTATTTAAACTGGTAATAGTTGGGTGAAATAGAAGTACTTGTAAGTTAGATTTACTTTTGTTTATCTTTTAATTATAGTCCTAGGTTTATTGTATTTACTATTTATAGATTTACGTTTATTGTATTTTATTTCGTTTAGGTTTATTTTATTTTTTTATTTTATTTTATTTCATGTAATTGTAATTATTGTATATTATATATCACTGCCACCGGGTGTATACCTAATTGTAGTGTTATGTGTAATATGTAATAGTGTATGTATAATTTTATGGCATAAAATAAAAATATATATATTTCAAGAAATTTTGCCTACAGGATCTCCTTAAGACAAAGCAAAGGAAATATAAAGAAATGAAAATATCCGTTCCTTGAGGACAGACGAAAATTTGTAAATCTCTATTTCTGTCACAATAAAATCGAAGTCAGAGATGCTGAATTTATGAGCATAACTGCAATCACTTCAGTTACGGAAAATAATGTATGCCTAAAGATTTATAAGTTTCATAACGTAATTTTGATTTACAAATATTTACTGAAATATAACAGAGTTGGCTAGTCAAATTTTATAGGTAAGTAGAAAATAGGACCGTAATATTCGTACAGAAGTCGGAGGTTGAAGTTCTGACACAGAAGGTAATGCAATAGACTATATATACGTACATTACAACAGGCAACGACAAGAGTCTGTATTTAGAGAGGAAATCTCTGTCACTTACGATTAGTGTCGCGCTTCCATTCATGTGAAGTATAAACTTTCCCCTATTCAGTTTTCGCAACTCTCCCATCCAATCCCGAGGCTAGGAATGTTTAGAAGGACAGGATATTATTCCTAACAGAAGCTTGGGGTTTGCAAGTTGAGTTTCCGGAGCCAATAGAGGTTCAACTGAGAATTTGTCGTACTCCAGAGTTACGAGAATCCATTCGAATATTGATGATATAAGCTAGTAGGTGACTAGGGATGTGGCAAACGGTTATTTTCTTGCAACTCTTATAACTGACTCCGTTACTTTTGATTGGTTGTTATAAATAACGGTTATAAGTAACGGTTACAATTTCCTGCCGGAGACAAAATAGCAGTCACATAAGAAGAAGTTATATTTAACTGTTAAATAACTAGCAGAGGCACAGGAGCAGTTAGTTATCTAAGAACAAGTTATACTTGAATGTTGAATAACTTACATTATAAAAATGATTGAAAACGTTGCCAAGTACATTTGTAGCATAAATACTGTACCATAAAATATTGGATTGATTCAACTTCAAAGGTAAAAATATTAACAGAAAGGACAGTAATGAAGATTTCAACACTAGTAACAAACACATTGAATTTCTGTGTTAAACAGACATCCACATTCCACTCACTGCGGTACACAATAATATAATACGTTTTGTTACTTTATTAACTAGCTACGTGTAATGTTATACAGGGACATCATTTTATTTTTACTAACATTTTTAATATTAACTTGGCTATACCTCTGGATCAACACCGATTGCTAGCCCCTTCCACGACTGGAGTTCGATGATACTGGCGTAGAATACAAACAAATCACTTTACTAGGTATAGGAGGGAAGAAAAGTAGTTCATCCATTTACGTAAACTAGGAAATATCGCGATTTTGAGTTTGATACTTTTCATTAGATTTTTGTTTAATAAAAATACAGTACAATATTAACAATGAGTGTTTTTACTCACGAACTGAGCTGTCAATGTGGACGTATTCATTATGCTGTATATTTTATACTGTCTACAGCACATTAGCGTACAATATAGTGAATGAAGTTAAATTGAAAAATAATCATAATATGGATATTTAAACACATTTTTAAAATGGTGGCCGTTCATTTCGATACAGACTTCAGTTCTAATGTTAATGTTATGTTTTATTTAACGACGCTCGCAACTGCAGAGGTTATATCAGCGTCGCCGGATGTGCCGGAATTTTGTCCCGCAGGAGTTATTTTACATGCCAGTAAATCTACTGACATAAGCCTGTCGCATTTAAGCACACTTAAATGCCATCGACCTGGCCCGGGATCGAACCCGCAAACTTAAGCATAGAAGGCCAGCGCTATACCAACTTGCCAACCAGATTGACACTTCAGTTCTAATGTGTGTAATTTCAGTTACCAGTTTCGTCCTTCGTACTAGTAACTCATGTTGAAATAATTCTCTACCTACTCTATAAAAGAGTACCTTACGTACTATACATTCAATCTTCACTTCTGCCCGATCCGAAAAGATAAAATTACTCAGACATGCTATCTACTACTGTTCGTCCAAGTGGTTATGTCGTAAGGTCGTAGAAAGGGAGGAAATCACGTGACAGTTAATTACTTAACGAGCCCCTTTTTAAGCTATTTTAAACAGTTGTATAATATTACGTAGACGTCCAATTCCTAACAGAAATTAATGTTCTTACAAAAGAGCTAAGACAGCCCAGCCACTAGTTGGCGAATAAAAGCTGGTGGGGGAAACAGGGATACGACGTAGGCAAATGGACGACAGTACCTGTGCGAAAATGATTCAATATTGAAAGCCCTTTCGTCACTGGAAAACGCGAACATATTTTTGGAACGTACTGTTTACTATGGCTGTATATGCGGTCTTGGATCTGTGTGCAGGACGATTGAACTTCATTAGTAGAAGGGTGGGAGTGAAGTGCATTAAAAAACTCAGGTACAATAAAAATTGAAGTAAAAATAAAATGATGTCCCTGTATATAATATACATATGTTCTTAATTATTAATATTAGCATATAATATAGACAAAATGCAATGCAGTTATAATAAATCTTGGAATCGGTATCGGTACCTATATAAATAAGCTCAAACTTTCTTCCACTCCCCCTATATTGATAGGCTAAATCCACCTATGAAATAAGTAAGCCCCTAATGCGACAAATCATGAAATATTCGTTTACTTTAAATATTTGAAAACTTTATATTATTACGAAGGACATCAATAGCTTATGATATAATAAACGAAATTGATTTATTCATCATGACTAATTTTTGTGATGGTTTATTTGCAGATACACATTCCATTTCGGGTGGAAATATTTAATGAAGAGTATAGCCCATTATAATAAATTTTCTTACAGATTCAATAACAATAATATTGTGAAATATCACATTCTCGACTCTGCTCTAGGGAACGGACTTAGTTGATATTTTTTGTAACCAGATGGCGAAACACACTAGCACTGCCTCGCTATCTTTTGGACAGATTGAACACTACGTAATGACGTTACTGTAACTATTTTCTTTTGCTGAAGTTATATCCAGGCAAAAGTAACAGTGCAATAGCGAGTAACTAGTTATTTCGTGTCCAAGTTATTTTTGTAACCGTTACAATTAAGTAACTGCTACTTTATTTTTCGCCCATCTCTATAGGTGACTACAAACACTGCTGTAGAAGTACGAGATTGAAACCGCTTACTACAACAGAGAAAGGAATGGGCCCTTAAAATATTACTTATATTTATCACTAGACAGTGGATGCGGGATGACTTATCGTTGAATGTAGGTGCACATTTACTATATGTTACATTTATTTCATTCAGACCATTGGCTCAACAGGTTTTAAACGTAAACAGACAACGTCAACATGGTACTGTATCTCCGTACAGTCAGAAGGAAAATAAAATTGAACTACTGTAGCACATATCTCGTCATCATTGATGGAATTACTAGGTTGCAGTAAACGACGATATATTCTCGTAAGTTGTCGAAGCTGAATCGTCTTCGCCTATCGCTTAAACAGTTTTTGTATCGAGAGAATTTATGAAGAAAAACTCTAAAATGGGGATCACTCAATTTCTTTAGAGGAATAGTTGCACTGAACGTCATGTTGCACGTGTCTTTGCAAAACGTTTCGTTTAGACCCGCACAACTAAATGATAATGATGATGATGATGATGATGATGATGTAGATGGTTCCTCAGATTTCATTTCAACGCATTTCCTGTGCGATGTACTGTTGCAATGTTCCTCTATAGCCTGAGTTGTACTGGTTTTTATTTCAATTTTACACACATTACACACGATATTGTTTTCGTTAATACATAAAATGTCACTCCCATATTTAATTTTTGCCTTCGACATTATGGATGAATCAGCACAACACTATTCAAAGCGTAGAAAATACTTGAGCAGGATAACACAACTGCACACATTGCGTTGCAATGTTACTATGAACGGACGGGAGTTCCTTCGTTCTGTACGCTGTTGTACTCGCCAGGTACACAAAAGACGGACGACGTGGCACGTGCCATATACACCGATACGAAACAACTTCACTTTTCCTTAAGTCATCCCGCATACACTGTTTGTTTATTACATTAAAATATTCCTATACCTTAATACATTCTTTCAAATTTACGAAACGAAGGTTTTAAATGTCGTTATTATCATCGTTGTCGTCATCCTCGTTCTCCTTCTCCTTGTAACCACAATCATAATCACCATTATGCCTAATAGTCTATATCTGTACACGCTTGAAATCAACTGTATGTTAATGTTATACTCAGTGATATACGGTGATTCAGGAGGAAAGGTACATGGTGTGAGGTGTGATAATATTGGTGATTCTGAACAAAAAAATATTCCATAAACATATGCCATGTTATTAACATAATTTGACATACAGCTATTTGAAAACCACGGGCGTTTAGTCTCATGTCCTTCATCAGCACTCATATGCGGACACAATGAAAACATTAGTTATTAATAGGATCAATGGAACTTATTCTGGACGTTGGATCGGTCTCGGTGAAGTTATTTTACGACAGTTAAATAAAGGTATTACAAAATTTTTATTAGGTTATTTTACGACGCTGTATCAACATCTAGGTTATTTAGCGTCTGAATGACATGAAGGTGATAATGCCGGTGAAATGAGTCCGGGGTCCAGCACCGAAAGTTACCCAGCATTTGCTCGTATTGGGTTGAGGGAAAACCCCGGAAAAAACCTCAACCAGGTAACTTGCCCCGACCGGGATTCGAACCCGGGCCACCTGGTTTCGCAGCCAGACGCGCTGACCGTTACTCCACAGGTGTGGACCGGTATTACAAATTACTGTCATTTGTTTCAACACGTAACATAAATGTTTTAATATTCTTTCACTTGTAGACTATACATCTCATTTGAAACTTTAATTACTTGGGGTTTTCTTTGATTCAAATCTCTCGGCATTTAGCACTTCTGCAAATTTTCCAATTCATTATTGCTGTGTCTATCAATTTAAATAAAATGTGAGTCCATATTTATCTCTTGTTTCATGTTTACGTTTTTCTTTTTCATATAATCTGCAGTATTTTGTCATTTCAATTTTTTTAATGAAAATATTGATTGCAATGAAAACATCAAAACGAAATAGCGAGTTTTGAAGCCACTTGCGTCTTTCGAACAGCATAGACAGACACGCCGCACAGATGAGGACATCCACCAGATGGCACCATCAGCATGTCGCTGCGGTTAGGGGAGGAGTCGTGTTCCTGTTGAATGTCACCCTCGTGGCAGCAGGAAGGCTGGCCCTCAACACGTTGCTGTGCCGCCTACAGGATGACTTCAAACTTAACACCACACACACTAGCCACAAATATCCCATTGTAGTACTGCATTGTGCCTGCAGCGTTTACACGTAAATTAGATTGCGATAACGATGAAAGGGAGCCTTTGCATAGAGGTACGGTGAACCGGAAGCAAGGCAGGCAAGCTCGGTGATATTAGGTAAATAACAAACCCTCCGACTACACCGTGCAGTCTACAAGAGGTGACTGCTGAAGCTGTGTTTGTAACGTGCGGCGTAAAGTTAGTTACACTCATCGGGTTTCGTGGTATTCCTCAGTTGCTGCTGAGAAGTTCATCAATAAAATCTTGACACAGGCCAACTATGCAGTATTTGATACAAATTTCTGCCTACATCCTCTCTCACCATAATTCTAAGACAGTGATTTCAAAGCAAGCACATTTTTCTGACCTTGACGTCGTGCGCGGGCATCAAGCGCTAAGTATGGAAAGAGGAAGGGTTATGTATATGAATAAACAGCCTGCTGGATTAAGAAAACAGTTGTGCACAAACTTCAAACGGAATGTGAAATTTTATGTCGTTATTTTTATATGGCTTCTTTCTTTTTGATATTATCTATATTGTCTGTAAAACAAAAGTACTAATATCATTATCATCATCATCATCATCATCATCATCATCATCTTCACTTCATGGTTTAGGCTTGGTGCCTGTTCCATCTTCACATTTTATTCAGTTCCACCTCTTCCTAGGACGTCCGACATCTCTTTTGCCTTTGGGTTGGTATTGTTGTATCAGTGCTGGAATTCTTTCATAATCCATTCGAGACAGGTGTTCTTTCCACTTTTCTTTGTAATCTTCAACTTTATCGTTTATGTTGTATATATTTAATTCTTTACGGATATCCTCATTTCTCATCAGATCCTTCTTGTACATCCCTTTACTCTCCGAAGAAACCTCATCTTTGCAGCCTGTAATTTACTTTTATCTAATTCCTTAATTATCCATGATTCGCTTCCATATGTCAACACGGGTACCGCCATAGTTTTATAGAACTTTAGTTTTGTTTCTTTTCTAGTTTTATTTTTTAGTGTTCTATTTATTGTTCCGCATATCCAATGGAATTTGTTTATTTTGTTGTCAATATATCTTCAACCTAAATAATCAAAATGAGATACTTGTTCTATGGGCTTATTATCAACTATTATTTTTGTACGAATTGGAAATTTACCACTGTGGGCCATTACTTTAGTTTTATGAGTTGATATGCTCAAATTATAGTCTTCTTTTCCTAGTAGGTGTAGTTTGTGAATGGCATATTGCCATTTTTCTTCATTTTCTTGTGTTACATCATCGGCAAACATTAGAACATTTAAAAATGTACCTTTACTAACCTTTATACATGGATTCACCTCTATTTTCCATTCTTTAATTAAATCATCTAGATATACGTTGAAGAGACTAGGTGATAGGCTACAACCTTGTCTGAGTCCTTGATTTATTCTTACTTCTTCTGTTTTCGATGTTCCTGTGTTTATTATTAATGAATAATAAGTACTAATACCAATTTCTTAATATTTCAGTTGTATTTTAAATGTTAATAACATAATAAAGAGTTAAGAAGGAATATTCACATAAATTCCATAGCAGTACAACTATACTGTACTAAGTGAATTAAACACATCATTCATAAAGAAAGTGATATCCCCAAAAAAGAGATTGAGTATGACATGATAAGTTGGAATTGATATGAGATGGTACATTAAGCCTTATAAAAGTAATCAATGAACTAATCAAAACAATATTACAGTACAAAGCAAAGTTACCTAGGTGCTGTGTACGTTTTAAGTGTAACTAATATTACATAACAAAACTCTCATCGCATTATGCTTTTAAGGTGATATTGGTGAGCAACTTCCTGTCTTCAGAATATTAAATTATTTTCTCGAAATATTCTGGAGCTATAGAGCTTACATTTTTACAACACATGGGCACGTATCTTTTGTTTATGATGTAACAGTAGTTGCTTTGTTAATTAATTTCCTTACAAACAATTTCCATGCGAATATTTTCAAAATTTTCAATACACTATCTTCCGTAATACATATTTCCGGTGTATTAGATTTACGAAAACATTCTCTAAGGCTACTAAATAAATAGGTCTATACCTGAAAATTTCATTTTCTATTAAAAAGTTAATTTTATTTTATTGGGTTATTTTACGACGCTGTATCAACATCTAGGTTATTTAGCGTCTGAATGATATGAAGGTGATAATGCCGGTGAAATGAATCCGGGGTCCAGCACCGAAAGTTACCCAGCATTTGTTCGTATTGGGTTGAGGGAAAACCCGGAAAAACCTCAACCAGATAACTTGCCCCGACCGGGATTCGAACCCGGGCCACCTGGTTTCGCGGCCAGACGCGCTGACCGTTACTCCACAGGTGTGGACTTAAAAAGTTAAAATATTTCTTTTGAATAAATAAAATCAAACTTGTGAAAAATGAGCATTAGCATTAAAACTTATATTCATATAATGCAGTTATACTTCTCAGACAAATCTAAAAATTAACATGGATACAGTTTTAATAAGTTCTCTTCCCTTTATGTATTGAATCAGTGCTGGCCATCCCTGAATATAGCTCGACCAAGCGGCATATACTACCTCTTTCGTCTGTCTCTTTCCGCTATAAAGCGCTCAGGCTGTCCTGAACTCTATAGCGCGCGCTTTCTCCTATGGCCATCAATTGATATGACCCTTATAAGAAAACAGCTATGGAGATAAATACATAGAGTAAAGAGAGGTAATTTGAATGACGGGGGAAACGTGGATAATGCTAATGTTTGGGTAGCATTAAAACAAAACGCGAGAAGCCAAGTCGAAAAGTCATAGGTAGTGAAAAGAAGGTGGTGTATATGAACCTCTCTCTATAAATCAGATCCTTCAAGCTGAACTGGAAATATGTGGATATTTTTTTCTGTTGGAAAGTGTATAGCAAAATCCCTATCCATTAGCATCTTATAATATTTTACTTAATTTACTTAAGTTTTAATAAAATCCGTGATAATGTAGTACACTTTTTCAACCTGTAAGCCAGGAATGAGACGATATTAGCTTCCAATCACGGTAGAAGAGCTCGACCTTGATCACGAGCGCATAGCGCATCCACTACGTAGCGTCGTAACGTAGATAACAGGGATGTACATCCACATGCAGCGAATAAAGGCAGCGATTATTACAACAACTTGCGTTACTAAATTTCTGGCTATGTAATAGGGCTAATTACTCAGTTATTTAATATACATGTACATATATAAACAAATCGCAAGGGGAAGGGTTTTAGGACCAAATAGAGAAATAGGAAAAGTTAATTGTATGTAAACCATTTTATTGTTAAAAGCAATTATTTATTATGTAAATACTTCACTTCATTGGTTAGGAGAAACTAATAGGGTCTATCTGCTCGACGTGTGTGATCTCTAAGTACTTTTGAGTATTTGTTGAAAAAATAATAATGACAATATCGATTGAAATAGAGTATATTGATTGTGTGATTGTGAAAATGTAGTCCTTACTTTCCAGTCGTGATTATGTAATGAGTTTTCTTAGAGTGATTTGTGAGATGCACGTAACACGAAAAAACAAATTGATTAAATTAAGATATTAATTGCTATCGTAAGTTTTGGGTCAATCATTTAAGGGAATATGTATGATTTTAAAACTTTTACAATTTTCGGCCAAAATGTGTGAAATTTAAACTATAGGCCCTATAAACAGATCTATAATAATATCATCGGTACAAAATTTGGTGCAATTAGGTCTAATAGTTTTGAAATTATATTTTTAAGTATATTTTATATTGACGTTACTAAAAAAGCTCCTTCCATCAAAGTTTTCAAAATGTTTATTTCATATTTGCTCAAAATCTTGAAAATAGTTATTGGAATAAAAGCGAATTAGTTTTTGAGCTTAGTAATAGTATAAGTTAAAGTGCAATCAGAGATAAAATATTATTTCTAAATTAAAGAAACACGTAGTCTAATAAAAGTAAATATCAGAAACAAGCAACAAATAAAACATCAACAATACATTAAAAATAAAGAAATAAAAGGAATCTAGATACAATCTACTGACCCAAAAGTAAATTAATTTACCTTCGATGTCAATTCCGAAATGAATTTATTTCTCTTTTCTCCTGAATAATGCCTATATATTTTTTCATGTTGCGTCTCATAATGCCGTTTTATGTTGCTTTTTATGCAAATTATATTTTTTACACAACAAACACTGGACTTCATCACCATGTTCGAAGCATAAATATTGTATCTTCCACTCTTCCTTGAAAGCTTTAAGCGCTTCCGTTCCGTCATGATGCGCTGTGTTCTAAGATCTGTACATCCTTTAGCAATGTTTACAGGTAAAAGAGCTCCGCGTGCGCGCAGCGGGCATAAAAGAGCTCTCGCTCGCAATTATTAATGACCATCGCAAGACTTCTGTAAGCATTTCTTGGATGTCTTAGCAGATGGTAGCCCGAGTTGTGACACATTCTAATATATGAGCTTCGTTCTATAATCATATTCTGTTTTGTCGACGACCGTTTAAATTTGAAGAGTCTTTCAAGGGGCAATTATTTCAATAACATACAGAGTAAATCAAGATTTTCAGGTATAACTCCCTGTAAAGTTGATTTGAATAATTTCGAGGAAAAATTGTTCCGGAGCCGGGTATCGAACCCGGGACCTTTGGTTTGACGTACCAACGCTCTACCACTGAGCTACTCGGGAACTCTAACCGACACCGATCCAATTTTTCCTCTATATCCACAGACCTCAAAGTGGGCTGACAACCGTCAAGCAAAACTTCGAGTGCACACTAACTCCGTGTGACTTAAATTGTGGTTTTTCTGTGACGTGTATTATGCAAATCAAGATTTTCAGGTATAACTCCCTGTAAAGTTGATTTGAATAATTTCGAGGAAAAATTGTTCCGGAGCCGGGTATCGAACCCGGGACCTTTGGTTTGACGTACCAACGCTCTACCACTGAGCTACTCGGGAACTCTAACCGACACCGATCCAATTTTTCCCTCTATATCCACAGACCTCAAAGTGGGCTGACAACCGTCAAGCAACTTTACAGGAGTTATACCTGAAAATCTTGATTTGCATAATACACGTCACTGTTCGTTAACAGAAAGCCACAATTTAAGTCACACGGAGTTAGTGTGCACTCGAAGTTGGTTGCTTGACGGTTGTCAGCCCACTTTGAGGTCTGTGGATATAGAGGGAAAAATTGGATCGGTGTCGGTTAGAGTTCCCGAGTAGCTCAGTGGTAGAGCGTTGGTACGTCAAACCAAAGGTCGGTTCGATACCCGGCTCCGGAACAATTTTTCCCTCGAAATTATTCAACATACAGAGTGTCCCAAATTAATGCACTATAAATATTTTGAAACACTATTTCTCAGCAACGAGATGGGACAGAAGTACAATTTTTGGGGTTTTGAATTCCTTAAGCTCGTATATGTTCAAAATGGCCCCTTTCCGCCACAGTACACTCCCAACAATAACATACAAAAGAGCGACATACCAACTGGATTGTTGCTAATGGAATATCATTACAGGCATATTCCAGCTGAACTCTCAGTTCCTACAGTGTTTGTGGTTTTTGTTTAGTCAACTGTCAGAAAACAGGTATTAATCTCACAAGTGATATATATTATGTATTGTAGTACATAATATGATATTTCCGTGCTGGAATTCTGCGTTACGATACGATGAAGGATGGGTAGAACAGAGAAAAATTCTCTCGGGACTCAAACCCGGCTTCTCAGCTCTACGTGCTGACGCTTTATCCACTAAGCCACACCGGATCCCAGTTTCGAAGCAGGATTGAATCCCTCTCAGTTTAAGCTCTACCTCTCAGTTCCCCCTTTGGTGGCCTATCCTCAAGTACTGTGTCACAGAATATGTGACAGTGGCAAAATGTTCAACACACTATGTGCAGAGGTGCACTCATTACAAGTGACTGAGTGGCCGGGATCCGACGCAATGAGCGCCGTCTTGAATCACTAAGTGATTACTTACGTATATCATATTATTGTGATGAACCGAAGTATATATGATATTTTCGTGCAGGAATTCTGCGTTATCATATGATGAAGGTTGGGTAGAACGGAGATAAAACATTGTGCCACTCTCACATATTCTGTGACACAGTACATGAGAGTAGGCGACCAAAGGGAAACTGAGAAGTAGAACTTAAACTGAGGGGATTCTATCTGAAATTGAAACTAGGATCCGGTGTGGCTTAGTGGATAAAGCGTCAGCATGTAGAGCTGAAAACTCGGGTTCGAGTCCCGGTGCCGGAGAGAATTTTTCTCCCTTCTACCCACTTTTTTTAGTAGGTTATTTTACGACGATTTATCAACATCTTTGGTTATTTAGCGTCTGAATGAGATGAAGGTGATAATGCCGGTGAAATGAGTCCGGGGTCCAGCACCGAAAGTTACCCAGCATTTGCTCATATTGGGTTGAGGGAAAACCCCGGAAAAAACCTCAACCAGGTAACTTGCCCCGACCGGGAATCGAACCCGGGCCACCTGGTGTCGCGGCCAGGCGCGCTGACCTTTACTCCACAGGTGTGGACTCTACCCACTTTAAGGCAACTAGGCCAGGAGGTAATGGAGTAGGATTGCCGGTTCGTGTCCCCCTCCATTGCATACATCGAAGACTAGCTACATATTGAATTAGTCAAATTTCAGATATACACACGGGAGGAAATTGAACGCAGACTAAATGCATGTTATTACTCGGTTGAGAAGCTTTTGTTATCTAGTCTGCTGCCCAAAAATCTGAAAGTTAGAATTTATAAAACAGTTATATTACCGGTTGTTCTGTATGGTTGTGAAACTTGGACTCTCACTTTGAGAGAGGAACAGAGATTGAGGGTGTTTGAGAATAAGGTTCTTAGGAAAATATTTGGGGTTAGAGGGATGAAGTTACAGGAGAATGGAGAAAGTTACACAACGCACAGCTGCACGCATTGTATCCTTCACCTGACATAATTAGGAACATAAAATCCAGACGTTTGAGATGGGCAGGACATGTAGCACGTATGGGCGAATCCAGAAATGCATATAGAGTGTTAGTTGGGAGGTCGGAGGGAAAAAGACCTTTAGGGAGGCCGAGACGTAGATGGGAATATAATATTAAAATGGATTTGAGGGAGATGGGATATGATGGTAGAGACTGGATTAATCTTGCTCAGGATAGGGACCAATGGCGGGCTTATGTGAGGGCGGCAATGAACCTTCGGGTTCCTTAAAAGCCAGTAAGTGAGTAAATAAGTATAAATTATTATTAGTAATCAAAAAATTCCCTATAAGACTGCAATAATGGAAATTATAACTTGGTAAGTATAAACCCAAGGTCCTCCTCTAAAACTTACTTATCTTTCAAGTTCATTTATTGAAAACAAGAGATTTTTTATAATACGAATTGAAAATATCATAACTTTATGAGTTTTTGATATCTTAAAATTAAAACAACAGCAAGAATAATCACAATTTTATCCTATATAGACACTTAAAATCTCAATAATGACCAGGGTGACGGTAAGGTCCCTATTCATATAGACGGTCACATTTATGTATTTTAAGGGGAGATGATGGTATTTTTAAAACTCTTTTCCTATTTCGTGTAAAATATTAATTTTTTGTATGTAGCGAGCTCATAGCTGTGGCAACTTAAAAAATAAAAATATAAAAAATACTTGGGAGCCGAAATTTGAAAAAAAATATATCCAATGTAGGATTGTACTAAAACCGATATATCTAAACCGTTTTTTAAAGATAGATTCAAGCGGTCTTTTGCAATGTATTTCCAAAAGCATGTTCTACAAACTGTCTGTAACAGAATTTTGATATTAGTCCCTACGTTTGTAAACTAAACAATTAAAAATTAATAACAATTTTCTGGCTTCCTTTCTTGCAAACAAACGGACGTATTTTTAAAATGAAATCAATTAACAAAATTCTGTTGCAGAGAAAAGTTTCCTAATAGTCTAAAGAATGTGTGTTTTAAATTTCATATATATTATGTATCTTTAGTAGTTCAGAAATTATATCCATTTCTGTCTGGCAATATAGCAAAAAAATGAAGTTACTGGAAATCGATAAAAGCGGGCGTGTGATTTAAAAAATCCATAGCGCAGGAAGTTTAAAAATGACGTCTCAACATCCGATTAGGGCACAAATATCCACAATATGTTATGCAATGCATTCCACACGTGTCAAAGGGTATTTTAAAGATTTTTTTTTAATTTAATTTACCGGAAATAACAATAAAAGTTTTATTTTTTTTTAATTTTATTTAAATTTAAATATACAGAATAAAGAACTTAATTACAAACAAACAAGAGAAATAGAAATAAAATAATACAATCAATATAAAAAAGGAGGTACAGTACTATTAACAAAATTTGAAACCGAATGAGCAGCGCTCGTGTTCGGTCGCAGTTCAGATATAATATTAATAGGCCTATAAGAGAATTTGCCTAAGGTTTTTCCGTGGGTTTCCTAAGGCGCTAAGGCAAATGTCGGGATGAGCCCTAAAAGAAATGGGCCACGGACCTGCACTCATATCCCCATTAATCTTTCTAATTACTTAAATTAATTAACTAATTACATCTGTCCCCCCTCTTCGTAATTGAGCCATCATATAGCCAAATGGCTTGTCTCAAAATTGAGACGATCAACAAGGCTCATGATAACAATCACCTCCTACATAATAGCCAAATTGGCTAGTCTCCTATACATGAGACAACTCATCTCGCCTAAGGTATTCCGTGGTTTTCCTCAGGCGTAAGACAAATGTCGGGATGAGCCCTATAAGAAATGAGCCACGGACCTATATGCCCTTCCCCATATATATTCCACCTTTATTATAAATGATGTATGCCCTAGTTCAGATAATATTAATAGTCTATTAAATATACGAGGTCACTCAATAAGTCGCAAATTGAAAGGACAGGGACCTCTCAAATTGCAGATTAGATTTCACGGCGCTTCTTCCGACGGCCTTCACCTGCTTTGTCATCGAACAACAGATGACGGCGTCTTGCCATCCTAACGGCAAACACCAGCCAAATCCTCCTCGCCCCGTTCGGTGATCAATTGATCAATCTCAGCCCCCTCGCGTATGTGGTACCTAAGAGGTTACGTCCAATTTCGGCTTCCCCTTCAAAATTTTCTAGAGCTCCTTCAGGGAAGCAGCGTAACCCGGAGTGAGACTAGTGGCCAACAGGCTTGGAGCTCACATATTTAGTTTTGTACAGCCCCCAACCCCTTGCAAGGACGCGTTTTGCGTACCTTTTAAATCTTCCTCCCAATTCTCCTTCGATTTTTCCGATTTTTTTTCCGATATAAAATAAAATTAAAATTACAGTTACAGAAATTATATAATACAATATTAATATAAGAGAAATATATAAAATAAAATTAAATAATAATAATAATAATAGTAATAATAATAAATAAGTAAAGTAAAATAGGAACTAAAAAGTGGGCGAGTGGTTTAAAAATCCATAACGCAGGAAGTTTAAAAATGGCGCCTCAACATCCGATAATTGCACAAATGCCCACAAAATGTTATGCTATGCATTCCACACATATCACAGGATAATTGAAAGAATTTTTTTTTGAAAATTTACTCATTTTTCACCAAAAAGTACCGTCCTCTCCCCTTAAATACGCGATTGTGAAGAGTTAGTAACGTAAAGCCTGCTTACATCCTCTGTCGGTGACACTCTGATCGTCGCCATGGAGGTGGGTGGAGTTGGTACGCCGGCGGTGAGCTCTTGTCAAACCACGCAGATTTTCAGCCTAATTGTTTAATTGCCCATGCACTTAATTACAAAACGCATAATAGGTTTTTTATTTGATTTAGCTTGTTCCAAATCCCCTTCAATCTAAATAGTTGTAACACTTCCACACTGAATATAGATTGACTACGAAATTACACCGACACTAAAAAAAAAAAACATGAGTTTTCAATTTCGAAAGGAGTTGTATCAATGTGAACTACGTTTTTGTTTTCTGCCTATAGACATATTTCAGCTGGATAAGATTTGAGTATCTCTACAATGGAAAGGTTCTTCCGTATACGTGTGATCAACGGGCAGCGCATTTTTGTTCCCAAACGTACAGCGGATCGAGTAGTTTCTTCTGCTAAATCTATTACGTCACGTCGATGCATAACGTGCCTCGTTAGCCATGGATGCATAAGCAGGGTAGTATCACAGTCTAGTATATACAGTCTCGAAGCTTGGGATGATTTTTTGCCAACGAGTTGCAATTCTCGCGATAGTTGCTAGCCGCTTGGAGCGCTGTGAGTACTAGGAACAATAGACTGTGTCACTGCCATCGTGATCTAATACAGGCCGTAAGGCAGACAATGTGACTCGCTTAACCCGATTACGAAGGAAGGAGTTTCAACTATATAAATTAATTGAAATGCATAAAGAATAACATATATTTCTCTAAAATGCAGTGTAATTGCATTAATAAAATTTAAAATAATGATTAGGGGACACTTCAGACATAATTCCTTGCGAGTTAAGGTGTAATATTATTTTTGGTGTGAAAATTACGTTGTTCATATGTGTAATACCTGCCTTTATTTCGATTAAATATTGCGAAATTCTTGTACATTCATTTATGCACGATTCAATAATTTTCAATTGCACCGCACGAATATTTATATATGTTGAAAATATAGGTTATGTTTACTGTACCAGTTGCCCCTTTCTGTCTAATTTTAGTGATCTCCAATGCCTTGCCATTCATATGAAAATTATAGGTTATGTTTACTATATTTAACTTATATTCCTAAATTGGCAATCATACATTATAATTAGCATAATGTCATGTATGACACCCTAGACATTCAATTTGTCAGTATTTTAATACTACAATTGAGTACTGAATTATTGTATTTATCTACTACTTAAGAGACGAAGTAACACAGTTGTACGTACAATAATTTCATAGGAGTGGTATGGTAAATGTTTTGTCTAAAATTAAGGAAGGTAGATGTGTTAACTTGAAATCACAATATAAATTCTTTTTATTAAACCTCAAAATAGCTTCCATTCTAAACTTAAAATGTTGGCCCGAACAGATTATGTTAACATGTAAAATTCTCTTCGCATTAAAATAGCACAGTTTTGTAATTATTTCTGCAACATATTACTGTATTCAACAAGAAGTAAACTGAACTTATGGACACATTACACTAAATAAAGCTTAGCAATGATACGCAATAAAGTTATAATATAACATTTCACTGAGCTCCATACACTGAATAGAAAACCCGAACAAACATTCCGAACAAACATTACGGCCTGGTCTAGATCGAAAAGGCATTGACTGTGCCGTATTTCGTATTGTTGTGAGAAGCTATGTAAACTGTGAAATGTTCGTTATCGGTTGTAATAACTGTAAATGGCTAAAATAAAATAATTTGAGTAGTAATATGGGACAAGGAGACGTTTGTAGTACTATAAATTGTAAGAAAAATAGGTTAGAGTTATCCTTATTCCGAAAAATCCAAGAAGGTGAGTTTATAGAATATAATATGAATTTTATGAAAATAATATATAAACTTTATGTATTTCATATTTCAATAGTGGAAGGCAGGACTTAATTTTTACAAAAGAACACGATATCGAAACTACAATACATTTTATCGTCTGCTAGGGAAAGAGTCTGTAATGAGGCAATAGTAGCGACCCTGGTGTTGAGCAACTACCTTTGTTTGCATATTTATTAAGTATTGAGCTTCGTGACTGTATATATTAGACTGTGGTAGTATTGCAAGCAGGTACTCTTAGACTTTGAATCATAGTACAATACAGCGCTCTATCGTCAACGCTGTAATATGTAAAACATGAAGTTACGACCACATTGTGATCTGATTCTAATACTGAGCAAGTTGCATTTTCATTCACTTTCGTTTATCACTACTTAGCAACACAGTCATTGCACATATTTTATTGTCGCGTGCAAGACTATTGAAATCACTTCTTACACACAATGAATTCAATCCAGTACATTCTTCTTTTAGGCGGCGTTTAAGGGTAAGGTAAAGAATCCCGTATATTGCGATGCTCTAAAAATAGTTCATATCCCCTGTTCTAACAAGTTCCATCGTAAGTTGAACACTGTCCTGAACCCACTGACTTCTATCAGAGGACCTTACGTAATGTTTACGCATTCTCTTCAAGAAAAAAAAAAAACTATTGCAAAAATTTGCCATCTTACCCCTAAGTATCAGGGTAAGATGCCAAGTGTTGTGACGCAACCTAAGATGGCGAAATAAGGTCGTTGGTTGTTAACAATACAATGATATCTTTAAAAGATCTCTGACATCTTGTGGCGTCCCGTCTCTTTTGGAACCACCAGGTATTAGTCGCGCGGATGGTAAACGACCCGATGGTCTCACCTTAATTCCATGGTCTAGAGGAAAATCTTTGATTTGGGACTCCACTTGCGTTGACACTCTAGCTCCATATCAAGCCGTGAAAAAAATAGTCAATAAGTATGCTCATCTTTTAGACAATTATATCTTTGTCCCCTTTGCTGTGGAGACCTTCGATCCTTGGAGTCATGACGCTAAAGTTTTGGTATCTCAAATCGGCCAAATTTTGATCTCCATTACCGGTGATCGTCGTTGCACTACTTATTTGCGTCAACATTTAAATATTGTAATTCAACGCAGAAATGCAATGAGCGTTTTGGGTACCCTTCCCGAGTCCCGGTCTTTGGATGAACTCTTTCTCTTGTAAAATTTATTTAGTATAGATATATATTTTAGAAGTAATTTATTTTTTATTACAAGACAATATTTTATACAAAAATTATATTATATTATATAATATTAATAATAATAATAATAATAATAATAATAATAATAATAGTTTTATTTTCCCTGGCAGAGTTAAGGTCATGAGGCCTTTTCTTCCACTCAACCAGGATCAAATCTCATACAGAAAAATACATACCAGTATACAAATATGAACTTAAAAATAATAATAAACATAATTAAGTAGAAAAGAGAGATTGAATACATATACACAATCAGTATTAACTTTGAAATAACAATAATAAAAAAATATATATGTAATAAAAAAAAAGAGACTGAATACATAATCTCAAACAGAAAAATACATTCTAGTATACAAGTATTAAGTTAAAAGAAAGAAAAAAAAAGAATTAGTACATATGAATATATTCTCACAACTAAAGGAATAGTACAATTAGTATGATCAGCACAGCACGTGTTGCATTGAGACAATGACAATTACCTAAATATTAGTGTTAATGGAAAAATAAAGTAATGACTGTGTAAAATAAAATAATAATAATAATAATAATAATAATAATAATAATAATAAATAAAAATTATACCTAAAAACTAGTTCTGTGCATTAAAAATATTTCTAAACAACCTAATTTTAAACAACTGGGGACTAAGACTACCCCTGATTTCCAGCGGCAGCGAATTCCATGAGCGGACCATGGCTATTGAGGAAGAACTTGAGTACAGAGATGTCTGATGACGTGGTATTGATAGCAACAATTGTGCTGTGAACGTGTATTACGACTATTTTGTGAAGCTAGGAGAGTAAACCGAGAGGCAAGGTAGTTGGGTGTGGAATCGTGTATAATTCGATATAGCAGGCAAAGAGAATGTACTAATCGTCGATCTTGCAAGCGGAGCCAGGAGAGTCGTAGAAAATATTCCGATATATGATCATGTCGGCGAATATTGAAAATAAATCGGACGCAGACGTTATGCACACGTTGAAGTTTTTGAGAAAGTTCAGCACTTAGGTCACTATATAAAACATCACAATAGTCAAAGTGAGGCATTACAAGGATCTGTACTAGAATTTGTTTGAGTTTAGTAGGAAGAAAATTTTTCAGGCGTTTCAAAGAATGCATGATAGAGAAAACTTTTCTAGAGATATATCTGATTTGCGTATTCCAGTTCATATTAGAGTCGAAATAAATGCCGAGGTTTTTTACAGTAGCACTGAAAGGAATTATTTTGTTGTTGAGAGAGACAGGCTGAAGGGTGTTCATAGTAATAGATGATAAAAGCCTTTATATTATATTATATTATATTATATTATATTATATTATATTATATTATATTATATTATAAAAACAAAACAAACTTTAGAATCTTTACTACAGTATCCATTACACATTTTTGACATTCATTATGAATTCAACGATGTATTAAAATTGTAAAATAACTTTGCAATTATTTTATAGCAGAAAAATGAACTGTTTTCTTTTTTTTATCCTTTTCACAACAAGAACACCTGGCAAAATGCGTTAGCTTCCACTCTATAGACATTCAACTGTCTCAGTGATCATGAAGACATGCACGTGGCATTCTCTCTTGGAAGAATGTGAAACTACAAAGAAATAAGCATCTTCCCCGATTCACTCTATACCATATGATTCTAGTGTCTTGATACCGTATTAGTACAAATATCCGTCCTTTGATGCAAGGAACTAGTGGATCTCCACTTCTATTCGTCCATATTTTAAAAGTTACGTCATCTACGATAGTGAGCCAGATTTAATCTATGACTATATGCGGAAAGTGTAACAGTTCGAACACATCTACTTGTATTTTATTCATGGTATTTTAAGTGGTGTGAAGTTTCGCGTTGCACTGTTACAGTGGTGTCCGCTTTCCATTGAGTCGTGCAGGATATTTTAGAACTCATATTGCGTAAACCCACTCGATCATTAATATCGTGTCCATTCGGAACTAGCTCAAAGTGCACTGAGATATTATAGTTTCACCAAATACTTAGGGTCGGTTTCATAAACAGATATTAGAACTTAACAAATTAGTATAACTGATTTAACAATAAATTTTACAAAAAATGTATTTCATGAACAGTTCTTAATTGAACAATAAATTTATAAAATTGTTTGTTAAGTTAACATCAGAATTTCTGTATTAAAACATTAACAACATTGTTAAAACCTGATTAATGGCTGATATAAATTACGTCGTTAATGCAAAACTACTGACTGACCTTTTAAATGTTCCATAATAATAATAATAATAATAATAATAATAATAATAATAATAATAATAATCACATTCGTTTTTTAACTTCGCTCTAGAATATGCCATTAGGAAAAATCAGGATAACAGACAGGGTTTGGAATCGAAAGCATTACATCATCTGCTTGTCTATGCGGATGACGTGAATATGTTAGGAGAAAATCCACAAATGATTAGAGAAAACACGGAAATTTTATTTGAAGCAAGTAAAGCGATAGGTTTGGAAATAAATCCCGAAAACACAAAGTACTTATATGGTTATGTCTCGTGACCAGAATATTGTACGAATTGGATATATAAAAATTGGAGATTTATCCTTCGAAGAGGTGGAAAAATTCAAATATCGGGTTCTAATGAAGTGCACTGGTAGCAATCTAAAACATGGGGGCATGAGATAGTTACTCTGTCTGCCATTAAAATTCACTTCACTAAATCCCCAAAGTAAAAAAAAAATCGTGGATCAACAGTAACAAATAAAAAATGACACTCGGGAGGAAATTAAACGCAGAATAAATATGGGAAATGCCTGTTATTATTCGGTTGAGAAGCTCTTATCATCCAGTCTGCTGTCAAAAAATCTGTAAGTTAGAATTTATAAAATAGTTATATTACCGGTTGTTCTGTATGGTTGTGAAACTTGGACTCTCACTTTGAGAGAGGAACAGAGATTAAGGGTGTATGAGAATAAGGTGCTTAGGAAAATATTTGGGACTAAGAGGGATGAAGTTACAGGAGAATGGAGAAAGTTACACAACGCAGAACTGCACTCATTGTATTCTTCGCCTGACATAATTATGAAGAATTTCAATCCAGACGTTTGAGATGGGCAGGGCATGTAGCACGTATGGGCGAATCCAGAAATGCATATAGAGTGTTAGTTGGGAGGCCGGAAGGAAGAAGACCTTTGGGGTAGCCGAGATGTAGATGGGAGGATAATATAAAAATGGATTTGAGGGAGGTGGAATATGATGATAGAGATTGGATTAATCTTGCATAGGATAGGGACAGATGGCGGGCATTGAACTTGCGGGTTCTTTAAACAGCATTAATGTGTAATAATAATAGTGATAATAATAATGACAATAATAATAATTTATTTATTTACTAATATTTAATGTTCTCCAATAACAGTTCTATGCATGACACTGTCATTACAAGAACATTAAAGAAGGAAATAAAAAACTACGTAGGAATAATTATTAAAATAATGATAATATGAAATATAATAATTTAAAATGAAAGATCGATCTTATAAATGAATATAATACAAATGATAAAAAGATAACTATAATAATAATAATAATAATAATAATAATAATAATAATAATACAATACATTTCTAAACAAAAGACATAAATTAATAACAACTGACAAAATTCCGAAATGTATATAGGCGTACTTCACTTTAAATGGATCCAAGTTCAATCCATGCCAACTGGCATATTTTATATATCTGTAGAGAGAAGAAAGAGATTTAGTATTTCTATTGTAAAAATTTTTATGAATTAATCTTAAACCATAGCAGGAATACGAAAACTGATAATGCTTAAGAAGGTAATACAGCTTAAGCAAGATAATAACAATAATAATAGTGATAATAATAATAGTAATAATAATAATAATAATAATAATAATAATAATAATAATAATAATAATAATAATGAATTTATTGCTAGAAAAATACATAGTACAATGAAATCGTGAATGTGTAAAATTCTAGCACTCCTCTGAAAGATAGTGATCTCGTGCTCAGAGAAGGATTCGATACATAATACATTTAAATACATAAATATCTAAAAATTATTATTTACTGTTAACAAATTTCTTACATATATTTTTTAAATCTGAAACAGTTGGAGTTAAATAGATGGCGGTATCCCTTTATTAATGTTCTAATAAATTCTAAGGCCGATATTACTACTATGATTAAAAGCAGTGCTTGTTAAACACTTGGGTTCAAAGAAACATATTACATCCATACCGTTGGTTTTGTGTTTGTCAGTACATGATCTGAAATATGTGTTATTTTTATGTATAAAATTTAATATTGGACTGGTATAAATTGGATGTACTTAGAAGACTTTAAATTCTTAAAACAAATTTTTCGGTAGGATAATTAATATTTTTTAAACTTATTTTAATTATTTTTTTCTATAATAAATTTAGTGGATTAAGGTTAGTTTTAAAAATACTATATGATTAATGTTTCGAAAAACTACGTCAGGACGAATTTTTATTGACGTACTGAATCTCGAAAGCAGTTATGAAGAAACATAAGAGACGAAATTCGAAATACGTAACTTTCTCCCATGCTATAGATATTAATTATGTTGGTTTCTAATGCTACAGTGAAAATAGGACGAAAATGTATAAAGTTTTCATTAATTTGAAGGGCCACAGCAAAATGCTACGTTGCATAATTTCTGCAGTTATCTCCCAAAACAATTAAATGCATTAGTAATCTCCATTCCCTCGTCATCTTTGGCTTTGATTTTCACACCATCTATTTTATTGCATCTTGAAAGTTGAAACAGCTATTATTATTAACAAGAATTGTTAGGAAAATATTTCCTTAATCTATTCTTAAATTGATTTGATGTCTGACAGTCCCTGACATTACTCGGTAGGGAATTCCAAAGTCGAAGAACAGCCACAGTGAAAGAAGATGAATATGAGGATGTTCGGTGGGAGGGAATGGATAATATTGAGGAGTGTTGTGATCATGTGTCTAGGTTATGATGGGTGGATTAAATTTGAAAACGAGACGCAAGATAGACAGGAGTGGAGAAATGAAATATGTGAAAGAGGAGAGAAAGACAGTGGATTTTCCTACCATTTTCTACACGGAGCCAGGCCAACATTTCGAGGGATGATGTTACGTGATCAGCCCGGCGACATTCTGCTGCTCTCGGAATAAGTAACAGATCTGTCCGAAGAATTCTTCACAATGATCTTCACTACCATCCATATAAAATTCAGGTCGTTCAGGTTCAGAATGAACGGAATTATGAGACTCGGCAAAAATTTTGTCAGGAAATTCTGAACAAAATAAATGAAGATGAAGACCTAGTGAATAACCTCTGGATGACAGCTGAAGCTCACTTCCGACTCACCGGTTCTGTTAATAAACAGAAATTCAGGTATTGGTGTGAGAATATTGCCTCACCCGTACAAGAAGAGCAAATGACTCAATAAAACAGTATCCAATGATAAACGCGACTATAAGAAATGATGCAAAGCCGAAAAAAAATTAATAGATTGCCTGCATATCTTTAAAATAACATTATCATACGAAGACATTCACATGGACGCTAATACACATCTCTGATTCCGCCTGTGAAACCATGAAATACCTCCCACATATCTGGACTGATATTTGGGCTGCCTGAACAAAAATGAACGGCTGACATTAGACACTCTGAACAAGTCTTACATTTTTAGTTCGAGACTTACTGATCCATCCTTGAAAGAAAGAACATAAAGCTCAAAATCTAAGCCCGAAGTTCAAAGGCACGTGCAGAACAGTTGATCTTTCTCTTCTTAGAGTCTCGCCATGAAAGGGTGGAGATATGATCAGCTCCATATTCCGGTTGCTTTTTAACCTCGGCAAAGAAAGCATTACTACAGAAGACTACGTAGGCCCTGGAGCTATTCCCGAAGTTATGGTATGATATGATCTTTCGATTCCACCTACAATTTAACCCGTCCCTGAGTCAGCAATCTGTCATCTTATACACAGAACCAATTTGGCTTCTTAACACGAACTCCAGAATTTTGAATTTGAAAAAAAAAAAAAAAACAAGAAATATTCAAAGACTTCAAGCATGTAAAAAATTGTGTGAGGCTTTACTTAAAAATTTCATATTAATACAAAATAAGGCATTTCATTGATTACAGTATACCAGCGGTGGCGAAAATGTAATCGTGCGCCGAGCCACTGTGTAACCTGCAACGTGCATAGCACCTATGGAGGGAGACGGACAACCGAAGGGGAAGTGAAGCAACTGCCTGACCTATTAACGGATTTTCATTTTCCTTACGTCAAGCACTTAAATATAATTTTATATAGTATAAGGATACAAACTAATGTTTAGTACGTGTTACGAAGAAATAAATGAACAATAAAACATAGGACACAATATCACAACCTAAAATTAACTTTCTTCAGAAAGTCTCTGCGACAAAGTTTCAAAATCAGGAATTATGTCACTTACTGCCAGTCGTAGTTGATCACGAAGGTATTTGTCTGTCAGTCGTGATCTAAATTTGGTTTTTACTATTTTAATTGTTGAAAATGATTTTTCACAAACGTAAGTTGTAGCGAACATGGCTTCAACAGAGCAAGCGAAAGAACGAAGCTTCGGATATTTATTTTTTGGCAGAGACTTGAAAAGTTCAACATTTGTCAAGTCCTTACATTCAGGTTTCATTTGACATCACATAGTAAATCAGTGAGTTCAAATTGAAGAGTTAACCGCATTATTCGTAGACTACATCTGTTGAAAAAGGTCGACGTACAGAGATGATGATGACGATTATGATGATGATGATGATGATAATGATGATGATGATAACAATAACACTTAACCTTTCAATTATTCATCAGTAACATGTACTATAATGCAGTTTTATGTCATTCAACCGTTTTCCTCATAATATTTATGAACAAATCATATTGACAGCAAAAAAAAAATGCGTCCTCTCATCCTGCTTGGAACATTCGTACATGGTTTCGAGAGAGACATATGCCACTCGCAGGTCAGAGACAAATGTAGATGGAACGGAGTTTGACTCCAGTGAGTGAGAGGGTGGGGGTTGGCGGAGGTTAGAAGTAAGGGAAATGCACAGCTATCACTGCGAGCCACAATGTCTCGCGAGTCACGTTCTCGCCACGGCTGCCATATACAACAGCTCATACAGAGCATGATGATATTTTAAAATTTATATCACTAGCAATTCAAAAAGTACGTCAACATACATATATGTACATTGTTAATATACAAGTAACAACAAGTGAAGCAGGTATATTACAAATTTTGTGCATGTATATTTTTGTCTTCAGTATAATACAACTTAGTACAAAAAAACATACTGAATCATACAGTATACGTTCACATCTAAAACGTATGATTCATGATCGGGGTAAGATGCCTGACTTTTGCTTTGACTGAAAATTTAATATACTATTCATTTAGTTTTGAATTTAATATTAAAATATCAAAATCTGGAAGGTATTTTGAACCTATATTTTTGGTACAAAACTGAAACCATGAATTACCTTATGTATAGATACAGGTTCTCTTCTTACCTGCACTATAAGATTCTTTCCCTGATAGTCGGCTAAGATGGCAAATGCAGTTAACACATTTACTGATATAAGTATTTTACCTGAACTTGGTTTTATATATGTATATAACAAAATTGATTTAATCTAAAGCTCATGGACATTTTCTCACTCGTTTATCACTACTTAGGAACACAGTCATTGTACATATTTTATTGGTGTGTGGAAGACTCGTGACATCACTTTCTGGATACAACGAATTCAATGCAGTACACATTTTTGTCATCATTCTTTTATTTTTAGACGGCGTTTAATGGTACGGCAAGAAATCCCGTATGCTTGCGATGCTCTAAAACAGTTCATACCCTCTGTTATAACATGTTCCATCGCAAGTTGAAGACTGTCCTCATTGCAATGACTTTTATCAGAGGATCTTACGTAATATTTACACATTCCCTACAATTAAACAAAAATGAAACTCTTGCAACAAGTTGCCATCTTACCCCAAAAGAAAGTGACCATTTTCCCCAAGTAACGGGGTAAGATGCCTATTGCTGTGACGCAACCTAAAATGGCGGAACAATGTCGTTGGTTGTTAACAATACAAACTTCAGAACCTTTACTACAATATCCATTACAAAGTTTTGACAGTTATTACGAATTCAACGGTGTATTAAAATTGTAAAATACCTTTCAAATTATTTTATAGCAGAAAAATGAGCTGTTTTCTTGCATTTCTTCTTCTCACAACAAGAACACGTGGCAAAATGACTTACTTTCCGTTCTGCAGACATTCAACTGTCTCGGTGATCATGAAGACATGCGTGTGGCGTTCTCGGTTGGAAGAATGTGAAACTACAAAGACATAAGCATCTTCCCCGATAGTCAACTCCCCCAATTCATTCTAATCATTTCGTAATCTATAATATATTCAACGCAATTGAACAAATTCTTCATCATTGTCATAGCACTAGTATCATAATAATTTACATGTTCTTCAAATATTAATTGTCATTCAGTTTTATCATATTTTGTAAAAATATGCATATTTAATATGACCTATATATATAAATACCGGCTCATAACTATTCTCATATCTCTCCTAACAAAAATCACTGCATATTTGTCCAAAAAACGTTTCCATTTGGTAGTTACTTGTAATAGATCCATTTGAAAAGTAATATTCATGCACATGTATTTTAACGTAATTTGACATTGTTCTTTTGATTAAATATGCAGAGTTAAAAATATTGAAAATGTTTTGAATGTAGTTGGCACGCTCAAGTGTTCCAGTATTTTTTATATATATTTAACATTGATATTCTTCAACTATACCTTGATATGCAATGCCTTCAAAATTTTATTGCAATACTTTGTTTTTATAAGATATTTCTAATTATTAATCGATGTCTGAAGATCCCATATTGCATGGCGAAAACGTTAACAGTTTTATTAATTAAAATGTAAATGCGCGCTACATGGGAAGCCTATCTGCAGCAACTCAACATCAATACCAAGCTAGAAAACCTAAATGACCAGCACGTTAATGCTGTACGAGACTACGAAACTATAAGAACCCGTTGCTTATCGGAATTGCAAGTGAGCAGAGATGAGGCTACAGGATCCGTGAAGCAATTAAGGCAACATCTTCGGTACCGTGAATTCAAAACCTGGTGTGCATACCCCCAGAAAGGAAAAGGAGTTGTATTGTTTGAAGACGTATCTGCAGCCAACTCGTGGATCATCAAGCATGACGGATTATCAAATTCTGAATGGAGAGAAATGCTAAAAATGACTGCGATGGTGGCACCAGTACGTTCTCTTCCTGGTCGCTCTACAGGCACAACCCACTGTAGGCACTGCAGTGAGTATGAAACTTTACCACATGTGCTTGGGAGTTGCCCACAGGGAGAAGTACTCAGAATAAAACGTCACAACACCATACGTTCTATGATCGCAGATGCACTTCGATCCAAAATCTAGACGTTCACGAGAAAGTTCATTGCATTGCTGATGGTGGAAGCAATCGTAGGATCTATATCATAGCTACAAATAGGAATAAACAGACAGCCGAAATAATTGATCCTACCATCAGATTTGAAATCTGAGCCACTCAACCATCTGAAGTGAACGAAAAGAAAAAGAAAATCTACGAGCCCACGATTCAGTACTTATCAGCGAAATACAACATAGAAAAACCACAGTTACCGGTCACTTCTTCGGAGCGACAGGCATCATCCCGAAAGCCTTTGTAAAGTGGAGGGAAAAATACAAGCTGACGAGAGATCTTCAAGATGCCATCGTCATCACCATAATAAAATTTTCTGCAGTGATATTTCGTCAGCATCTTTATGGTGTACATTCAATTTAAATTACACTTGGTTCAATTTTTTTCTTACGTCTTATTTACTTTTGTCTGAAACCTGTTTATATAATTTTTCATTTTAAATTTTATTGTGAGCTATTCTGTGTCGCAGGGCAAACCCAAAATATTGGGTCAGACTACTACATTAAATACCTGTATAATTTATATTAAACTACAACTAACATTTATTGCAAATCATACGTCCTCACGTGAGATTGACCACTGGGATCCGGAATTAACAAACATGAAGATAAAGGGAAATGAAACGAGCAAAATAATGATTCGATTTGTACATCAAAACAAAAATTTACGTGTTAACATATAGATGATAGTGTAGAATTTGAAGAGAGGCCTTCAGAATTTCCATTACAATCTTCTGAACAGCATGAAAGAGAATTTGAAAGGATTTAAGGATATTACATGTAAATTTTGGTAAACAACCCACGCTCCAAATAGTAAGGCTGTAACATCCCAGTTGTAAAGAGAAATGCCATATTTTTCACTAAGTTATGGAAGACAAGGTACATATTTAGCTCGCTTGTTATCATTTATCTGCAGTGCTTTATTTGTGTCTCGTTCAAAGCCAATCGTATGGTCTAAGACCATCGCTTTCTGGGTTCTTCTATTGATGGCAATTATATCGAGTCTTCTATGAAAATCATCTTCGGACACACAATGAGTCTCCTCATGTACTTCCCATCCTCTGTTTCTTAGCAGGTTGGCAATTTCTGTACGGGCACAATGGTGTCTGTTGTTAGGCGGTCATATGATTAAATAACACATTTGTTTTTGGTTTAGTACTTGACTTATTGGAAATTTGCAAAAATAAACTCAAAATTTAACAAATTAAGCGACAAGTCATCGATGCTGAGAAGAATTATTGGAGTTATGTAATCTTTTGATGGGTGATATCCGTATCCCTTTTATATGTCTGTACTGTGATCTCTTAAAAGTAAGTGTTGTGCAATACTATCCGTATGACCACAGAGTCAAGAGATGTATAATATTTGAGTAACAGGTTCCATAAGGTTGTCAGAACAGAACAAGCTAATGAGCTCAATTCTGAAAGTAGTTGAAGATTACGACGTCGATAAGAAATAATAAAACAAATTATTGTATCACACTAATTTTAAACACTAAATTTATATGGAGAGGAAAATTCTATAATCGTATAACAATACTGAACTCACGCCAATATTATAGTTAGGGTTGGGCGAGTAAATTATCTGTACATATTTTACGTGTAATTTACATCTAAAATACGTAACGTAGAAAACTGTTTTATACACAGAGTAATAAACTATCATTTAATGATTTTGACAATCTACAGTAAATATCAATTACTTAACTCCTTTTAAGTCCTGACAAGGAAAAAGTCTGTTGCAGCAGAAAAAAAAATTTGTTGTTGTGATTTTATACTGTAGTTTTTACACAGATTATAACATTTGAAGGGTTTAGAGTCATAGTGGACCAAGCACTTTTTATTAAAAACTGAGAAACCAAGGGTTAAAGTTAAGTGAATACCATAGTTTAATGAAGATTAGTATATCATTAAGTTTTAATGTATATACTTTATATTACTTGCTATATTTTTCCATTGAATTACGGTAATAATTTCATTTTAACCCTTGTTTTCAACGGTTCTGAACCCTTCATTTGTTCATACTTGCTTTCATTTACTTTAATTCTTAGAAAAAATAGCAATGTTTTACTTACTTTCAGTTTCTTTGTTGGAAAAACCCCATAACATCCTAATTAATTTTTTTGGAGTACTAATAGTAATTAAACTTAACATTTAGCAACTAATATCACTTGTTAAATACGTTTTGAGAATTGAAATAAAATTAAACTAAACTGTTTTTATTGATTTCCCGAAAGTTTTGTTTTTGTCACTTGTGGAGTTTTAAAAATAAACGCTTCTAGTGATAAATGCCTTTTTATAGTATAACATTTTAAGGTAAATATTATGATTTAAACATAATAACTAATTAAATGCAATGATTTTCGAAATTTTATGTGATTAATGTCTAAACACCAAACAGTTGGGAAGCATGACTAAATAGACTTTTTGTATGTAAGAACATTAATGAACTTATATCTTCAATTTTCGTTGGTCGTAGGCCATGTGTACAATTCTGTATAGAAACCTTTCAATTCGTCCAGTATGAATTACAAAATCTTCTTAAGGTCTCCATTTTTTTTTAACATAAATTGGTAGCCTCGAGTTATAAGCTAGGTTTATTGGCAGTTGAAACGGTAAATTTTCATTACAAACTGAACAAAATACGACTAAAAATAAAAGTTGTTGGTGTTTACGTATTTTACATTTATGATGTTAATTACGCATTACTTACGCGTAATTTACTATAATGTAAATAACCTTTTTACGCGTACAGTCCCAACCCTGATCATAATTATGCCAAAATTCTGTTTGAATTTATAGATACAATTCGTACTTACGCACATCGATAGAGTTAACTGGCCGATGGAGCACCATCTATGTTATCGAATAAATTCAGACTATAAACACAATTAACCGGCGTTGAACAATAACAATATACATGCATGAATTTAATATAATGATTAATCAATTTACGAGTGATTAACACAATTAACTTCATTAACAATGAGAGCGAAGGTTCATTATCCTCACTAAAATATGTAAATTATTTTTGCTCTGAAAGTACCTACAAGTAGAATCGTAGCAAAATTCTGCCGTATGTTGGTTAATTACCTATGTGATAATTAGTTTGTTTTGCTTCATTGTTCCATTCCCTAATTTATCAAATGGAGTGGCAAACAGTCAGCCTAAACATTTTAATTACTCATAAAGTTCATGTGAAATATGGCAGGACAAAGTAATCAGAATAAAAACACGTAATTTCAGGGGAAAATTTCATTGTATATATCTGCACTCAGATTTTCTGTTCTTTTCTTATCACTGGGACATTATATTTTAGAAAATTTTGGAAATACTTGTCAGTGACAAGTTTTTAGGTCTAAGCTTTTTGATTAACTATAGTGTGATCCGCAATAGAATATTTGATTTTTTAATCTGTTCTTATTTAATCTAGTAAATCATTTATTTAAAAGTAACTTCCGTTCTTTACTCGCATTATTACCTGATTAATTTTGTTTTCTGCAACAAGTAACGCTTTACAAGAATCTCATTTCTACATTTTCATTTTCCATACTGCACATTATTAATTATTTAATTTTCAAAGATATGAAGGATTTGTTTAATCATTATATTACAAAACATGTCTTTAAAATTATTAAGATAATTAATGATTCTTCACGTTGATTGAAATCATATACAGTAGAAATTGGTTAAGTCAACATTTGATAATAGGTATGGTTCGACAATTCGAATAACTTTTCATTTGCTTTTAAATGTTGATATAAATTGATTTTAAAATTCAGATTATATTGTATTAATAAAATTCATACATAAAAATCGAAATAATTTTGAATTGTATTATCATAGTTATGAAACAAAAGGTATGAATTCTTTAAGATTGTTTGAACCAAAATGCAACACTGTTACAGTATTTAATCATAGTAGTAATTTAGGCCCAAGAATATATAACAAATTTACATTTAAATATCCCAATCTTGTCAATTCTAATAGATCTATAATGTATTATATTGATTATGTTTTGTTTATAGTAATGTAGTAATTTTGTATCATACTATGCCAGATAATAGTACATTATGCAACGAGCCTATAATGAAGGTAATTAAGAAGTGAGTATGAATATTTATGAAACGAGCGCAAGCGAGTTTCATAAATATTCATACGAGCTTCTTAATTACTATTATAGGCGAGTTTCATATGACTTTTATGCTCGACCATATTTCTAACTTGATATTATTAATTTTATTGTATCTGACTTGGAGCAATGTCCCGTATGTTGTGAGATGTGCGCAGACGCGAAAGTATTGATTTTTTCCGAGGAACAGATGTCCACATTGACCTTGCTAGGCCATAAGAACCTACAGAAATAACATTGAAATTAAATTAGACATTGAAAAACGAGATGACAAATTGAATTTATTTGAATATTATTTACAATTAACGTTAATTATTATAGTAACAGAACATAACCTTCTGCGACAGTATTGGATTTCCAGCCTCCGTGACTTTTCGCTAATTCTCTTTCGATTGCATATCCGGTTTTATAATCGAAACTGACCTGTCATTGGTTTTATAACTGAGGTCATTGGCTGAAAGACCTGACCTTTAATTGGCTTTAATGAACATTAAGTTGTAGGGGAGAGTCGGGTAGTATCGGACAACCAGTGAGTCTTTCATCACCATGGCTGAAAGCTATGCGACATGACCATGTCAATCAGGTAGATATCATCGTGTTTAATGAAATGCATTAAATTCTGTCCGATACTACCCGACAGGTGTATAATTACTACATTTCGGCATGGTCGAGCATAAAATAAATTATTACAGTCAGCTCTGGATATAGTGAACTCGGTTATAGTGAACATTCGGCTATAGTGAACCTAAATCGTTGGTCCCGACCCGCATACTTTAAAAGTAGATTAATATTTCCGTTTATAGTGAACCCTTGCTTCGGTTATAGTGAATCTTGTATCCTGACAAATTCTTATTAGAAGTCAGACCTTCTTGTATAAAATTGAAAGAATGTGTTGAGAACAACATTCTAAGTTTCTTACTCCTTTAGTCAAAGGACAAAGGTAGGACTAGTGATTGCTTGACAATGAGCTGTACTGTAAATCCAGGCAACGCGTGACGGCCTTGCCACACTCCATTGCCAATGGGTTGATATTCTGTTCTCAGGCACTGTACTCTATTCTACTGTTATTTCTAATCCTCCTCCGTCAAACGGTTGGCTTTTGTTCTCAGAAACATTTCCATTATGACGGACAGCATCGAAACAACGGAAAATGAAATTGCCTTCTTTTATTAAAAGTGGACGTACATTATGTCCTAAGCATAAATGAAGGAAAGATACCGATGGCTTTCAAACTCCTTCAACCCCCTCCCAGTTTTCATTAAGTGACCCGGGAAATTCCAAGGCTGAGTACGCAGTCACACCATAACAGCGTTTGTAATTTCTACCTGATCAGTCTGTTTCTAGTGTTCGAACAATGAATGTACTGTATAAAAATATCGAAACGTTAAGTGTTTTCTTTGGAAGATAAGGCGAATGTTATAAGTGACATTGAACGTGGGACGTGGGTCGACAGCATACTTTATAATAAATCAACTGTGAGTAACAATATAAGTATATACAGTGTAATCCATTCCACAAAATGAAATATTTTAATTACCAGTATTTTTTTTTTTGTTCACAATTTCATTCATTCCTGTAATTTTGTCCGTGGCGAGACACTTCGGATTTAGTGAACTTCGGATATAGTGAACGAAATATGCAAGTCCGCAGAGGTTCACTATATCCAGAGTTGACTGTAATATTATTATTCTTATTACTTACTTACTTACTTACTTACTTATTGGCTTTTAAGGAACCCGGAGGCTCATTGCCGCCCTCACATAAGCCCGCCATTGGTCTCTATCGTGAGCAAGATTAATCCATTCTCTATCATCATATCCCACCTCCCTCAAATCCATTTTAATATTACCTTCCCTAGAGATCTTTTTCCCTTCGGCGTCCCAACTAACATTGTATATGCATTTCTGTATTCGCCCATAGGTGCTACATGCCCTGCCCATTTCAAACGTCTGGATTTAATGTTCCTAATTATGTCAGGTGAAGAATACATTGCGTGCAGTTCTGTGTTGTGTAACTTTCTCCTTTCTCCTGTAACCTCAACCCTCTTAGCCCCAAATATTTTGCTAAGCACCTTATTCTCAAACATCCTTAACCTATGTTCCTCTCTCAAAGTGAGAGTCCAAGTTTCACAACCATAAAGAACAACCGGTAATATAACTGTTTTATAAATTCTAACTTTCAGATTTTTTGACAACAGACAGGATGATAAAAGCTTCTCAACCGAATAACAGCCATTTCCCATATTTATTCTGTGTTTAATTTCCTCCCGAGTACCATTATATTTGTTATCGTTGCTCCAAGATATTTGAACTTCTCCACCTCTTCAAAAGATAAATTTCCAAATTTATATTTCCATTTCGTACAATATTCTCGTCACGACACATAATTATATACTTTGTCTTTTAGAATTTACTTCGAAACCTATCGCTTTACTTGCTTCAATTAAAATTCCCGTTTTCCGTAATCGTTTGTGGATTTTCTAGTAACATATTCACGTCATCCGCTTAGACAAGCAGCTGATGTAACCCGTTCAATTCCAAACCCTCTCTGTTATCCCGGACATTCCTAATGGCATACTCTAGAGCAAAGTTAAAAAGTGAAGGTGATAGTGGATCTCCTTGCTTTAGCCCACAGTGAATTGGAAACGCATCTGACAGAAACTCACCTATTATCATTTTTATTATTATTTATTATTATTAATCTTTTTTTTGCTGAACATATATATTTTGGTCTATAAGTGCGGTTTTCTTTTCTACTCCATCTTTCTGATTAAAAAAACAACAACCTGATTCTTTTACTCGATAAAATTCCGGGAAGAACTTTGTGTTTTATTCTTGAGCTCCACGTTAAAGTTTTCTTCTCGCCTTGTACTAGCCTCGAATTTGTATTGATATTAACTCTTCTCTCCATGTGATTTTAAGAGAACATTTCCATTAGAACATATTAAGACACTGGAAAAGATTCAAAAACGGGCTCTTAAGTGTTGTCGGAAAAATTCACCATTAAAATGGGACACACTCACGGGCAGGAGAACGCGAATTCGATTATGCGCACTGTTCAAAACATACAGAGGTGAGCCTGCCTGGAGAGAAATAAAAAATAGGTTGCAGCCGCCAAATTACTCTTCAAGGAACGACCACTCATATAAATTGAGGGAAAGAAGGCAGAGGACGGACACAGGAAAGTTTTCTTTTCTCAATCGTACTATCAGGGACTGGAATGCTTTACCTGCAGACTTACTAAAGGCTTTACCATCAACCAAAAATGCATTTAAAAATAGGCTTAAGGACCTTACTAATAGACGGTAATTATACACTGTATTTAAAGGGTGTAAATGATATGTTGTTATTGAAGTGTTGTATCAGTGAAGAATTATGTTGTGTCAGTGAAGTGTGTTGTGTCAGTGAAGAAGTATGTCGTGTCAGTGAAGTGTGCTGTGTAAGTGAAACGTGTTCCTGTCAGTGAAGCTTTATAGTTGATAGTGGCAGTGCAAAGAATTTGAACAGTGAAATGTTTTTGAAGTGTTAGTGAAATCAGGATAGAATCAGTGAAATGTGTCGTAGTTCCAGTGCAGTGAGTGAGTTGACAGCGAAATGAGTGTAATGTTGAAAGGTAATTGTGCAGATATGAACAAATCATACTCGTGGGTTTTAGTTCGATCTTAGCTTTAAGATACAAATTAGAATATTTAAAATGTTATTTTAAGTGATCGTTTCATTTAATTTAGTATATTCCCAATTATTGTTAGTATTAATTATTAGTATTATTATTAATATGTATTTTAATTATTAATTTTATTATTGGCATTATTGAGTGTAATTAGTTACCACTGCCACCGGGTATATACCCATTGCAGTGTAAATAAATACATACATACATCATCATGGGGTTCCTCAAGGGTCAATAATTGGTCCCCTATTATTTTGAATAGCAATAAATGATCTTCCAGAATTCATTAAAGCAATAACAATTATGTATGCAGATGACACTACTTTCCTATGTTCTTCCTCTGCTCTAAGTCAATTACATGCTCTCAACAACGACACTCTATCACAGATGACTTTATGGTTTGAACCTAATGGCTTCTTGCTTAATCAACAAAAAACCATCAACTTAACTTTCAGCCTAAACTACCTAATAAATAAGGACAACAAACTCAACTACACAAAATTTCTGGGACTTTTTACAGACTCCAGTTTAACATGGGATAAGCACATCGAGTACATATGCACAAAGCTATCAAGAGTTTTATATTTGCTAAAGAAATTATCTACTTGCATTTCTCAAAATTATTTAAGATGTGCCTACTTTTCTTTCTTTCAGTCGATAATTCGATATGCCCTAATATTCTGGGGAAATGGAACCAAAAATGGGAAGCGTCTTGATTTTACAAAAGAAGGCCATTAGAATTTTATGTAAATCAAATTATCTGGAACATTGTCGGCCATTTTTCAGACAATCACGGATTTTAACAATCATAAATCTGTATATATATATGATCTAGTACTTTACACTCGGCAAAATATCGACAATTACTCATTAGTGGCCAATATACATGATCATGAAATTAGAAATAGTGAACAAATTAATATTCCATATTGTAGATTACACAAGAGCAATACAAACTTTTTAATTATGGGGATGAAATTATATAATAACCTCCCAAGTCAATATTATAAATTACCAATCAATAGTTTCAAAACTAGATTTTACAATTGGTTATTAAATAATCCCTTTTATTCTGTTGCTGAGTTTTTCAACACAAATTTGTATGACATTGTATTTTAATAAATACGTTTTAATTGCAATTTAGTTAGTTTTCTTCAATTTAAAAATTTCAAATTATTTCATGTTTTCATTGTATTACTTAAATTTTACTGTTTCTGTTATTAGTGTTTTTGTAAATGTATTTATATGTATTTTTTTCAATGTATTCTGACGAAGCCTAAAACTGTATGTCTAATGGCCAAATAAATTGAATTGAATTGACTTGAATTGAATTCAAACCTTGAAGATTTTTACTTACCGAAGTTCACAAAAATTTTGTGCTATATTTGCATCAATATAATTTCACGAAAAACAAATAAGGATGAAGATTTAGAAATATGTGGCAATGATTTTTGAACACCTTACAACAGTCAGATCACATATACTGCTGAACGTATAGCAAAGAGGGCACGAAGTGGAGTGGGGACAGCACGATAACTAATTGTTATTCCCGCAGCCTGTCACCACAGGCGCTGTACCTCCATGACGACAGCAGACAGACATGTAAATAGCTTCCGCAACTAATGTAGGATTCCCTTCCCAGCACCAGCCTGGCCTGTTACCATCGCTCCATCCAATCAGAAGCTATACAGGCGAGCTTGAAGACCTCCTAACGCCATCTCCTTCAGCCAATTTCATTTCGCACAAATCTCGGCATAGGAGGTTCGTAATGTTGACAAGAATTCCGTTAATCGTGTAATCCGTTTATCTGAAGATAGATCTGAAACTCTCTTGGTAACAGGTGTAGATTCGTCACGCTACTAAGGCGGAGGGATATAAGTTCGTCGAAGTAAATTTAATAATTACGGAAGTGACTAAGGAGATGAGAGAGCCGAGAGGAGTTATTTTAGTTTTCTGCTAATTGCAGCTACGAAACTTCCAAATTTGACCATAACACTTTAGGTCGTCTCAAGAGAAACGTAAGCCAAGTAAGGCCCGTAACACACTTGAAGAGTTTTCGCTAGCAAGAAAATTCAAAGATTGAAAATGAGAATTCAAATGGACGTCCACACACTGGAAGAGATTCTCATTCGAGGCAAAAACCTCACGCGAGTTTCTCGCTGGAATCGGTAGATCAGCGAATTTTCTTGACACATTTATCAAAGATGTTTGACATTTATACTCTTTATGACGATTGAATGTAGAAAAAGATATCACAGGTGGCGATTAATTGTATGGTTTTTATTTGCAAATTAGGAAAGATGGCTGATAATTGCAGTTAGAACTATATCGAACTTGTATGATGTCACCCGTAGGCCTATTTCTATGATGCACGGGATGAAAACTATAAAAACACGAAACTTAAAGAAGAAATCTGGAGACAAATATCAGATTATCTGAAAATAAATAGGGCTAAACTTTATTTTGATCAGATTTAATAGTGTTAATTAAAAATTTGAAATAATTTACCTATATGTCTTAACAGTTTACATAATTTTAATCAGAACATAGCAAAGAATCCTCTATCATATCATGAATAGCAAAAAACTGAGGTCCATTCAACCTGAAATAATGCCTAAACGTATCATCATTCAAATCGAAACCAGTGTCCAAAACTCGCCCTTATTTTCGTAAGATACAATGTGATTTTAAGATATTTCTGGCTTTAATTTTAGGCCTACTTTTTCTTTTCATTAACAAAATATGTTCATGTAACTCCATTTCCTCATCATCTGAATACTCAGATTCAATATAGCGTTCGTACGTGATTTGTAAAGTACGACAATATACAGGGACATCATTTTATTTTTACTTCAATTTTTATTGCATCTGAGTTTTTGAATGTACTTCACTCCCACCCACTCTACTAGTAAACTTACAATCGTTCGCCACACAGAGCCAAGGCCGCGTATGCAGTACTGAGCTAGTGAGTATAGTACGTTCCAGAAATATGTTCGCGTTTTACGGTGACGAAAGAGCTTTAAATATTGAATCTTATTTTCGCACAGGTACTGTCGTCCGTTTGCCTACGTCACATCCTGGTTTCCCCACCTGCTTCTGTTCGCCCCTCTGTAAAGTCTAGTCGCTGGGCTGTCTTAGCACTTTTCTGAAAATATTAATTTCTGTTAGGAATTGGACGTCTGCGTAATATTATACAACTGTTTAAAATAACTTAAGTAAAAGGGCCTCGCTAAGTAATTAACTGTCACGTGATCCCCTCCTTTCTACGACCCTGCGACATAACCACTTGGACGGACAATAGATAGCATTTCTGAGTAATTTTATCTTTTCGGATCGGGCAGAAGTGAAGATTAACTTTACAATACGTAAAGTACTCTTTTATAGAGTAAGTACAGAATTATTTCAACATGAGTTACTAGTACGAAGGACGAAACTGGCAATTGGAATTAGGTACAATAGTCTATAGTGCAGTAATATGCACAAAAGAAATGAAGCCTGTATCGAAATGAACGGCCATCATTTTAAAAATGTCTTTAAATATCCATATTATGATTATTTTTCAACTTAACTTCATTCTCTGTATTGTACGCTAATGTGCTGTAACAGTACAATATACACTGCATAATTAATACGTCCGAATTGATAGCTCAATTCGTGAGTAAAGACACTAAGTGTTAATACAGTACTGTATTTTGGTTAAACAAAAACCTAACGAAAATTATCAAACTCAAAATTTCGATATTTCCTAATTTACATAAATGGTTGAACTACTTTTCTTCCCTCCTGTACCTAGTAAAGTGATTTGTATTTTACGCCAGTATCATCGAACTCCAGTCTTGGAAGGGGGAGCAAGTGGTGTTTCCGGTTCTAGACCTTTAATTCAAAGGTATAGCCAGGTTAATATAAAAAATGTCAGTAAAAATAAAATGATGTCCCTGTACTTACAGGTTATATATTTAAGTACGACAATATACGTAAATACATAACCTGTAATATTTCCCCCAACGAGTGATTACTATAATCAGAAAAATGCTTTCTGCATGAAGAGAGTGCATAGATGATCATAGCGAGGTGTGATCTGTGATAGCTAGAACTCGCCAAGTGTGTGGAGGAAGGCTCTTCGCCTTTTTCTCGCAACACATTTCTCGCTAGCGAAAACTCTTCAAGTGTGTTACGGGCCTTACTTGTGTAATAACTCAAAGAAATGTTATGACATGGTAACGCCCTTGATAGGACTGAAAATAACATTCTATATACTGTGTTATGTAACAAATAAATTGAAGCAATGCATGGACTCACCGGTATGATCGGATAAACCTTTCTAAGATTAGTATTGAACTTTTAGAAATTTGTACAATAGAAAAGAGACAAAAACATTGGACATACCACGAAAAAGATTAAGGAAAATATATTCTCTTTTGAAGCAAAATACACTTCATTTCAAATCTAAACTAATTAAGATGTAAAATTCTCAATAATATTAGTAAAACCTGTATTGTATTCCGAAGAAACCAGTTCGATTAATTAAAGTGTCTTAGTGAAACTTACAGCAGAGTCCCTATAGGCCAATTTGTATCTGACACTTTTCCAATTCACTGTGGGCTAAAGCAAGGAGATGCACTATCACCTTTACGTTTTAACTTCTCTCTAGAATATGCTATTAGGAAGGTTCAGGATAACACAGAGGGTTTAGAATTGAATGGGTTACATCAGCTGCTTGTCTATGCGGATGACGTGAATATGTTAGGAGAAAATCCACAAACGATTTGGGAAAACACGGAAAATTTGCTTGATGCAAGTAAAGAAATAGGTTTGGAAGTAAATTCCGAAAAGACTAAGTATATGATTATGTCTCGTGACCAGAATATTGTACGAAATGAAACTATAAAAATTGAAAATTTATCCTTCGAAAAGGTTGAAAAATTCAAATATCTTGGAGCAACAGTAACAAATATAATTGACATCGGGAGGAAATTAAACACAGAATAAACATGGAAAATGCGTGTTATTATTCGATTGAGAAGCTATTGTCTTCTGGTCTGCTGTCAAAAAATCTTAAAGTTTGAATTTATAAAGCAGTCATATTACCAGTTGTTCTATATGGTTGTGAAACTTGGACTCTCACTTTGAGAGAGGAACAGAGATTAACGGTGTTTGAGAATAAATTTCTTAGGAAAATATTTGGGGCTAAGAGGGATGAAGTTACAGGAGAATGGAGAAAGTTACACAACGCAGAACTGCACGCATTGTATTCTTCACTTGACATAATTAGGAACATTAAATCCAGTCGTTTGAGATGAGCAGGGCATGTGGCACGTATGGGCGAATCCAGAAATGCATATATAGTGTTAGTGGGAAGGCCGGAGGGAATAAGACCTTTGGGGACTCCGAGACGTAGATAGGAGGATAATATTAAAATGGATTTGAGGGAGGTGGGGTATGATGGTAGGGACTGGATTAATCTTGCTCAGGATGGGAACCTATGGCGGGCTTATGTGAGAGCGGCAATGAACCTCCGGGTTTCTTAAAAGCCATAAGTAAGTAAGTAAGTAAGTAACACCTGTATTGAGAAATACATATACAATAAAAGAATTACTGCAATTATATATCAGTATGCATACTGAGTGAATTGAAGTTCACTTTAATTCTGAAATTCAGAAATCAATATATTTTTATCTGAAAACTATCAGAAAAGCTGGTAATTTTATTTTTGATATTTACAATAAACCCACGGCTACTGTTCCCTGTATACATACTTCCTCCAATATCCCCTAACCCCAGTAAGAGCTGGTATTTTTTATTTATTTATTTATTCATTTGTTGATGAACATAACAGGCAAAGCCCAATTACAAAACGTATTATTATAAATATAAAACAATTATTATAAACGACGTTTAAACCTTACGTTCAGATTAAACTGAAGTTTTTCGTTCTGCTTTGTATTATAAACCTTAACTACCAGTTAATCTTGGGTTAACCTGAGTTCAAGTTGATCGGCAGTTCTCTGCCGTTTAAACTGCAGTTCAAGGCTCAACATTGCAAGATATCGGTTCCCGCAATACACATGGATATTGCAGATGTTTTCCAAGAACTTATGAGTGACGATACCGTATGTGAGTGAACAATATTACTGAGCGACCACGGCGGCGAAGAATTTTTCGAAATACAGTGCACCACTTTGAAATATACATAAATGAACTTAAGTTTTAAAACAGATTGAGGTTTTCGAACCTTCAGAATTAGGTTTATAGTCCTAACCTTGTTTCGAAAAATTTAAACTCTGATACATGCAATAGAAAAATGACAAAGTGCAAAAATTTGTGTTTTAGGATTTGAATTTAAAGATTATTTGAAAAGATAAAAGATTTCTTTTTTATTTTTGAAAACATTCAGTTGAATCTCTGCATCAGTTACTAGTTGCGCTGGGCTATTTTTCGTCTGGTAGTAGACATACTGAAAAAGATGGAAGATTTCGAAAGTCAGTCAGTCAGTCAGTCAGTCAGTGAATCTTTTAACCAATAATGCCAGGTTTCTGGAACGTGAGATAACGATTTTATAACGCTATTGAATGGACAACTAATATTTTTGGTTGCTCGAATATGAGATAACCCAGTTGGATCGAAAAAAGTCTGTTAATCCTTAAATTGGCAAAACTTCATTTCTCACACTAGTTTATTAAACCTTATCGGACTCTAAAGAAAACAACTATAACAATGTACATATTTTGTATGTTGTAGAATATTTAGGTACTGTGAAATTTTAATTTTCCTACCAATTTTTTTTCTATTATTCTATTAAAATTATAGCATACTAGTGGCTTGTACAGTAAACGCTGCAAACTAAGTTCATTAGACGTTCAAATAAACATTTTTCAGATTTATTTTCAATGAAGAATACCAGACATTTTGAAAGTTATTTGCTTCCATAATAATGAAACATACTCCCTCTGAATGTTTTTTTTTACGCCAAATACGTTTTATTGAACCTATACACCTTCAGTTTTTGAGTTTGAACGCGAAAACGCAAGTAACAATGTCGGGACGATCAGTGGTTTTTTCATGTGGGAGTAAAGCAATAGCTGAAAGTCAAAAAAATGCCAGGTTTGCTATGCTTTCAAACAATATACATTGCATCCTGGTATAGCTGCTGCATGTAGAGCTTGAAATGTAGAGGATAAAATTATTTTACCCTGTTAAGAGATTTTGCTGAAATGATTGGGAGACTACAAAATCTTGTAGGCCTCTTATTTTATCAGTAAGTAATACCTTTTGGTCTTTTCTTAGGAACTCATTTTTGCGCTCTCTCGAGTCAGTACTGAAGAGAATCACTCATATAAATATCTACACTACACCGCCACTAAATAAATGAAAAAGACCCAATCCCACTTGATTAATAACTATACAAATATTTGATTTTTAATGACAATATTATCATCTTACGTAAATTTTATAGTTTCCAGTAACATATACTATATATACTATATAGCCGCCACTCAGTAAATTATAGAAATGAAGATGTTCTCTACAGATACTTATATAACCCCAAACCGTTTCACTTTCATATAATCAATATAGCATTAATATGTATAATTAATGGAAAAATAGTCATTTCATGGCATTAATTATAATAATATTTCATTTCTAATGGTAATAATGTCATCAAACCACCTCAAGTTTTGTAGTTTTAATATCCAATATACAGCTGTACTCAGAAAATTACACACTAAAGAATCAGACCTGTAAATTATTTTGTGCGAGATCGTGCGTATTTGCTTGCTTTCCGCACAAAACCAATACGCGGTAAGTGTGAAATACCACATTCAGTATTCCCAACGTAACACACATAACAATTTACCTCTTCTTACCGCTTAAGCGCCATATTCATTTTACTGCTTTAGGCTTTTAACATATTATTTTTAGAGACGTTTAACATAGTAATAATTATAAATTGGAAACTTACCACTGCAATTTCACCTAAATTGCACTGTTAATTATTGTTTATAATTTTTGCAAAAATTAAGTAAACTCTACAACACCACAACAGTTACTGCATTTATAATGCAAGCAACATTAAGGAAGATGTGAAAAAATCAACAAGATTCCAGATGCCGATGTTATTACTGCAATATGTTATATAAATAATATTGTTAAAATATTAAAATGAAAAATAAATCATTACATAACCTTACCCTTTGTTTTAAGTTCGCATTTATAGACTGGGGGAAAAAAAGACAGACGTGTATCACGGCCTGCTGGAATATAGTAAACACAGAAAACATTTTATAGCAACAATGTTGAAGATAGATATTTTAGTTTTTAAAAGTTGCCGTCATTGAACAGAAACCAAGATGGAGATTTCATTGCAACTAATCAGAAATTCGTCTTTCAGGTATGTAATAAACGCTCTTCGCACAAAATAATGTACGATACACGAGCAGTATGTTTGTTTTCATGTTCGAGGAAATTAAAAAAGCTCAACTACGTTTCGCTTTTTCAATCTTTTCCTCGAACATGAAAACATCAACATACCGCTCTTGTAACGCATATTACTATTTAGCAAGTCTGAAGCTGTTAATAACCAATTGAATTTGAGCACTAAATATGTCAGCAATCTTGCAGATCATTGCCTTCGTATATTATTGTTTACTGTAGTGAGTGTTTTGTCTTATTCTGAAATGCAATTAGTTCTCAAAACTGACGAAAGATGGAATTTGGAAAATAGGAAAATCATGTAGGAAAACTAACGCTTCAGTGAAAGTTACCATTTTTATGAAAATTCGTGGGTGCCAAGCTTCAAAATGAGGGGCCATTCATTAAAATCCGTTCAGCCGTTTTCCCGTAATTGCCATTACCAGTTGAAATTATATATATATAGATAGACTATTAACCTGTTGTATCCTATAGGATACTTTGTCAATTTAAGGTTTAACTTAGCAGACCTAGAATGAGGAGATATCCATTCTTTCTTGTGGGCGCATGCGCATGATGAACATTCTAGTACGGCATTACATCGACGTAGACCTTATAAATGCAAACCTTCTATAGTGACAGTGCATTCGAAGACACGTTCAGATCACAAAGAGATATGAACAGTTTCACCAATCTTCGTTAAAATAATGCTAACAGCATGTTAACTAACGTGTTATTAAAAATTAAACACCCTGTTAGTGTAATAGTGTTTCACCAACCATTTGAAATACTTTGGTTAGGTAACATGATGTTAAGAGTAATGTAACAGGAATCAAAGAAGCAGTGATTGTATGAAAGTTTACTGAATGTGCCTTTAGTTGGTGTAGTCATTTGTTTTAGCGGAGAACTGTATTTTTTACATTATGGAAATATTATAGACTAATATAATTACAACGGAATTTGAGAAAGCAGTAATTTTATCTCATATTATAAATATGATAATTATATTATAAATTACATTATATTATAATTATATTATAAACTAGTTGTACCGTGCGCTCCGCTGCACCTGTTAGAAATAAATATAAAGTAATTACATAATAAAAATAGGACGTTTGATCCAGGGAACAACTTTTACAACAGCGCAAGATAATCTGCTTCGCTCATTATCCAATTTTTTTGCATTCCATATATTGCATATATATTTTATGTATTTTAACGCGATTCAATTGAGCATAGTTAAAATTTGAATTATAAAATAATGGATTGCTAAGCTAACGTACTATTACTGCATACTAACACTCTCGTTGTTCGTTAATTCTCTGAGATTAAAATGAGTGTACATAAATATTATTTTAAGAAATGCAGAAAACGAATGTACAGAATAGCCTATCAAATTTTCTGTGCATAAGAAGCTATTTTAATCTTACCTGTTCTCGATTTACTCAGACGTTACTGTAATAAACTTATAGTATTATGTCCATCTAGAGAAACTACACTTTCCAATGGTGAAATAATAATAATTAATTATACAAATCGGTTAATTTAGCTTCTGATATTACTTCATACAAATGCAGAAACATTCTCTGTAGGCTATGTTTAATAGCTTTCGATTTTCGATGTCCAAGGCCCCTGTTTCCATTGCTGTTGTTCAAGGCCCCTTATAGACGAAGTCATTTGTTCTTAATTCATTGCTCCAGCTTAGATGGCGTTATTTTAATTTTAAAACTCATTTATCTCATTAAATATCAGTACTATCAAAATTTTGTAAAGATTAAAACTTATCGGAAATTACTGTTAAAGAAACTTTTGTTATGTAACATTTTTCACAAAAATCAATAATAAGTGAGATATTTCGATTTATTTAATTCAGGCCCCCTTATAACTCCCCTTTTAAATAAAGTATTTTGAATGCCATATAGCCTAAAATCTAAGTTACAACGAACTTAATTTATATTCCAATTTTCATATAAATCGGTTCAGCCATTATCGCGTGAAAAGGTAACAAACATACAGACAGACATACAAACAAAAATTTCAAAAATGCGATTTTCGGTTTCAGGGTGGTTGATTATATATGTTAGGACCAATTATTTTTGGAAAATCGAAAATTACCAGAAAAATTTCGGCTACAGATTTATTATTAGTATAGATTATATTATAAATAATTATTATTTTAGTAGAACTAACAATTAACTGTAGGAATGTAATTGAACTCAAAATAAAGGTAGTGATGGACAGGAAACGGGAACAAGTATGGCTCTATAACCCAGTATTTTCAATCGCCATTTGGATGTGAAAACGCGAATTATGACACAAATCTTTGTTATGAAAATATTAAAAGAAATGGTAAGACGGATCATGCAGAAGATACAGTGGAATATTTAAAAACTGACATTGAAACTTTCATTCTCAAAGTTGATATTTGTACGAAGATTTTTTCAATTATCCAGGATCAAATAGAACCAATAGAAAATGAAAATAATTGTGATGCTGAATACTACAATGGTAAGCGTTAACATTATTTCCATATCTTATACATCTAACATATCTTCACACGTCATTGGTTATAATTACATGTGAAATTTTAAATCAGTGAAATAAAGAAATATCGTTTTGAAAATCTGTAATTATATCTGAGTATTAATAAGAAATAATAATCACAGATATGCTTACGTTAATAAGCACAAATCTTCTCTTTATTGCGGATGCAGTGCTAATATTAATATGAATCATTTTAGTATTTATGAACATACCTATACTGAAGTAGTGATTGCAGCTAATTGTTTTCACTGTAAATATATCTCGATATAATAATGAGGCGTGTAACGTATGTTCGCTGGCAGCCATGATTCACGCTGTAACAGGACGTTAAGGATTTAACTGAGGGAGTATGCTATGTTAATTTAACAGTAGGTTTAACATGATGTTAGCAGTAACAACAGTTGATGAAACATCTCTTCCGTTAAGTTTACTGTTAAACTGCCTTAACAATATGTTAAATATTTAACAAAGATTGGTGAATCTGGGCCATAGTGTCATGCGTTTGTTTAATTGAGGTTATTGGCAACAATATGCGTCGAGTGACTAATTGAAGTTTTTCACCTTTTCTTCCTTATGAGATATTAATAACGTCACGATTTTATGGCACAGATTGCTATCAGGGACTGCGTTCAAGCACATTTTCTAGACCAATTAAAAAGAAAACTCACGAAATCACTAGTCTGAAGTCTACTTAGCCTGCATACAACTGTCTGAAAAAAAAAAGCGAAGTGGTAAGTGTAAAGGAAGGATTATTTTCTATGAGCGTATTCCATGCCTAATATATTGCGTTTGGCTGATAGAAATTAAATTCCTGTATAGTCACCGAGGAAAGACATATTGGAACTTTATAGAAAGAGGAAATGTTTTCCAGTAAGGCAATACGCCTATGTAAATCTAAACTCAGTCAATTTTTACCCTATGGCTATCAACTTTTAAATCACAAAGGAAGAAACTAATGAAACATACTATATACAAAATATGAATGATTTAACTTCAATTGTTTTTCAGAAATTAATTTTTAATTTAATTTCAAATACTTAATTGTACAATAATTAAAAATTCTCCATCTGATGCATAGTTGAGAATGTCGGTTTACATTTTTAATTTCAGATAACGACATAATCAATAAATAACATATATCAAAATATAATTAATTATTTATTCCGTCTTATGGCTTAAGCATTGGTTACATATAAAAGAAAACACTGATGTGTTACATCTTATTTAGTCTTAATATTAACGTTTTCTTCCTTTGTAGGGCATCTTCAGGTACGAGATATCACAGATAACTAAAATCAATTACAAAAACTTTGCTTTACATTTGTAAATTACATAACTAGATGATTACTAGTCTGTGTAGCTCTACTGATAAATTGTATATAGGCCTACTGTAAATTGAATGGTAGTCTGTATAGCTAAATTGTATATGCTGTAAATTGTATAGTAGTCTGTATAGCTTAACTGATGAATTGTTTATGATTATAAATTGAATTATTCTACTTGATATTAATTTGTATAGCTTAATGAAAGTATGCTACTTTGTATTGTATATATTTATATAGTTTTGGCCGATGAATTGTATATGCTTTAAATTGAATAATAATCTATATAGCTCTATTGATAAATTGTTTGTGTTTGTAATTTGAAGTAGTTTGAATGATATGTATTATCAATTTCTGTATATCACAACTGATTGAATTGTTTATGCCTTAAATTTAATTAACTTACTTGTTTTGTATTATACATATAGCTCAACTGATGACTGATCGTTTGCGTTTGTAAATTTAATAATCTGATTGGCTATGTTTTGTATACTTTTAGTAGAGCCATCGATGTAGCTCAGTCGGCAGACTCGCTGGGCTGCTGATCCGGAGCTGCGTTCGGGCTTGGGTTGAATCCCCCTTGGTCTATGGTTTCTTCCGAGGTTTTCCACAGCCGTGGGACTGAAGCCGGATGGTCTATGGCAAGTCCTTGGCATCAACCCCTTTGATTTGATTACCCCCCTTTGATTTGATTATCTGGTTGGGTTTTCCCCAACCAAAAGGCAAATGCCGGGTAATATTTTGGCGAATCCTCGGACCTCACCTCATCTCACTACATCTCCCCAAAATATTGTAAAAATTGCACAAAATTGTAAAAATTGTAGAAAATTACTAAATTGTAAAACTATAAATATTTGTAAAAATTGTAATTGTAATATTGTAAAATTTTGACTTGTTCCACATCTTAAAGCTTCATTGTTCATGTAAGATTTATGGAATAAAATAAATGAATGAATAAATGAAAATATGACATAGTGACAATATTAATCATCCAAAACAAAATTAAAGAGATCATGTCAAATATTAAAAACAAATTAAAACGACGTAAGTTTGCATAGCTATGAAGTAATACTGAATACGTGATGTTGGCATACAAAGTAGATCTCAATACATTGGTGTCCTAAATATATTGTACTGTTGCCAATAACTAGTTGAAAGTAATAGAGAAGCATAGAGAGAGATTAGAAATCAATGTGCTAATCATAGTAAAATCAATAAATTATTGGAAATATAAAAAATATTAAAAATCAGATATTACTAAATGTAGAGTCGTAAAAGCAAATATGAACTGGCTAATTTCGATGGAGCCAGTAAAATTCTTGTTGAGTGTTCTGTGCTCTCCTATAAAATCATGCGAAAAATCTAAATCATCACCGTACACACGTTGTTGAATTAAAGGGATGTAAAGCAAGGTTTTTGTAATTGATTTTATATGGATATTTGTTCTATCTTGTACCTGAAGATGCCCTACAAAGGGCGAAAACGTTAGTATTAAGACTAAATAAGATGTAACACATCAGTGTTTTCTTTCATATGTAATCAATGCTTAAGCCATAACACGGAATAAATGATTAATTATATTTTGATATATGTTATTAACAAGAGGCTTAACTGACTATTTCTCAACATGAATTGTAAATTATAATGAATAAAATTTATTTGGAGTTTTTTTTTTTCAGAATTCAATAGTTGCCCAGAAAAAAAATAGCTTTTGTAAAATTAATTTAATTAATTTTCATATACACTTTATAGATAATATTTAATAATTGTTTAGGTATAAAGTTAATGAAAAAAGTCCCTATCAGTTCTTTTTGTCATAATTTTGTGTTGCTAGCCTGAAAATTGCAAAGGATTTGAAAGACATTTCTTTCGCGTAGGATGTTTTGAAGTTTCAAAACTGCTAAAAACTTTTATATGAGAAAACACATTTTAAAATTTTGGACACATTTAAAAATATGGTTAAGCAATCCGTTTTAAAATGATGACGCGGCACCTTAAAAACGAAGCAACAAAAAAAAAAAAAAATTGTTCCGTAGAATGTTAATAGGCCTATATGGTTCCAGGGTGTCAAAATGAAAGAAGAAAAAATTGATATTCCTGTTCGATTTTAGGCCTAAATCCTACCCATGCATTGCTTTAATATTCAATTATTTTGTGATCATTTCTTGAGTGATGAGATATTTTTTTTTTTCACAATTTCCTGCATCTGTTAATGGCAGTTAAATTTGAAGCCCAACAATTTGATTGCATGTTACTTGATGACTTCTATTCTAAATCCCAATACTGAAGGTGTAGTTAGGTTTAATCACACTCATATTAAAACAACCGCGTCCATTGGTTATATGGTGCATGGTAAAGGAAAGTTCCCTGTTTATTTATAGACCGGAGAATGAAATAATTGAGTAATAATTAACAAAAATTAATAAACATGTTAGCTCAGTCGACCAAGTCGCTTGCATGTCGATTCGGAGTTGCTCTCGGGCGCGGGTTCTATTCCCGGTTGGGCTCATTACATGGTTGGTATTTTTCCGAGGTTTTCCCAAACCGTAAGACAAATGTCAGGTAATCTAAGGTGAATCCTCGGCCTTATGCCTCCAAATATCATCTTGCTATCACCAATTCCATCGACCCTAAATAAACTCGTTATTGATACAGCGTCGTTAAATAACCAAGTTAAAAATAAATAAATATATAAACATGCGAGACTGTGATGGCATATAGTGGATATTTGCGAACCTTAAAAGTTCAATAGCTTGATAAGTCAGAGAATACGATGTTCGAATAAGACGGAAATAATTTACCAAGTCAAATTTAACAAATAAATAGTAAAAGATTGGATATCTTAGTGTTCGAGAAATCGGGCACGAGTGAGTGATTCAGTCAGTCAGTCAGTCAGTCAGTCAGTCAGTCAGTCAGATGCGGGTAGGGAACTAAATTGATTAATCAGCCAACTATAAATCAAATTCGCCCAAAGTGGTAAACAAAGGAGAAAAAATGTAACTGACACACCCGATTCTATGGTATCGTATACACATCGTAAATATAAAGGTCTTGGTCTTTTCAGGGTACGCTGGGAATCCATGCAACACATTAACGGCTTAAGGGTATTACACAAAACTAATGATACTTACATTACTTCCACTAGGGACCTTATTGAAGAGAATGAAACATGTTTAAACAGCCTTAAATTAACTCCTGCTAAATCTTTTTTAAATAATAGTCAAAATTTTGTGGACTTTCGAAAAGTTAGAGACGCTTTAAGAGAAAAATAATTTGAAAATTAGTGTACATTGCAACAAAAAGGTAAAGGAGTGATTCTTAACAAAGAGTTCCCCCCAGCAAACAGCTGCATAAGAAATCACAAAGGTCTAACCCTCTCGGAATGGATAGACGCCCTTAAAATGGTAGGCTATGTCGCTCCGGTCCGAGAAGTCGGGATGGTACCCGCAGTAGGCGCTGTCTCAGCGAGATTGAAACTCTTCCTCATATCCTTGGCTTCTGTCCCTATAGTGAGGCCCTTCGCAACATCCGTCACCATGCTGTCCGTTCTATGCTGCCCGAGGCACTTAAGGAAGTAGGGTTTACAGTCCATCAAGAGGTGCAGGGACTAGCCACACAAGGAAGTGTTCGGCGAATTGATATCATTGCCATTAAGAACAACTCGGCATACATTCTCGATCCCACCATCAGATTTGAGACACATGCAGATCAACCGCATGAGGTGGACAGTGAAAAGAAACGGATCTATGAACCAACAATCCCGTTCTATAAAGATAAATATAGCCTGTCCCACATTGATGTAATAGGTCTGATGGTGGGAGCACGAGGTACCATACACTCCTTCTTTGCCAACAAATGTAAAAACCTGGGGTTAACACACAGCACTGTGAAGGAAATAGCCATTAGTGCCCTCAAAGGATCGGTTCAGATATTGAGAAATCATTTGTGTGGGAATGATAATGGAAATTTCAATTTATCTTAGCCGATGGCTGTTGATTAGTTTAGATATCAATGCCAATAAATTTATTTTATTTATTTATTTATTTAACCTTGTAGAGATAAGGCAATCAGACCTTCTCTTCCCCTCTACCAGGATATTACAACTACAATATTAAGAATACAATTACGATTATAATTACAATTAATATTAAATTTACAAATATAATAAGAATCAAAGTACTAAAAGATTAACTGATTAATAAAAGCTAGACAGTTTATTGCAAAGTTAAGAAGAGAGAAGCATTTCTTTTATTGATTAAGTAAAAATTAAACCTACTCTACGCAGTAAGAAAATGCTTAATAAGTTTGCTTTTGAACGCTACTTAATTCCGACAGTCTCTGATGTCACTGGGTAGGGTATTCCACAAGCGCGAGGGCGAGATTGTGTATGATGATGAATACGATGATTTCTTATGTGTTGGTGTGGCTAGTATGCGGCTATTTTGCGTGCGTGTGAAGAGAATATGATAGGATGACAGGTAATTGAAACCGGTAAATCTGTGTCATTATTTTTCTTGCGGTATATGGCATTCAAATTATTCTAACCTATCTGATGATATGTTTTTCCCCTTTCTTAACTGTAAATGAGCATAAACGCTACTTAGGTGTAAATTTTCTGATATTTTGTATATTCGATTCTCTAACCGTTTCAAATGTAGTCGTATATCATTTTACATTTTAGGTGTGTTTCCAAATTATATGTAATACGCTTTGTGAAATCTGGTAATCTGTTCAAACGGGAAGCTAAATTTATTATTTATTATTTATATCACAAAGTTCACCCCTATTTGTTTTATGTAACCAAAATAAAGTGACGTGATCCACATTCTTTTTAGTATCATTCGTTCATGTGACACTGTTTCCGTGCATGTATGTTAGCTCCTATTTAAGATACTATCTCCTTTAAACATGAAATTTCACCTTTATAATGTAAACGTGATTTTAAAATTTATTTTAACGTTTACTCACTGTTCTGCATCCCATTCAATTAAAAGTGAGATAGCACACCATTATAAACAACCCAACGCTATCATCTGTATTATCAGCTGTTAAAAACACGAGAGCGCCTGCAAAGTTACGTGTAGACGACACGCAACGCGAAAGTGGTAGAGAAGTTGCTGCATCATCACGGCGAATCTCTCGTGTACCGTTGCGATATCTTCTGTGATGTTGACACAATTTTTATGCTGCAGCTACAGCACGCACGGATGTATGAGAAAGACATTTTGTGAATGGTTTTACAAGGTTTCAGTTATATACGAACCTTGAAATTCAGCTTAAAAGGGATGGTAGAATAATGAAATTCAAAATGGGGTTGTAGAAAGTGATATAACAACATGTGAATTTCACTTGTTTGGAGTATAAATACAGGTTGGCAATGACTCTGCAAAAGTGGCCATAAGGATAATTCGAGGACAAAAATGATTAAAAAGATAAAATGAAGAACAAATTTATATTTAATTCTTTAAAAACAACAATTTTATTCAATGAGCAGGACATTAAAAATATAGATACTACAAGAGAAATATCTCACAATGTTCTACTGTACAAACAAGGCGCTCATTTTTTTTTGTATTAGCGCAAGCATAAATGCTAAGAGAGCTATCTGAAATATCGACAAGCGTTTATAGCTATTATTATTATTATTATTATTATTATTATTATTATTATTATTATTATTATTATTATATTAATTAGTTTATCTTATAAAGTTTTATCAGCTATGATGGCTAGTAGCAGTAGCAGTAGCAGTGGCAGTAGTAGTAGTAATAGTAGTAGTAGTAGTAGTAGTAGTAGTAGTAGTAGTAATTTATTTAATCTGACAGGATTAAGGCCATAAGGCCTTCTCTTCTATCCTACCAGATAGCACACATAAATACAAAAAATAAATACAAACACTGACGAAAATAATACAAATTAAGTTAAAGCCCTATAGAGGGTCAACAAAGTCAAAAGAACACTATAGAGCTCTCATCAAGCTAATACAGGGAAAAAGAAAGAAAACAGAGATAGCAATGATGATAGTGATAACTGGTAATAATAATAATAATAATAATAATAATAATAATAATAATAATAATAATAATAAATACATTACACATTAATTCTCAATTTTACAACAGCATAGTTACAATATTTACTATATGTCATGGGTTAAGGCGAAGTTGCGCAACCTGACAGGTGTTCAACAAGCAATTCCATGAACTAGAATGTGATTTTTTAATTTAAATTTGAATTTTGATATTGTCCGACAGTCTCTGACATGGTCATGGAGAGAATTCCAGAGGCGTGGAATAGACATGCTGAAAGATGATGAGTAGAAGGATGTTCTGTGCAGAGGAATAGAGAGAAGGTATATGTTCCGGGTTCGAGGTAGTGAAAGGTAAACAAAACGAGATGCTAGGTAAGAGAGTGTGGAGGTGTGGATGATTTTAAATAGTAATAAGAGGGAGTTGAAGAATCTTCTTTCTTTAAGTGGACTACAAGACAACAATTTTAGTGACGGTGTTACATGATCGAATTTTCTAATGTTACAAACGAAACGAACGCAGATATTGTGAACACGCTGTAGTTTATGGGCAAGATCAGTATTTAGATTCGTGAATAGAGAATCGCAATAATCGAAGTGAGGCATCACTAAAGTTCTGACTGTTTTTAAGGCTGAGAGGTAAAACGTTGTTTAAGTGTCTGAGGGAATGAATTATGGAAAAAGTTTTCTTACATATGTAGGTCTCTTAACTTTGAAAATTTAAATTTGAATCTAAATATGCCCCTGTCTTACTATATGTAATTGTAGTATTATTTAGTAATAGTAGTAGTAGTAAGTAATAGTAGTAGTTTTATTTTTCCTGGTAGAGTTAATGCCATAAGTTGAGTTCCACTCCACCGGGTTTCAATAATACACATGAAATACAAAATTATGTAATAGAATACGTAGCATTTGAGTGAAATGAAGATGATAATACCAGAAATATGAGTTCTGGGTCCACATCCGAAAATTAAACAGCATTTGCTTTCAATTGGTTGAGGGAAAACCTCATAAAAACATCAACCAATTAACTTGTTACAAACAGGAATTGGCACCAGGATGAGAAATTAGAAATTATCTGGACGAAACACTTCCATAGCGCTCTAGTGGTCGTGGAACAGATCAATCGCACGGTGGCCACCAAGAAGTCCCGATCTCACACTATGCAACTTTTTATCTTTGTTGATTTTGAAAGATAATGTTTTCGGTATCCATCTTTGTAATGATTTAGGTGTGTTGAAACAACACATCACGAGAGCTGTGGAAATTGTCGATGCAGGTATGTGACACAGATTTTGGGATGAGTTAGACCAGGGGTCGGCAAACTACGACTCGAGGGCTAAATGCCGCCCGTCACCTCTTTCTATACTGCCCAATATCTAAGAATGAATTTGATATTTTCATATTCTTTAAAATGTAAAAATACGCCCTATACCGTCCGACTGTGTGCAGGATTTTGTTCTCTTTTTATAAGTAGTGTATTATGGGACCATGCTAGTGAGCACAATGAAAGTTAGCCAAAAAGAAAATTCACCCAAACAAATTCGCCCAAGAATATTAATCCAGGAATATTCGCCCAAAGTGATTACATCAAACAATTTTCATTCTCACCCTCATTCACAGAAAATTCACCCATTGCGATAAAGTTTAGTTCAATTCATGGTAAATACATTTTTAGCAATTCGTTTCCGTGGTAACATTTGTATTCCGGAATGTGTAAGTGTATATTAATATCTATCGATTTTCAAGAATAAAGTGCATACGATTTGTTGATAATGTGGCGTTGTTAGCAGACGAGGGGACGATATTAAGAGACATACCACTGGAGCTGTAAGAAGTCCGGGATGAAGATAAATGCAAACAAGACTAAAACTATGGTCTTGAGGAGAAAAATAAAGAAGGTAAACGTACGAATTCTAAACGAGGCAGTAAAACAAGTGGACAGCTTCAAATCTAGGCTGCAAAATATTTCACAAAAGTATAATCAATTCAAAGACCAAAGACGTGTCATTGAATGCTTCCGTGGCTGTGGTTATAACATTCAAATCTGAATAAATCCATCCAAGACTCGGTTTCTGCAATAAAATAGGCCTAAAGTTTTTCAGGAGATATATAAATCACTCAAAACGTCGTTCCATTTGAATTATTGCATTATCAACAACAAAAAATTAAAAAATTATATATGTACATTTTTTTTCTAATTTTCTATTGGGTCCATTTACTTGGGTACATTCTTTGGTGCGTCAATCGTCCATGGGTAAAACTTCGTTTAGGTATTTGTATTGTATTTATTAACATTCCATGGTATTCATACATTGCTTCACAGCTAGAATATGGAACAAGTCAAATAACTTAATACTATTATAAAGTCTTAATTTATAGTCACAGTCTAGATGAAATATATACAGAAGAGATTTACAATATAGTCTACTAGTACAAACACAAAGTTTTAGTATCAATTTCATGAAGTGTTATTGAATGTCATTTTTTCACCTACAGAAGAGAAGGCGTGAGAAATTAGGTACTTCTTTAATTTGGCCCTAAATAATTTTATGTTTTGAGTTTCATTTTATATCGATAGCGAGGATATTAAAAATTTTACTGCCATATAACGCACTCCTTTTTGATAGCACGATAGACTTGCCGATGGAGTATGAAAGTCATTTTTTACGTGTATTTATGCTATGAACTGTTGAATTAGTTACAAAGTTTTCACAATTACATAAGAGGAAGATTATTAATGAAAAAATATACTGACAAGCCATGAGCATTATTTGTAGTTTTTTTTAAATAGTCCTACAAGATTCCCTAGATTTGGCACCTACTATTATTCTAATTACTCTTTTTTGTAATAGGAATATACTGTTACTATCTGTGGAATTTCCCCAGAATATTATTCCAAAACTCATAACCGAGTGAAAGTATGCAAAGTATATATTTTTTAAAGGTATTAATATTTACTATCTTTTGTATAGATCTAATAGGAAAACATGCTGAATTTAGTTTGGGGATAATTCCTTTAATATGATTTTTCCAATTTAACACATCGATTTTTAAGCCAAGAAATTAGGTTGTTGTTGTTGTTTCTAATAGGGATCTGTTGTTAGTTACTGCGCTAGAAATTTGCGAGGTTGAATTTGGACAGGATTTAAATTGAATTATGCTAGTTTTGGTTACAATTTAATACTAATTTATTGACTGAGAACCAGTCACATTTTGAAGAGAATTTCCTCTGTTGAAGATTGGTGAATATTCTTTGTGTAAACTAGCACCGATCCGTGTCAAAACCACAAAAGAAAAGAAAATTGGACTTTAAATGCCGTGCTTTTAAAGCAGAAACGAATTAGGAGACAAAGCATTGTGTTTATTGTTCAATGTCGCTATAGCTAAAAGAGTACAACGTGCGTCATCATTACCAGGCTAATCCTTCGACATAATATTCCCATCTAATACGAGAGCTGCGATCAGGAAGCTTTAAAACGGAATATTTCAACACAACGAAATTGTTCAGTAAAATGAAAATGAGGCTGCAACCAAAGCAAATTTACGAGTATCTCATTTGTCAGCCAAGGAGAGGAAGCTATTTAAGGATTTTGAATCAATTAAATCATGTTTTATTGTTGCTGCCAAAGGAAAGAAATGCGTTCTGATAAAATGGATTTGTTCAAATCTGTCAGGCTCTTCGCGGAATTTCTCGAAGATTTGAGTAAAATGGAAGCAACATCAACGGCCAATTAAATCACAAACAAAAACATTTCGAATGATTTTCTTAACTCACCAATACTGCACAATTGCTGGCGTGTATTCGAAGACTCTGTGCTGATTTTGAAGTGACTGAAGATTTAGCTTCCAAGAATAGTCTACATGGAGCAAATACACGCGAAAACTTTTTGAAGAAGTTGAGAAAACGTTAACACAGAGCAATCTGAAGTGAAATCAGTTAAAATGTGCAAGAACTGATGGTTGTAAAAATATATGTAGAACACAGAAAGAAGCCTCATTCTTGACCCCATTGTCCGTTTTGAGAAGGATGATCAACAAGCCAATAACGTTAACGATGAAAAGAAGTCTATTTAGAACCCATGTATTCCTCATTTCAGTGAGAGGTGCAAAATGAATATTAATACATGGGAAGTGAAAAGACTTCTTTTTGGCGCTAGGGGAACTTCATTTAAGTTAATCAAAACCATTCTCCTTTCTCCTAAATATGCTAATGAGGACATTAACAACATTTGTCTAATGGTCTTGAGAGATTCATTATCCATTTCTTACAATCACTTGTATAATACTATGTATTTTTTTACTTCATTTCATTACTCTTCAATGTATTTTCATCTCATGTTTCTCCGAAATCAAATTGTACTTTATTTTTAAATTTATCATTGTTCCGTATTCTCTACTCAATCATATTGTATTTTTAATTTAACATCTGCTTTGTATTCTGGATCCTAGTGGTCAACCGTAGATTTCGGCCAGATGTCCCAAATTGTGGAATTTGTGTGTGGAAACATATAAAAGGCTTATAAAAATGCAGAGTGTATAGACTTTGGTTCTTCATTGCATTTTACACAATGGGAAATATCTGACTACCATCTATTTTGGAATCAGTTCTGTCAAAAGTGAATTTCATTCGTCCTCGTGTACTTAACCATGTCATGGCTTACTCTACCATTCAGTAGTTCGATAGCTCGAATTGATAAAGTTCTATAAGGGGAGAGGTAGGTATTTTTTGGTAAAAAATGAGTAAATTAAAAAAAACGTTTTTCTTTAAAGCACTCTGTGATATGTGTGGAATACATTGCACAACATTTTGTGGGTATTTGTGCCCTTATCGGATGTTGAGAAGCCATTTTTAAAGCTCCTGCGCTTTGGGTTTTTAAATCACACTCCCCTTTGATTGTTGTTTCCGGTAACGTCATAGTGTTTGCTACATTGCCAGACAAAAATGGATATAATTTCCGAACAATTAAAAGTACATGCATGAAATTTAGAACACTCATTCTCTAGATTATTGGGAAACTTTTCTTTGTAACAGAAGTTTGCTAATTAATTTCATTTTAGAAATACGTCTCTCTGTTTACAAAAAAGTCAATTAAAAAGTGTTCTTAAATTTAATTGTTTGTTTTACTAATGTAGGAACTAATATCACAATTCTGTTACAGACGTTTGTATAGCATGCTTTTACAAGTGAAGAGTAGAAAAACTGTTTGAATTTATCTTTAAACTTGGCTTAGGTATATCGGTTTTATTAAAATATCGCATTGCGTATATTTTCTTTTAAATATGGGCCCCCAATTTTTTTTCAAAATATTTATATTTGGTTGAGTTGTTAAAGGCATGAGATCTCAACATACAAAAAAAAAATAATAAAATTTTACATTAAAAAGGTAAAGAAATACCGCCCGCTTACCTTGTGAATTTTTAAACTGAGAGCATACATTGAAATTTGTCTCACTTAGAAAAACCATCCACCATCTTGTACCACCCAATAGCTTTGGAAATTAGCTGCTCATATTGTGAGATTTTTTAAGTTATTTAATTTAAAACTGGAAGGCAAAACAGTACTTATAGTTAAAACTTTACTGTGTTAAAGCCATTTCGACGACTTCAGAGTACTTCAGACTACTTGGTTCATTTCCCATGCTGTAAAAATAATTACAAGAAGTGAAATCCACATTCTCACACAAAAAATTTGCAGCAGATATATTTTCAGATCCAAACCACAGTTCCCGCAGCATTTTTCGATCTTGATACAAGTTCCAAAGACATGTCCATATCTTAAAATCAATTTTGTTAAATTATTCAAGGTTTAAATTAATGGAGAGAAATGCAGAATTCAGTGTGATCATTAGTATATACATATAGCGACAAATACATAAAATGAACAGAAGTTAGAAATTAAGAAGTAAATTTATGATTGTTTAATTTGTAAAAAAGATTCAAAATATTAGCTGTTCAGCAGAGGTCCGCATCGGACGTTTTCGCTCCAACGCGAAGTAGTTCATAATCCGATAGGTAGCGCACATGCATGATGGGTAAAATGGTCACGAGCGATAAATCCTCGAACGGTATAAGCCGAGCGTTAGACATTCGTTCTTGTTACAGTGATGAACTGTGTAGTAACATCATAGATGTTTATCATTTCAAAACTTTGCAGTGTTTAACTAACCTCTCCATAATACAGCTACAAAACTTGCATTAAAATCTAATATAAATGTTGTAGGTAAAAGTTCCCCCCCCCCCCCACACAGGAGTGATTTTGTTTTTGCCACATCTGATAGATGTTATTGCATGTAAATTTAATTATTATAAACGGAGAACACAATCACGATAATGCAAGAACTGTATCAAGTTTTCTAGTAATAATAATAATAATAATAATAATAATAATAATAATAATAATAATCTATAATAATTAGTGTATCAATCTTTGCGTCTGTAACAGTTGTGCAGCATGATTATTCGTTTTATTATATTTTCTGTGACGTTATCTCTGTACTAATATTGTTATTAATCTACTGCTATATCAATAATATTTTGTAAAACGTTTCTACATTGTCGCAGTATATAGGCAGAACACTATGTATGGACTTGTCATATTATATATGTGGTAAATCAAATATTGAATAATTATTAATTAGCAATAATAACTGCATGTCGAAGTTTATCATACTATTTTATTTATAACTTCATGTTCCTGTTTTGGTAGGTTCCATTGACGTTACATTAAACGTTTGTCATAAACGCAGAAAATAAAGCCTTATTTTTACCGTGTGAGCAAAACATATGTGTATCTTATCTGTCGCCTTCCATACACGATAAGACATGTCGATGAGATGACCTTGTACTGTGCTTCTATTTATTACGAGCGTATCACGACCGATCGTATCTCACTCGAGGGTGCGACACTCGACCGAGTTCAAGCGAGGGATTTAACTCCAATGCAGCACTCTGGTGTTCAAATTATTTTTACTTATCTCTTGCGTAGCAATGAGCCATTTCTCTCGGGCTGTTATCGCAATAGAGCTCTGCAAATATTGCCAAAAACTATTTTCTTTCTGCTTAACGGTACTTCATTGAAGAAATAGTGTAATAAAAGTTATGTTACATTTAAAATGTAATTTGTAAATGTAATTTAAATTCTAGTGCATTGTTCCTTTTCCACTCCACGATACCAAAGAGGGATATTTATAAATATGAATTAACTTCCGGCACAGTGTTATTCTCGAAGGTAGACTGACAGAAAAAAGGTACATTCATATTTAATTATAAGTTAATGAAGTGCTGTGCATTTATTTTTAAATATGAGATATTACAAAGTGCTATCCAACTATTCTCTTTGTGAACCAGCAGAGTCTTGTGCTAATACACAGCGAAATATTACATCACAAAGTGCAATACAGTTTATCTGTAATTTTAGTGGTGGTTACTGTGGTAGCGTAGTCACGCCAACGAAGCACGGACCGCTTTTGCTAGGTCAGACTAGGCATGTGGCCTTTAGTGTAATAAAGTTTCTCGGCAGTCAAAAGCAAGACAAAATATCCATAAGAGTATTATTGAACGTGTCAGCAGAGTGCTAAAATAAACTAAGTCTATGATTACTATGATAAGGAAACTACGAATTGGGTAATATATCTTAGGCGGCATACATAGGCGGAGATTTTATAAATCTCATTAACATCTTCAATGTTACGCTCTATAATATAAGTTATTTAAGTCTAAACAAATAATAAAAGTATTATTACAACAAGTGACATTACAAAAAATATAAGAAAGAATTTTAAATTATTATATTGTCACCACTGATTAATTTTACTCATATATATATATATATATATATATATATATATATATATATATATATACCCTAGCCGCCAAAGTATTGTCTTCAACCAGAATGAAATACCTTATATGATTTATAACTCAAGAATAAAGGTATATTAGATATAACATAATAGAAATATAAGGTATAAATCATATTGAACCTATAAATCTTGAATATAAATAAAATTTAATAGATAATAACTTATTGCCAATATTAATCCTGGAAATCTCGTATCAAAATCAACGAGAAAATTTAGTTCAATAATAACATTATCTTGTCAAGATAAACTCATTCGTTAGAATAATTTTCTATTCCACAGATAATACCTCTAAGATGATTAATACTATTTTTATTCTTCTCTATTATATTCATATTATTTAATTCTATAAATCATTTCTCATATATTCCAATTAAATCATTAACAGAAAAAAATGATTAATCTAAAAATCATAAATTGAAAATGATAAGTAACTTATTCTCAGTATTTGTCCCATCTATAAGTATAATAAATTTATCATTAAATTGAATTAGTACCTTATTAGGATTATTCATATTCCAATAAGGTTCTGATTGATTCCATCATGACATTATATTCTATGGAATAAATTATTAACAAATTTATACAGAATTCAAAACATTACTTGGGCCAAAAAATGTTTATAAATGAGCCTCATTTATCTTCACCTCTTTATATTCAATATTTATCTATACTAATAATAAATCTGTAGCCGAAATTTTTCTGGTAATTTTAGATTTTCCAAAAATAATTGGTCCTAACATATATAATTAACCACCCTGAAACCGAAAATCGCTTTTTTGAAATTTTTGTTTGTATGTCTGTCAGCATGTTTGTTACCTTTTCACGCGATAATGGCTGAACCGATTTATATGAAAATTGGAATGTAAATTAAGTTCGTTGTAACTTAGATTTTAGACTACATGACATTCAAAATACTTTATTTAAAAGGGGAGTTATAAGGGGGGCTGAATTAAGTAAATCGAAATATCTCGCTTATTATAGATTTTTGTGAAAAATGTTACATAACAAAAGTTTCTTTGAAAATGATTTCCGATAAGTTTTATTCTTTGCAAAATGTTGATAGGACTGATATTTAATGAGATAAATGAGTTTTAAAATAAAAATAACGCCATCTAAGACGGTGCTATGAATTAAGAACAAATGACTTCGTCTGTAAGGTGCCTTGGACAACAACAATCGAAACAGGGGCCTTGGACTCAACAATCGAAAGCTATTAAATATAGCCTGCAGAAAATTTGATAGGCTATTTTGTACATTCGTTTTCTGTATTTCTTAAAATAATATTTATGTACACTCATTTTAATCTCAGAGAATTAACGAACAACGAGAGTGTATTGATTTAGTATGCAGTAATAGTACGTTAGCTTAGCAATCCATTATTTTATAATTCTAATTTTAACTATGCTAAATTGAATCGTGTTAAAATACATAAAATATATATGCAATAAATGCAATGCAAAGGAATTGGGTAATGAGCGAAGCAGATTATTTTGCGCTGTTGTAAAAGTTGTTGCCTCGATCAAACGTCCTATTTTAATTATGTAATTACTTTATATTTATTTCTAACAGGTGCAGCGGAGCGCACGGGTACGGCTAGTATTTAATAACTTCCTAGGTCTATTTCCAAATATTTTCACTAGAACAGGCCACATAGTTCTAAGCACTGCCCCCCCCCAAACTTGTCCGAACTCTTCTTTTTCTTTTAACATTAGAAAATATTGAATTTAAAATATGTTTCTTGGTTTAGTTTATCATTACGTTTCTGTGCTTAAATTAACAAATTCATATCTTCAAATCATGTGCCTGGATTATGATATTTATTTTAAATTTGAAGAATATCTATACCTCACTGAGGAATGGAAACATTGTTTTGTTTCTTTTGTAACAGCCTGTACCTATACGTTAGAAGTCTGCAGGTGTTCAGGCCGCCACTTGGAGAAATATGAATAACATACTGCACAACGATGCAAAAAAAAAATGTGATCCCGGTATAATGTGTAAACTTAAATGACGAGAGATTAAGTAAAATAATTAGAATTTACATTTCATATATCTTCAGGAAAGTAAGCTTCAGATAAAAAGTTTCTGTTAGCACTGTTACGTAGTGTTATTGATATATGCATGTGTTTCTGTACGACAATGGTGAGCATTCCTGCGGCATTGCCGCAGTGACGTCAGACCTCAGCGAAGCATCAAACTTGCCCCCTACTTTCCTCTTCCCCCACTCCATGAAAATACTGCGCGTGTACGTGGCGGATTATACTGGATTGCTGTACTTCGAAGCTTCATTAGTGATACAATGTCTTTCGCAGAATCATATGAATCGAGAGGATATCACACTTACAAGAAAGGCGGTTCTTTCATTTCTCATGTTTAGGATCAGTTACAAATATTCAGGACGCGAACTTAAATACTTACATTCTTAAAATAGATCACCTGTTATACGAGTTCAAACAACACAGATTCAGTGATTTTCAAAGGATGAAGAAAGATTTCAATAATTTTGCCACTCTTTTCATGTTTAAATTGAAAATGTTATCCCAGAATTACAGTTAGAGGTACTGGGTTTGCAGAATAATGGCTTCTTGAAAGCAGAATGTGAAGGTCTACTGGGGCTAAAGTGTTTTAAAAGATGTCCAGTACTACATATCCACTGCTCAGACAGTTTGCTTCAAAAATAATAAGTACCGTCATTTCCCATAACTATGGTCCTGGAACATAAATACAACTATTCAAATGTTGTACTCCATAACGTAGTACCTCGTTTATCTATATTCTTGCTGCAATGTAGTTTGAATTCAAGTCACTGCAGCTATCTACGAATGGTCTATGTTACTTCTACAATGATCTTTGAATGGTTGTATCGTGGACCATAGTTGTGTTCCAGGACCATAGTTATGGGAAATGACGGTATGTATTCATCAACCTACCAATGCCAACAGCTTTCTAAAATGAAATTTATAAAGTCCAGCCACAGATCCCGCTTAAGCGATGCTCATCTCCTTGCGCAACTGAAAATAGCATGCACAGGTATAAATCCCAATTTTGAAGAAATTGCTTTGAAAAATGATTAATTAAAGATCACGTGAATGGACTATTCTAATTACATATGGTAGGTAGGAGTGTAGTTGCACAACTGTCTGTAAATCCGTCACTGCACTGTAGAGTGCAACCCCTCCCACAGTATGTAGTTGTCATTTAAATCCTGTCTTGTGGGTTGCGTTCATTTTTCTCACCACTGCTGTATCAGAAAAAAAAGAGGGAGATTGTTTTAAGTTGTGCCCTATTATAATTGTAGTAGACCTACAGTTCAAGCCGTATACAATTCGGCCCGAAACATCGCGGATATGGATGTAACACTTCGAGAAACATGACCTCGAAAATAGATATTTTTATTAAATGATCATATTCCGATATACTGTACCACGGTCAAGCTATAACGGGGCAGGAAGTAAATTATATCTCACATAACCCCGTTGTATGGGAATTCTATGGTTTTGCTTTGCCCCCCCCCCCAAGGAAATGGCTCTCTCTCCGCCTATGGCGACATATATAATTTATGCCATTAGGAAAGTTCAGGATAACAGGCAGGGTTTGGAATTGAACGGGTTACATCAGTTTCTTGTCTATGCGGATGACGTGAATATGTTAGGAGAAAATACACAAACGATTTGGAAAACACGGAAATTTTACTTGAAGCAAGTAGAGCGATCGGTTTGGAAATAAATCCCGAAAAGACAACGTATATGATTATGTCTCGTGACCAGAATATTGTACGAAATGGAAATATAAAAATTGGAGATTTATCCTTCGAAGAGGTGGAAAAATTCAAATATCTTGGAGCAACAGTAACAAATATAAATGACACTCGGGAGGAAATTAAACGCAGAATAAATATGGAAATGCGTGTTATTATTCGCTTGAGAAGCTCTTATCATCCAGTCTGCTGTCGAAAAATCTGAAAGTTAGAATTTATAAAACAGTTATATTACCGGTTCTTCTGTATGGTTGTGAAACTTGGACTCTCACTCTGAGAGAGGAACATAGGTTCAGGGTGTTTGAGAAGAAGGTGCTAAGGAAAATATTTGGGGCTAAGCGGGATGAAGTTACAGTAGAATGGAGAAAGTTACACAACACAGAACTGCACGCATTGTATTCTTCACCTGACATAATTAGGAACATTAAATCCAGACGTTTGAGATGGGCAGGGCATGTAGCACGTATGGGCGAATCCAGAAATGCATATAGAGTGTTAGTTGGGAGACCGGAGGGAAAAAGACCTTCAGGGAGGCCGAGACGTAGATGGGAGGATAATATTAAAATGGATTTGAGGGAGGTGGGGTATGATGATAGAGACTGGATTAATCTTCAGGATAGGACCGCTGGCGGGCTTATGAGGGCGGCAATGAACCTTCGGGCTCCTTAAAAGCCATTTAAATAAAAATGTTGGCCTAAATAAAATGTTACAAGTTAGTACCTCTTAAATGAATAGATAAAACCGAATGCTTTTTCTTCTACATTGTATTGAGGGAAGGGAACTTCCAAACTGTAATATATGCAATATTTCCCCGGGGTACATCTTCAGATTTTTAAATGAAACCATGGAATGTTTTTAAATATTCTTGTTTCTGTTATTAAACTAAGCAAACTTTCATTGAAACTTTTTTGGAAAATAAATTGTTTAACGGTTACAGGATGTTTTGAGTGAAGTATACAGTATTATAAAAGATAACAAAATGAATGAGGAAATCAATAAATACCAAAGTATTTACATTAAATTATGTCTTTAAGTTCTCAAAGTAGCTTCCAGTAACATCTAAGCACGTGGAAATGTGGAAATGTTTTCTGTAACGTTTAACAACATAGCGCAATAAGCTCCAGTTATTCGACATATGAGTATAAGCATATAAATTGAGATCCTCTCCTAAAAATTAGAGTTTGAAAAGTATTTCTGAAAAGAAATAGAAAATAAAAAGTTATCAAAAGCTAAAATCATTTTGAATTTTAAAATTTTGATTTTGTTAGAATGGAATTTTTATTTTCGCTGCCAGAGTTAAGGTCTTCCAGTGAACCAGCATTAATCAATACAATAGTTACATACATATTTAAATTATGAATATTTACAATACACTTAAAAAATTCTCCAGCAATATTCTTCAGTTAAGTTCTATCGACTAGTAGGTACATGTTTATTTAAACTGAGATAAAACCTATAGGAAAAAGTAATAACGTAATTTATGAGCAAATGAAATTCAATTCAGTCTATATACAATATGTAAAGAATTACGATTAAGATAGTCATTTACATAGGAAACATGCTCTATAAATTTGGTTAAGAAAGAATGATTAGGCAAAAAGTTGTCATTTTTAATGGAGTGTTCCCTTAAAAAGAAGACAGTTTCCAATATTTGCATCTTTCTACATACTCGTAACTATAATCAAGACACAAGCCAATCTTTCAATAAAGTTGGAATTATCTTACTTCAACCACTTCTTACACATGAGCTGTTGTATGTGGTTCTATCAAGAACAAGATCACAAGATACTAGAGTGAATCGGGGGAGATGACTATTGGGGGAAGGTGCTTATTTCTTTGTAGTTTCACATTCTTCCAAGAGAGAACGCCACACGCATATCTTCATGATCACTGAGAATGTTGAATGTCAGTAGAGTGGAAGCTAACTCATTTTGGCACGTGTTCTTGTTGTGAGAAGAATAAATGAAAGAAAACAGATCATTTTTCTGCTATAAAATAATTGCAAAAGTATGTTAAATTTTAATACATCCTTAAATTCGTAATAACTGTAAAAAATTTTGTAATGGATATTGTAGTAAATGTTCTAAAGTTTGTACTGTTAACAACCAACGACCTTGTTCCGCCATTTAAATTCGAGTCATAGCTCTACGCATCTTACCCCGATACCTGGGGAAGATGATCACTTTTTTTCGTGGTAAGATAGCAACTTGTTGCAAGAGTTTTATTTTTTGTTTTATTGCAGAGAATGTGTAAAAATTATGTAAGATCCTCTGATACAAGTCAATGGATTGAGGACAGTCTTCAACTTGCGATGGAAAATGTAATAACAGAGGGTGTGAACTGTTTTAGAGCATCGCAAGCATACGGGATTTCTTACAGTACTCTTAAACGCCTCCTAAAAAGAATGACTCAAAAAATGTACTGTCTTGAATTCATTGTGTGCAAGAAGTGATTTCACGAGTCTTCCACGCGGCAATAAAATCTGTGCAATGACTGTGTTCCTAAGTAGTGATAAACGTGTGAGAACAAGTAACAAGACAACTGTCTATCAGCGGCTATGAGTGTCCTTGAATGGCGCGTACTCATCTAGGCATTGCTGCGACAGACGTCTTGTAAGCAAGCACTGTACTGGCGTCATTATATCATTTAAGGACACATTATCACTTGTAATATAACCGGACTATACACCGACTATACCTTTCTCTTTCTCACAGTAACAACACAAGATTGCAGCGCTACTGTTTGCGTTCCACAAACTATATGGTCACACAGAATACAGGTAGATAAGTATGCAGGTAGATTGCGAAAACTTATATTGGGACAACAGGCATCTGACAACATATAGTTATTAGCGAGATCCCTTTGTAAAATATTATTCGACATCACAATGCCTTATCTCTGTACGACCGGCCATGAAAAAATAATTGATGTTCCATACGACATGAAATTTCTCATAAATTATTCCGAGATATCTCAGAAGATTGATAAAGATAAAATTTTCAACAGACAAGAAGAGATGTGAGGAACCATGAAGAAGCAGAGGTGTGTAGCTACTTCTGAAAGTAAAATAAAAGGTGGGCCAGTCAAACAGAAACATTTGATGGGAGTATACTGTTCATATGGAGAGGGTGAGAATGAATATAACTGTCTCTTCTCTACCTACTTACTTTACAATTTATGACCCCTTAGGCGGTGACGTCACTATCCCCGCGTTCCCTAGTAACCAAGTTGTTTGTTTCTACCATGTTTTGTTAAATGGTGCTCATCGTTACTACAAACTACAATTCATTTATTTCAATTATAACGAGAAACCTCTCTATGCCCTAAACGTAACGATATGGTGCGCAGTTTCATCAACTGGAATAATCCGCCTATTCTTTTTTGAGAATGAGGCCGAAAATGCAGTGACTGTTAATTCAGTGCGATATGTTGAAATGATACAGAACTTTTTTACACCACAACTCGCCCATTTTCCACTGAATGAAAACACACTCTTTCAACATGACGGAGCAACAAGCCACACCGCAAGAATTTCGATGGATGCTGTGAATTCTTTGTTCCCGGCCAGCGTCTAGATCAGCTGATTTAACAGTATGTGATTTCTTCCTATGGGGTGTTTGGCCCTGAAACAACGTATACGACAGGGCCGGGCATGAGAGCGGCTCCGTTTAGTCGGCCAGAGCTGCTCTCGCTCCGCAAGGCACTTCAATTCCAAGCCAGAGCAGAACGCTCACGCAGTGGCGGACTAGCATTACATCTACCTTCCCTGCATTAATGCAACAAGAGCCACGGTTTTTCTATTCATTCAGTCTGTCAGTATATAATAGTTTATAAGGACATTACATCAATCCATTGTACAGTACAGAATTTATAACACTCTTATTAATTTAATGAAATAAACTTCGCTCTATGCACACACACAAATCATTAGGCTTATTTACATAACCCATACACACATACTGCAATCTCCTCACCACGGTTCTACGAGACAGGCATATGGCTTCCACTTTCCCTACTTGCTGTGGACAGAGTTCATCTGCCAATATAATTAAACATCGCTTGATGAACTCATCTTCGTTGAATGTTTTCAATTCCTTTGCAATTTCGTGGCAAATTTTGTGGCTAATTCTCATAGCCGATTCACTAAGTGCATTATTGTCATCCTGTTAATATATAATATAATATAATATAATATAATATAATATAATATAATATAATATAATATAATATAATATAATATAATATAATATAATGTAATATAATATATAATGTGATGCGATGCGATATATGATATGATATGATATGATATGATATGATATGATATGATATGATATGATATATGATATGAAATTATATGATATGATATATATGATATGATATATATGATATGATATACATGATATGATATGATATGATACGATATAAGATATGATATGACCTTAAATTAATACAACTTAAAGAAAATGTTTCTCAGATACATTATATTAGATTATCTATTCGATATTTATATTGCATTATAAGTTATTATAGTACATTTAGTAATATATAATTTTAAATTATACAAATATTATGATATATCTTAGTATAGTATATTACAGTTCATGATATATAATATGATATATTATATATCATAATACTTGTATAATTTAAAATTATATATTACTATATGTATAATGCAATGTAAATATCAAATAGATACTCTAATATAATGTACCTGAGAAGCATTTTCTTTAAGTTGTATTAATTTATGGCGTTCATTACCAACATATTTGTCATATTCAGTAGCATGTTGTAAAGAATAATGTCGTTGGATATTGAACTTCTTAATCAGTTGGAGTGTTTTATGCCAAATTAAACACTTTGCTAATCCACTACTCTCTACGAAAAAGAACTCCTCCTCCCATGATACATTAAAAGCATTGGGAGTAGCGGGACGCTTTAGCGTATGAGCGGAAGCTCCGTCTTCAAAGTTCGCCATCATACTACAGAGTCACCACTGCACAGACACTGAATGACGTACATTATGCATACGTCACACCGCTCGCAATACCCGCTCTTTAAAGCACACAGCGCTCATTTCTCAGAATCACGTAATGTTCCCAGCCCTGGTATCCGAGAAGAGGTCGCTGGGATATGCTGAGAGGGGTTATGCAACAGTTCGTGGCCAGACTCTAAGAATGTGTGCGTTTCAATGGAGGTCACTTGGCTGATGTAATTTTTAATAAATATATGTTTTTCTTGTTGCATACCTAATGCCATATCTAGTACTAATCTGTATAGATCTATTGATGAATTGTTTATGTTCGTAATTTGAAGTAATTTGCATGATATATATTATCATTTTCTGTATATCTCAAGTTAATTGTTTATGCCTTTAAATTTAATCAACTTACTTGCTATGTATTATATTTCATAGCTCAACTTATGAATAATGGTTTACGTTTGTAAATTAATAATCTGATTGGCTATGTATTGTATATTTTTAGTAGAGTCATCAAGGTAGCTCAGTTGGCAGACTCGCTGGCCTGCTCATCCGGAGCTGCGCTTGGGCTTGGGTTGGATCCCCTGTTTGGTCTCAATGATTGGTTTCTTCCGAGGTTTTTCCCAGCCGTGGAACTGATGCCGGATGGTCTATGGCGAGTCTTCGGCCTCACTTTATTTCACCCCATTTGGTCTGATTACCTGGTTGGGTCTTTTCTGAGGTTTTCCCCAACTATAAGGCAAATGCCAGGTAATCTTTTGGCGAATCCTCGCGCATCATCTCATCTCATTACATCTCGCCAAAATATTGCAAAAAATTGTAAAAAAAAATTGCAAAATTGTAAAATTATAAAAATATTGAGGACCGTTTTTGCAAAACTTGCTAACTGAAAAAACTAAACTTTACAGGACAGACAAAACACTATAGTAAGCAAGTTTTGCTGTATGTCTCTCTTATAGCAAAAAGCGAGTTTTGAAAAACGATCACACTTTGACACACTACAATGAAGAGAAATAACCCAATTTTACTAAGACACTTTGAACATCATGTAGAGGCCGGCCTTATGTTAACGAATCCATCAAAATCTCAATTTTGTAATTGGCAAGTTTTGAAAAAACGGTCCTCAATTGTAAAATATTGCAAAAATTGTAAAAAAAATTATAAAAATTGTAATCTTGTAAAATTTTGACTATTTTCACATCTTAAAACTTCATTGTTAATGTAAGGTCTATGGATTATAATAAATGAAATGAAATCTACTCATTGATTGTTATATTGACGTAAATACCAGATCACTTATCTGTGGCACGCTACGTAAACCTCTTCATACAACATCTTGTTATTCATCATCTTTTACAGTATCCAACTCGCGCCAATGGAATTCCTTGTCACAAAGTATTAGGGGCTGCAAGACAATAAACACTTTTAAAAACAGCTTAAAAGATAACCTTATTAGCATTTCACTCCAATCATACTGATTTAAACTATCACTGACTACATTGTTACTTCTTTCTTTAGACATCATCCTGATAATACTGTATTTTCAAAATTGTCTCATAATAATCTCTTTCTATTACCTAATAATATTTGTAATATATTAACATTCTATGTATTTTAGCTTAATTCTGCTACACAGTTTATTTCAGTGTTTAATTAATAGTTCATAGTATTTTGTTGTTTAATTCGTACATAACTCTTGTATACATGTAACTCTCATCTAAATCAAATTGTTGGATTCTTTGTAAGTTCATGCATATGTATATACACTTTTTGCTGGTTGAGTGGAAGAGAAGGCCTTACGGCGTTAACTCTGCCAGCTAAAATAAAAATAAATTATTATTATTATTATTATTATTATTATTATTATTATTATTATTATTCTGTATTCTCTGAATCGCAATCTGCGTTAGTCGACGCTAACATTCTGTAAATTTGTATCTTTAATATTCTGTAACTTTGTGTCTTTAACATTTTGTAACTTTGTATCTGTTCTCATTTATTGACTTAAATTCTGTGACTAAGCTTCGGCTATCATTTCGACCTGGTATAATTATAACCGTTAATAAACGTGAGCTATCACAGTAATCCTTCTATTTATTTCTTCAACTCAACTCATCTTCCAACATCTGGGGTCGTCGCCGGTAATTCGAGAATTACGTACAATCTACGTTTCTGAAAAGAGTCCGTCGATCCTGGGACTGCAGCCTGGGACACGACAAATGAAAAGAAATGAAATCTACTCATTAAATTGATATAATAGTAACTTTTCATTTCTTCTGCACCTTTAAATCTTTGCGTTTGACTGGCCCACCTTGTAGAACTGGAAACGTTGATTGAAAGAACGATCATTGCCGTGAAAAGTGGTGATATTGGAGGAACACTCTTACAGAACAGGAATCTCTGTTTTCCGATCTACGACACAGACTCCAATAAGACGGAACCAACTTCCTCAATGGCTCGGTGCTTGAACAACACGCCGTTAATGGAGCGATAACCATTACAATGTCGCGTGGCAAACGAAAATACTCGAAAACGACTCTTTGTTCAAAGAGGAGAGACAATGGAGTACAGTCTCGCGATAATCCAGGAATCCTCTGAAGTGTAGGCATCGGTAGCTGCCTTTGCTTCTACTATACACCTCTACTGGCAGTAGTGGCGGTGGTACGGTTAGATTTATGCGACATGCAATTACGTGCCAGTGATTAGAAACTAATTTCCTGTAGTAGAGGACGGAGTAAGGGTAAAAGGGGGGCGGATAGGAAGAAGGGGCGCATTGGGGGTAGTTTCAGCATCACAGCCGAGCTATTGTTGACTGCTTTCTCCCCGCCATTATATCCACAACGACAGCTTCAAAGTTTCTAACTATCGTGTGTTGCAGGGTTGTTCAAATGGTTGCAAGGCGCACCTGTGTTAACCTACAACAAACTTCTTGCAAATCGATTCTGTTTTTAAAAAAACATTTCTGCAACAGCGCGTGAATACTTAAGCGAGGTTGAATACGAGTTTGCTACAAGCAGAGTTCTACATTAGGGTTATTCTTTGTTTTAACTATTATCATGTTAGAGAGAAAACATGTGTTTCATTGATATATGCGAGTTATTTGTTTGTTTGTTGATAACGGCTGTTATCCCCGTTCACAGTAGAATCATGAAATTATAATATCGTCAGAAGGGAACGTAACAGAAATTGTGATAGTGTCTTAAGTAAGATGTTATTACCATGAATATTGAGAATCGTAACGCAAGCGATGGAGTTCAATTATCGAAATTATTACTGATCAGACGAAGACATCGTTATTGAGCTTTGGAATTTCATACCGAAGACGTAAGTTTAAATTTATGGAAGTCAAAGTGGAAAATTTCGTAACGAAAATTTCTTTCGAAAAGATATTCACGAAGTAATTTCATATCCCCTAGCAACGAGCCATAAGTAGTCATTATTATCATCTATTATATATATATAATTTTAACTGGTAATGGAAATTAAGGGAAAACGGCTGAACGGATTTTAATAAATGACCCCTCTTTTTGAAGCTTGGAACCCAAAGTTTTTCAGAAAAATAATAGTTTTCAGTGAAATATCAATTTTCCTACATTATTTTCCTATTTCCCAAAATGCATCTTTCTTCAGTTTTGAGAACTAATTGCACTTCAGCACGGCCGTGATTTCAGAATAAAACAAAACACGCGCTACAGTAAACAATAGCTATTGCACGAAGGCCATGACCTGCAGGATTGCTGACATATTTAGAGCTCAAATTCAATTGGTTATTAAAAACTTGAAGACTCGCTAATTTACAGGTCCGATTCAGCGGTGTGTACTTTTTTGAGTACAGCTATGTATTGGATATTGAAATCTACAAAACTTGAGGTGGTTTGATTACATTATTACCATTAGCAATGAAATTTCATTATAGTTAATGCCATGATGTGACTATTTTTCATTAATTACACATATTAATGCTATTCTGATGATATGAAAGTGAAACGTTTTGGGGTTACGTAAGTAGATATAGAGAATTGTGTTAAATTAGATCTTCATTTCTATAATTTACTGAGTGGCGGCTATTATATATATAAAACTTACGTATGATAATAATATTGTTATTAAAAATCAAATATTTTTATAGTTATTAATCAAGTGGGGATGGTTTTTTTTTTCATATACTTAATGGCGGTGTGATGTAGATATTTATATGCATCATTCTGTTGTTGTTGTGTGTTTTCTGTTACTTTGAATGTACAAGGTACGTTAGAATTTAACACAAGAAAACCTTATCATACATATTCTGAAGTAATACAGTGTTAAAAGTTGTGTAATCAAGATGTATGAAGTAATTTTCTTTTCTATTTTAAATGCATATCTTTTACGCATGAAGAATTCAATGAGTTTGTTGACTCAATCGGAATATTTTGTCTTGAAAATCTAAAAGAAGTCGCGATGGTTTCGTAGCTTAATTTCCCAGAACGGCAGCAAAAATGACACATTGAGGTCATGGCAATTGTTCATTGTCAGGACATTTTAAGAAATCAAATTTTAAGTAACTGTCCATGTATTTAAGAGTAAACGCAGACTTTTTCTTCCGTGTCCTGGTAGTTTCTTTCTTCTTTTGCTTATCCTGGAGATCGCTCTGTGGACTTGCAGTGGATGTATTATTATGTTACAAACGCCAGTACGAAATTTCGTATTACGAAAATTAATCAAAGTCCCTTGACTTTAATTCGAAATTTTCTCGGGCTTCCAGCCAGGTCATGAGTTGGTGATCCACCGACGTTTCGAGGATGTTCATCTTCCTCATCTTCAGGGTTAAATGATATCTAGGGGAAAAAATCGAAAAATCGAAAGGGGATAATTGAGAAGAAAAATTTAAAGGTTCGCAAAACGCGTCCTTGCAAGGGGTTGGGGGCTGTAAGAAATTAAATATGTGAGCTCCAAGCCTGTTGGCCACTAGTCTCACTCCGGGTTACGCTGCTCCACTGAAGGAGCTCTAGAAAATGTTGAAGGGGAAAACCGAAAATGGACGTAACCTCTTAGGTACCACAAGTCTATACAGAACAGGAGGGTTAACATTAGTAGCAAAAGAACAAGCTAGATATAGGATAGACTTCGTGGGAGTACAGGAGGTTAGGTTAGATGGGAACGGCATAACACAAATGGGAGATTACTTGTTGTATTATGGGGAAGGAAACGATAGTCACCAATTAGGAACAGGATTCTTCATTCGTAAAAAGAATAAAATCAGTGATAGGTTACCGTATTTATTACTTAAGGGTAGATGGTACGATATCGTAGTTATAAATGCTCACGCCCCTACAGAAGAGAAAGGCGACCATATAAAGGATAGCTTCTATGAGGATTTGGATGGGCAGTGCATGTAGCACGTATGGGCGATTACAGAACTGCATGTAGAGTGTTAGTTGGGAGGCCGGAGGGAAAAAGACATTTGGGGAGGCCGAGAAGTATGTAGATGGAAAGATAATATTAAAATGGATTTGAGGGAGGTAGGATATGATGATAGAGACTGGATTAATCTTGCTCAGGATAGGGACCAATGGCGAGCTTATGTGAGGGCGGCAATGAACCTCCGGGTTCCTTAAAAGCCAGTAAGTAAGTAAGTAAGTAAGTAAGTAAGTAAGAAAGTAAGTAAGTAAGTAAGTAAGTAAGTAAATTTTGCGACTCAGTTCATACAGAGAAATGAGTTTGTGTTTCGACATTACTTATTAATTGTATAAATATGGTAAGATATTAAGTAATAAATTAATTTCCTTAGTTATAAATCACCATCGCGTAACAAACTGAAGCCTATGTAACATAATACAAAAATTCTCGCTTCACAAAAATAATTTGCTATTATAAAAAGCGTATGTAGCTATTTGTACAGTATCTCAAAGGGGAAACATTAATCTTAGAAAATTGACGCTTCAGAAAATAAAATTGAAATTACATATATGTAATATGAAACACTAAAAGCACGGATTCTTGCATTCACAAGCAGTAAGTTTATGGTTATATCAGGAAGTTAAATTCCACTTTGGTTAGTTAATTCATAACTTCCCCTACACTGTAATGTTAACGGTTTCGTAATTATAAACAGAGAAATCATTTCTGAAGCCACAGTCAGCCAAACGTGTCAGCGAAGTTGCCGCCTCCGGAAGGTAAACTGCAATTTGGAAACTTACTTTATGATTTCCTATTGCATATAATGTTATCTGTTTCGTAGTTTCATAACAAACGTTTCTTTTTGTTAATTCAGAGGCGAAAAGGAAAGTAAATGGTAGAGCCTTGTAATGGGACAGGTGTAAAATTACCAGTATTGAATCATCCCCTAACCCTTGCAATACATTCGCTGCACACAAAGTGATGATGTTCTCTGTGTTTGCAAAATTGTGTAACAATACAGGAAGTGGATAGTGCACTGTATGACAAATGACTACACTGTGTACATAATAAACGTTTCATTGGACACGACCTGCCTTTGAAATAAAGCGAGATATGAAATCTGCATCAATCTGCATGTATGCATCGTTCGTCCAGCAATTATTATACTGAAAAAGTTTCTGTATAGCTTATGAAGATAAACATATATCTGTCTACATTATTACATTGTTTAATTATGTTAAAGTCATGTTCTGCCAACGAATACAATGAGGTAAGAGCTAATATTGAGGATTTCACAGAATTCATTGTATAATTATTAAGTACGCATTACGCTGGTTAATTCAAGATATAAATGCCTTTAATATGAACGAAAAATATTATCTCGAGTTGACTCATATAGAGACACTTCTTTTACTGCAGCTTATCTACAACTGTAAATGTTTAGTTATATTTCTTCCAAAACATTCATTTTAAAAGCAGAATCCCTGAAATACAAGATGGCGCATTTTTGTGACCTTTTGCATATTATGTTACATTAAGAATATTATATTGAAGAAATAGTAATATTCGTTAGAAGAGCGGTATGTTGATGTTTTCATGTTCGAGGAAAAGATTGAAAAAGCGAAACGTAGTTGAGCATTTTTTAATTTCCGAGAACATGAAAACAAACATACCGCTCGTGTATCGTACATTATTTTGTGCGAAGAGCGTTTATTACATACCTGAAAGACGAATTTCTAATTAGTTGCAATGAAATCTCCATCTTGGTTTCTGTTCAATGACGGCAACTTTTAAAAACTAAAATATCGATCTTCAACATTGTTGCTATAAAATGTTTTCTGTGTTTACTATATTCCAGCAGGTCGTGATATACGTCTGTCTTTTTTCCCCCCAGTCTATAAATGCGAACTTAAAACAAACGGTAAGGTTATGTAATGATTTATTTTTCATTTTAATATTTTAACAATATTATTTATATAACATATTACAGTAATAACATCGGCATCTGGAATCTCGTTGATTTTTTCACGGCTTCGTTAATGTTACTTGTATCAGGAATGCAATAAGTTTCGTAGAGTAGTAGATTTTACTTAATTTTTGCAAATATTCAAAAACAATAATTAACAGTGCAATTTAGGTGATATTGCACTGATAAGTTTCCAATTTATAATTATTACTATGTTAAACGTTTCTAAAAATAATATGTTGAAAGCCTAAAACAGTAAAATGAATATGGCGCTTAAGCGGTAAGAAGAGGGAAATTGTTATGTGTGTTACGTTGGGAATACTGAATGTGGTATTTCACACTTACCGCGCATTGGTTTTGTGCGGTAAGCAAGAAAATACGCACGATCTCGCACAAAATTATTTTATGATCGACCATGCCGAAAAGTAGTAATTATACACCTGGTACCAGCCCTTTAATGGACCTCATTAAAGTACACGTATTCATTAAAGTTCAGGTGTTCCACCAATCAGAAAATGCCATTGTAGCAATATTAAAGCGCAAGTATCGATTATTCTCACTTATGCACTCGAAAGACAACAATAAATCAATAAATCACCTATATTTGAAATAAAATCAGTTCTGTTACTATAATAATTAGCGTTAATTGTAAATAATATTCAAATAGATTCAATTTGTCATCTCGTTTTTCAATGTCAAGGTCAATGTCGACATCTGTTCCTCGGAAAAAATCAATACTTTCGCGTCTGCGCACATCTCACAATTTACGAGGTATTGCACAAGGTCAGTTCCACTCCCCAGTCAGGTAAGAATCACATGAATACTTATGATTAATTTCAAGTTATAAATATGATCGAGCATAAAAAGTCGTATGAAACTTGACTATAATACTCACGTCTTAATTACTACCATTATAGGCTCGTTGCATAATGTACTATTATGACATCTAGCATTATAAACAAAAAAGTTATATTACCGGTTGTTCTATATGTTGTGAAACTTGGACTCTCACTTTGAGAGAGGAACAGCCGATAAAGGGTGTTTGAGAATAAGGTGCTTAGGAAAATATTTGGGGCTGACAGGGATGAAGTTACAGAAGATTGGAGAAAGTTACACAACACAGAACTGCATGTATTGTATTCTTCACCTGACATAATTAGGAACATTAAATCCAGACGTTTGAGATGGGCAGGGCATGTAGCACGTATGGCGAATCCAGAAATGCATATAGAATGTTAGTCGGGAGACCGGAGGGAAAAAGAACTTTAGGGAGGCCGAGGCGTAGGTGGGAAGATAATATTAAAATTGACTTGAGGGAGGTGGGATATGATGATAGAGACTGGAATAATCTTGCTCAGAATAGGGAGCAATGACGATTTTATGTGAGGGCGGCAATGAACCTACGGGTTCCTTAAGAGCCAGTAAGTAAGTAAGTAAGCATTATAAACAGGTTATTACTACATTCAAAATCGTCCATAAATGCCTTATTATAGCACGCGTGCCAATAAAGGCAATGACGTCTTCGCTATGACGTAATACCACAACGCTTGCTATCTTGCTTACCGCTTGTACGCGCGACGTAACAAGAAATGAAATGCAGGAGAGAAAATCATTTATTTCCAATCTTTAACAAATTTTGTGTCACTTTTGTAACATCACATAAAACGCTTCTGTGGTTCAGAGAAATTATATTAACAAAATTAAGGAACATTTGAGTCCACACCTGTGGAGTAACGGTCAGCGCGTCTGGCCGCGAAACCAGGTGGCCCGGGTTCGAATCCCGGTCGGGGCAAGTTACCTGGTTGAGGTTTTTTCCGGAGTTTTCCCTCGAGCAAATGCTGGGTAACTTTCGGTGCTGGACCCCGGACTCATTTCACCGGCATTAACACCTTCATTTCATTCAGACACTAAATAACCTAGATGTTGATATAGCGTCGTAAAATAACCCAATAAAATAAATAAAGGAACTTTTGAGGCGTTTAGTTGCAAAATCAAATACATCACTAAAACATAATTTTTCAGTGTGAAGGAAAAACGTTTGCAAAGGACTAAGGATTTGCAACCAATATTATTTTTCATCGTACGAATCCATGTGATGTATCTGGCTTTGGAGCATAGAATTATTATAACAGTTATAGAATCATATGAGGATAAGAAATATAACATTAATTAACTACACGCCTCATTTGTAACATAACCTGCAAGGTCATCCATTTTTCTTTATTCAATGTCACTGCCAGGTCTAACTAATCGATACGAACTTATGAAGGCTGTCAGTTATGGAATTTATTTCATAATTTATTTCCTACAATTTATAATGCTAAGATGACGTAAAGTGTTGTATCCAACTCAAGGATAATCTTATTATGACGTTCGTGCCATAATCATTAAGATTATCCACTTCTTGTATAAATAACTATTATTGAAATTAATGTGTTTCTACACATTGATGGAAAAATGTCTTAGCAATGTAGTCTATATGACCACCAGCCGTTTTAATGCATTGTGTCAATCGATTTCGGAAAAATCATATCACCCCTTGGAAACGCTAGAGATGATAGCAATAACGTCATGAATTCGTCCTTTGAAGTGATAGATGTTGCGGAGTAGACTGGAGAATTTTTTTTTAGTAGCCCCAAAAAAAAATCAGGAGCAGTAAGTTCGGGGTATCGAGATGGCCAGGGTGTATCCCAATACGAAAAATTATGCATTCCAGGAAACAATCCTTGCTGCATGTCCTTACTCAGACGTGAAATGTGAGCTACAGACAGCAATGAATCGATCGGGAGTCCACACCTGTGGGATAACGGTCAGCGCGTCTGGCCGCGAAACCGGGTGGCCCGGGTTCGATTCCCGGTCGGGGCAAGTTACCTGGTTGAGGGATTTTCCCAGGGTTTTACCTCAACCCAATACGAGCAGATGCTGGGTAACTTTCGGTGCTGGACCCCGAACTCATTTCACCGGCATTATCACCTTCATTTCATTCAGACGCTAAGTAACCTAGATGTTGATACAGCGTAGTAAAATAAGCCAATAAAATAAAAAAAAATGAATCGATCGGATGTCGGATGTTTTGTGAGATCCACAGGAAGATATTGGAGGTGTATGGCGCTTGAATATCCGGACCATAGTAACATCCCCAGATGGTGCAGGTTCTTCGGAGGAGTTTCCCGAAGAAGCACGTTCCGGCCGACCAGTGACCGCTGCAACACCACCCAATGGCAGAGATATCATTAAGGCGACAATCACCCACTCTATAGTCCAAGCCTCGCGCCGTCTGACTTTCACCTCTTCGGACCAATGAAGAAATTCCTAGGAGGGCATCTCTTCGGTTCGGATGAAGAAGTGAAATCAGCCGTGCGCAGGTAGCTATACGCCCAAAAGACGACGTTTTATGTACGATGTGTACTGAATATGGTGTCACGTTGGGAGAAATGTATCGACAGACTTGGTTCCAAAGTCGGAGAATAGGTAAAACCTATAGCTTTCTTGTGCATTATTTCATTTTGCTTGCCTATGAAATACGTTGCCACAAAAAATTACTGTGCGTTACTTTTCGATCCACTGTGATGCAATGAGGTAGACATCATTAGTGAATTAAAGAAAAATACGCTATGCGAATTTTGTTATAAAATTCATAGAAAGTAAAGATATGTTTGTAACATTACTACAACATCAAATAAGGTAACCGGGGGTAATAAGGCCCACCTAAGGAATAAAACGTTCTTTCTTTAAAATGAAGACGTTTACCAATTTTTAAATAATGGAATAGCATACATTTATAGTTATACTATAATATTTTACTTCAAATAAATATTCAAACAGACACATAAATGCTGTGAACAATGAAAATTAACATCACGTCACTGGGCCTTATATCCTGTGGTCACAGATAATAAGGCCCACAATAAAGAATTTATGTATTGCACACAATTTGGGCATACAAAGTCTTCAGTTTTTTCCTCAACATTCACAAGAGACACACACATGCATGTATATCTACAACAATTCCCTTCGCAGACAGAACACATCCGCATCCCCTGAATGTTTCCAAATCCTGAAGTAGATGGTTCATCCAATGCCCTTTCTACATTAGGAATTGTCAGTCTTTCGTTTGTTTCATTTCTTGCATAAAAGATTTTGCTTCAAAATTATTTTAGAAAGGAATGTTCTGTGTAAGTTCTATTTGTCTTACAAGTCTCCTTTCCATTGACAAAGTTTTCTTGTTCAATGTTGTTATGAGTAAGGCTAGGATTTGTATGTAATTACATGTTCTTTCTCTTTGTATATACATAACTAAAAATGATAAATGCTCAAGAAATAGAACGTTACCCACCATATATGAAAATTTATCATTACATTTTTTTTATAATAATTACACATTATTTACATATTTTTACTTTCTTTTATGTAAAACTACATATTCTGTCTCTTAATTACAGTAAAAATTTCGTAAGTGCAATATAATTAAAAAAGTTTGTATGACAATATTAGTTCACATCAGAAACTGTGGTACCTGACACTGAAACGGATTTTCCAAGCTATTCAAAAGCTGCTGAGAAAGGGTCAGCAAAGAATTCCATTCACTCAGTAAAGTAAATAAGGATAGATACACTGCTGGTTTTCCAGCATTCCAAGAACCTGTAAAGGTACTGGTGGAGAAAAGAGTATGGGAATTCACCTCACACCCTGCTTTTCTTCTCTACAGTTTGCGTTACTTTAAAAAGGTCATCCACCCTAGTTTATTTCAGTTGTCCAGTGAGTGCCTGAGGCACTACTTTTGTACCTGTTTGGAAAGGGCGTTGGTATAAAGACCTCCAACGTGTGTTGTATTATAGAGAACAATTCCCAAATATGAAATTGCTCCCTGAGCCCGCCCTGACTAGGTGGGGTACGTGTATATATTTTATTTTAGTAGGTTATTTTACGACGCTTTATCAACAGCTTAGGTTATTTAGCGTCTGAATGAGATGAAGGTGATAATGCCGGTGAAATGAGTCCGGGGTCCAGCACCGAAAGTTACCCAGCATTTGCTCATCTTGGGTTGAGGGAAAACCCCGGAAAAAACCTCAACCAGGTAACTTGCCCCAAACGGGAATAGAACCCGGGCCACCTGGTTTCGCAGCCAGACGCGCTGACCGCGGGTACGTGGATCGAGGCTGCCTGCTTTTATAGTGAACATTTTCAAGAAGTGAAGTCTGCGATAGATTTGTTTCCAGGGAAATCGGCAGTTTCAGTGAGAGAAGCCCAAAGTGCCTTCAGTGATTCTAAAGTACAGTGCCAATTAGCATATATTCAAAGCAATTTTGGATTCATTGCTGACAGCATTATAAAATTAGAAACTCGTAGGATGCCTTTGAAGACATCACTGGACATTGTGGAAGATGTTAAGTCAAAGTTAAGTGCTGTTGAAGGGATTCTTGGAATAGGAGTAATGAAGAAATTTGTGTCTCTTATGGGAAGAAACCCTGGCTTCTCGATCCTCAGCGGGAAAGAAGAGAATCCTCCAGACGACATCTCTCCTGAAAAATTTCATCTGCTTAAATTTGCACCAGCAACGTCCTGTGATGTGGAAAGATCATCTTCTCTGGCCGGTGCCATTCCATGACAATGGAATGCTTGGAAATGCATCTGATAGTTCACTGCACTTCAAAATGAAGTAAGTCGATTGAGTTCTGTAAAGTAATGTTTACTGGACAGCTAGCTTAAACAGTGACTATGACAGAATGGTGTAAGTTTTGTTAAATATGTATTCGCATTTTTCATACAGAATAATGGAATTTATTAAATTTTACATATAATATCGACATGTTTAATTAATTAATTATTGTATCACAATTTATTTTGCAAAAAATTAATTAATGAAATGAGTGGCTCTTCAAATAACTTAATGTTTAACATACAATTTATATAAAAATTGAATTTTAATGTACCGGTACTTTAATATTACATATGCCGGTATTTTAAGAAATTGTTATGTAATAGGATAAACATTGGTAATTTCGTGGCAGTGGTTATTTCGTTATAATTTTTCTTTGCTCTTTCATGAACTAACCAATGGTGTTACGAGATTCAAATTTCCGCCAAGGGATTGCATATGTTGTCCGGTTTCCAGAAACATACAGCTACGCTTTGTGTGACTATAGTAGCTGCTTCAGTGAGCTTTTATGTTAGGAGAGGGCAAGTTAGCGTCGACTTCTCAGGCGTACAAATTTTGTGAATGTTCGTAATTACATTACAGGCTTATTACTAAAGATAAGCATATGATATTTGGTACAAAGATTTATTATATCTTAATGAAATTTTAGGAAATGTTTCTGGAATTTTATATACAGCTGTAGTTGCCATATAGGCTTAGCTTTACTGATAGAAATCTTAGCTGTTTGAGGCGAAATTTTGTTGAGTATTAAGCGTCACATTTTATACTATTTTACAAATTGTATTACAATACGAATTTTAGAAATCTGAAGATAAGATGTGATAAAAAAAACGAATAGGGGGACGCAATGGGTTCAGTGTAGCTTCTATTTGATTAGTTATCATGCTAAGTGTCAATGAAAAGTGCTAGATGACTTACTTGCAAGAATTCTGACAGTAGATGAAACATGGCTCCACCATTTTGGACCGGAGACAGAGGCAGACAATGGAGTGGCATCATGCAAATTCACCAAAGGAATAGAAATTCAAAAGTGCACCTTCGGCAGGAAAAGTTATGACTACTGTGTTTTTCGATTCAGAAGGACTCTTGCTTATGGACATCATGCCACACGGAACCACCATTAATTCTGACGCGTATGTGGCAACTCTCAAGAAACTTCAAGATCGACTGAGTCGTGTTCGACGACATCGGGAGAAGCAGGATGTTCTGCTATTGCACGACAACGCACAGCCATATGTCAGTCATAAGACCACAGACCAGATCAGAAAATTCGGATAGACAACACTGAAACATTCCTCTTACAGTCCTGAACTGGCACCGTGCGATTACCATCTCTTTGGTAAACTGAAGGATCCCTTCGCGGCACGAGATTACAAGATGACTCCCTTGTGCACGCTGCTAAAGAGTGGCTCAGACGTGTTGGTCCAGACTTTTACCGTGCTGATCTACAGGCCCTCGTTCCTAGGTTACGTAATGAAGTTGAAAGGGACGGGGATAATTTGGAAAAGTGACATTTTGTACCTAAAGAATGTATCTACATTCTGCGAAAATAGCAAAGCTGTAGGATAAAAGTATAATTTTTAAACAAATGTTATGCATTACTTTCGGAGTTACCCTAGTGATATATGCTATAGTAAAGTCCGTAATAAAAGTGTTCACCCTTTCAGGGCAAAGAAGATGCCTTTTCAATTTCAATTTCTACTTTGATTTCATTCTTATTATGTGTTGATATGTATTTCTATGTTTTCTTGCTATGAATATTAGACGGAATTACTATATTTGAAGTCTGGTAACAATAAATGAGAATTTCATTAGACTTTAATGAATTTTTCCACAATTCTTCTACCTCTCACGAAATTATCAATGTAATATCACAAAATTACCAAGGCTACCACGAAATAACGAACCTTTAACTTACGTTGTAGAAGTAGTATTTGGTACTTGTTCAAGAACGTGTCCAATCTTTTATGTGTCCAGATTTGTACAGCAAATTATCGTCTTTTAGATGAAAAAATCAGAATAAGGATATATTTACACATTTTCTTTTTAATTAATTTTCATGAAATTATCACGAAATTACCAATGTTTACCCTATTACATATTCAACTACATATTTCCCCTAATATTGTTACATAATTATGTACATATTTTGCATGTTGATAATACATACAAATCCTAGCCTTATTTATGAGAGTCATACTAATGGAATGTTTCATATCTCTGTACCCCACAAATTATATTTCTGGTATTAACTTCATGCTTCATATGTAAGAGAAACTAAAATTTATAAAATGATCACAAATGAGGAATCAGTTCCACTATAGACGCATATTTAATCGGCATAAAACATCATACAAAGGCCTCTCGCGTTGCTTTGTAGAGAGCAATTTACTCTCCCTGTGAGATCACCACTTTCCTATAGCCCTACCATGTTAGTGCTGTAACCTGCGTCTTAAACATTCGCTCTTCACGCTTGCTATAATAAGGACTAAAATTTAAATCTAAGCTTTAATTAATAGCAAACCACGCAGCCGTAGCTGTGATACGAACATGTTCATATCAGCGCAAGTGGGAATAGCACGGGAGAATTAGGTCTGTGCTCTAATAAAGCGCGAGCTAAGTTAGGTGGGATATTAATTAAAACGCACATCCATCCCGAGACAATAACTGCCGTTGCATGCCATAACGGCTTAACTCACAGCGGAGAAGAAGGCAAAACAAACTTGTTCTTGGATCCTTCTAACTTGGAAAGTAAGCAGCGATGACTTATACTGGGTGTTCAGTTCAAAGTGTGTCATGACTCGCTGTATGCCGTCATGTGGCTAGCCGATGAGCCCAGAGAATTCAATCTTCCTACACTTCCATAAAGGCGTATTATCTATGTGCCAGAGAAGTTGTCTGACAAGTACGGCGTTCATTTTGAAGAGTACGTACCGATACGTACGGTATTGCCGGTAGTGGCAGGAATGTGAACTGTTTGGAAACACGTACTGTGGTGAGTTTTTTTATGGGGAGAAGGTTAAGACGATTACTTACGTATTTGTTGAGATTAACTTCGACGGTCAACATGGACACGGAGCATTTGATTTGTGTTGTGGAATGTTGCCGTTACCGATGATAAATACCCTGCGTATGATTTGCCCGCGCAAAATACAGTTCGAAAGAGGTTATGGTAGCACACAGATACAGTGTACACACAGACCGTACAGACCGCCATCTGTTGCTACGACGTTCAAGTTATACCGTACACGTTCTCAAGTTCAGATTGAACGCCTTAAATAATAGGCAACTTCTCTGACATAAAAGCTGAAACTCGCTTCAAATCGCTGACTCACAACAGTGACGTCATGACACACTTTGAAATGAACACCCAGTATAGGAAGATATTTTTCGTTACAAGTTTAAATTAAACAGAGAGATTGCGACGTCTCTAAAGTGAGATTGACTGAAGGAAATATTGCAGTACCTCATTTGTTCGTGCTTACAAATAAATGTAGAGGTTGTGAACACAACACAACCAAAATAGTATTTTTCAGGAAGTAGGAAAAACTATATCGAATCTTCACTTTACCCCAAAGTGAACGATAATTTTATGTGTGATCCATGTTACGTCTGTAATCATGATTTTACTTATTTTATGTGCATTTTGTACTCTAAAATCTTTTGGAAATATCCGGTTTTGTTTGAAAATGTGAGGAAAGTTTCAGTTTTGTTCAATATTTATAACAGTAAAACACACACGCAACTTACATCAACTGTATCTTCGACACCTGTGGAGTAACGGTTAGCGCGTCTAGCCGCGAAACCATGTGGCCGGGATTCCCGGTCGGGGCAAGTTACTTGGTTGAGGTTTTTTCCGGTGTTTTCCCAATATGAGTAAATGCTGGGTAACGTTCAGTGTTGGACCCCGGACTCATTTCACCGGCATTATCACCATCTCAGTCAGACGCTAAATAACCTAAGCTGTTGATAAAGAGTCGTAAAATAACCTACTAAAATAAATAAAAAATCAACTTTGTCATGAAGTAACGAATATAACATTACACGGTAATTACGTAGTAAGAACTTCAAAGACTGACGAACACTACTGACGTAACAGAACGAGCCACGGCAACGAAGTGGACCTGGGGGGGGACATGTGGCGAGACTACACCAGGCAAGATGGACCCATGCAGTCACGATGTGGGACCCCTACGGCGGAAAGAAGACTACGGCTCAGATGGTCTGACATGTTTTCCAAAGAGGCGGGTAAACAATGGTCCAGGACAGCAAAGAACAGAGTTTTGTGGAAAGAACTAAGGAAGTTCATTGTAAATAGATAACGTAATCAGTGTTAAGATATTGCAAATACTGAGTGTTCAGTTCAAAGTGTGTCATGGCTCGCTGTATGTCGTCATGTGGCTAGCCGATGAGCCTAGAGAATTCAATCTTTCTACATTTCAACAAAGGCGTATTACCTATGTGCCAGAGACGTTGCCTAGCAAGTACGGCGTTCATACTGAAGAGTACTTACCGATACGTACCGCAACGCCGGTAGTGGCAGGAATGTGAACTGTTTGGAAACACGTACTGAGGTGAGTTTTTTTCTTACTGTAGGGAAATGGGGAGAGAGTGAAAACGATTACTTACGTACAGTATTTGACATTAACTTCGACGGTCAACATGGACACGGAGCTTTTGATTTGTATTGTGGAATGTTGCCGTACGCAACCGATGATAACAAATACCCTGCGTACGACTTGCCTGCGCAAAACACAGTTCGAAAGAGGTTATGGTAACACACAGACCGTACAGACCACCATCTGTTGCTACTTCGTTCAAGTTATAGCGTACACGTTCTCAAGTTCAGATTGAACGCCTTGATTAGTAGTCAACTTCTCTGACATAAAAGCTGAAACTCACTTCAAATCGCTGACTCACCAACGTCATGACACACTTTGAAATGAACACTCAGTATTAAGTCAGTATTAGTGAAAATGTGAGATAATTTTTGTAAATAGTGAAGTCAGTGTTGAGAAAGTGTCAGTTAAATAGTGTAAATAGCAATCAGTGTTTGTCAAAGTGCTGGTGTTAGTATAATGTGGGTAGTGCAAAAAAATGAACAAAGAGTGCTGAGACTAGTTAAAGTTGAACAGGTTTATTAACCATGTCATAAAAGTAGTATACACGACAAGCTCGACTGGATTGGCTCACCAAGCGAGAACACTTGAGCCATACATACATACATACATACATTACATACATTACATACATACATACATTCATACAGTAAGCATTGGCCAGGCAATTTTCCAATTTAATTAAATTTTGAAAATTTTCTGATGATTTGCATATTGTGAGTCCCTTTGCATTCTAAAGGGAAAATATGTGCCCAGGATCTCTACTGTGGGAAGATGGCGGCTTGGCCGGTGCTTACTACATAATCACCCGTACCGTAACACTGGAACGAATGGTGAACGGGAGAAGAGTTCGGGGCAGAAGAATGATAGACAACATTAAGATATATTCATCATATTCGGAGACTAAGACGAAGGCAGAAAACAGGATAGAATGGAGAATGTTGGGTTTGCAGTGAAAGTGGAAACCACTTTGAACTATTTACGAATTAAAGAGTCTAATAATAAATAAACTCAAGAGTTAATCCATTAAGGTTAGGAAGTTCCAAGTAAAGCATTCAACGGATACAATAAGAAGTGTCACATACATGTCAGAAATGTAGAAAGTACAAGCGGATATATTTCTTCCAAAGAACTCTATTAGCATTTGGGCGCGCTAGAATTCAATTCTACTGGATCATGTTCTGCTGGAGGTAAGTTTAGTAATCTTTCAATTGAATTTCTTGTTTGTATTGCAAATAAAATTTGTCGATTAGTTCCTCTTCTATGTAAATTATTTTCGTTTATCTATTCTATTTTTTATGTTAAATTAATTTAGCCTATTGTTTTTGTATATGTATGTATGTATGTATGTATGTATGTATGTATGTATGTATGTATGTATGTATGTATGTATTTACACTGCAAGTGGGCAAGCACCCGGTGGCAGTGGTATATACAATATTAACAATACAAAATAAAATGATGAGCAATACACAATAAAATTTACAATACACAATACAATTTTACAACACATATACAATTTTATACACAATACAATAATAATACACAATACAATTTAACACAATAATAATAAAACATAAAATAAAATACCTAATTTTACAATACAACCTACATAATTATGTATAGACCCTACACAACTTTCAAATAGTCTTTCATTTTACTCTCATCTCATTCCCTGTAGTGGCACTATGACGCATTTCAGTGACACTTTAGCACACATTTCACTGACACTCTGTAACACATTTCACTGACACTATAGAACACATTTCATTGACGCTATAAATTATCACTGATCGGAACTGTTCACTGCACTGTAAAACCATAACTTCACTGACTCACCTCGCTTCACTGATACAACAGCTCAAATAAGTCAAATAATTACATCCTTATGCATACTTATAAACAGAACTACATTTAAACTAAATATTTCTAGTCTAAGGCCCTCTTACACGCTATTTTTAAATAATTTACAATTCAAACCAAGGAAGTAAACTCGTCAGGCTAGATAAATACATGTCACCTTAAAAAATTAAATGTTGAATGTCGCCTTAATTTTAATTTGCACTTTATACACAACTTTTTAAATTATTCTTGAATCTCCTTAAGGAAGGACAGCCCTCAAAGACCGCTGCAGGTAGGTCATTCCAATCATTTATAGTTCTATTTAAAAACGAGAATTTACGTACATCCGTTTTCTGTTTCCTACATTTCATTTTAAAATCATGATCGTTCCTACCATAGTACGTTGGCTTTTCTAACCGAGCCGTTATGTCTACCCATGCTTTCTGACCTAGATGTGCTCTATACAATGATGTTATTCCAATTTTCCTACGTCTATTTCCAAAGTTTCCCATTTAAGTTCTTTTATCGTATCGTTTCCATCTTCTCTTTTACCTTTAACAAATTTAGCTGCCCTATACTGGATTCTTTCTAAGGAATTTATCTGATATATTCTATAGGGATCCCAACATGTAGTTCCGTATTCCATTAACGGTCGCACTGACGTTAGATATGCTATTTCCCTCGATTTGGGGCTAGCCTTTCACAAGATTCTCATGATAAAGTGAAGTGCCCTCCATGTTGATTAATTTGTTTAATTATAGTTTATTTTAAAACTAAATTAATCATCAGATGACTGAAAGCAAGTAATGGTCTCTTAAACCAAATTATAGTAACTTAGCAATTACTTCTAATGAGAAAATTAATAAAGTGCCTAATTAATTTCGACGGCTAAAAATACTAGAATTTAAAAATTACGGATGGTTTGTTATGCGTAATAGAGGAAAACTCTGAAGCACCATGTCATGCAATTCATTACCTGGATATTAAAATGGTAGGTTACATAAATTCACACGAAATTTTATATTACTCTAGTACCAATTAGTTTTCCTTTACTTTCATTTATTAATTTATTAATTCGTCGCAACTAACGACTCACTGGGCTACAGAATCACCGATTGTATAACATTCAGTGTTCAATTCCTTATGTGATTCGCTGATTTCTACGGAAATGCAACCTTCAAAGACATGATCCCACAACTCAGTATAAGAGAATAATGGTCTGGGATGCAAAGTTGAAGTAAAGAGGAAGCTTATCGTCGAGCAGTGGTAAGCATGCTAAGAAAAGAGTTTCTGAAGAGAATATTGAACTCGTACGAACCTCCTTTCCAAGAAGCCCAAAGAAATCAATCCGAAAAGCAAGCTTGCAACTCTAGATTCCTCGGAGTACTGTTCATAATGTTGTACACAAATGGCTTCTTCTTCGAGCATAAACAATTCAAATTATACAGCAGATCAAGACCGGTGATAAAGATAAGAGGCTAAATTTTGCTGCAAGTGTTTTGGAAAAATTGACGAAAATAACTCGTACTTAGATCACGTGTGTTACTCTATCAAGTCAACTTTCCACGTATCAGGAAAATTCAACAGACACAATTGCAGAATCTGGGGAAGTGAGAATCCGCATGTTGTGTTTCGTTTGGCCGCCAAGGTCACCAGATCTATCACCCTAGGACTTTTTCTCGTCAAGGATCAAGTATACAGAACACCAGTGGCTGACCTCGATGATTTGAAACTCAGATTCCGACTTGCGATTCAAAATGTCACTATTCATATGCTGAGGAATACCTGGAGAGAGGTGGAAAACAGGTTCGACATCTGCCGTGCTATAAATGGTAGTCATGTTGAAGAGTATTGATCTTTAAGTATTAGAAAATGTATTATACTAGTATGTCTTTCTCGTGTTAAATTCTATCGTACCTGGTTCACATGTTTCGGTCTGTTATTGATCTTCAGAACTGGCTGTTGCTGGTCTTGGTGCCTTTTGTTTTGTTTCCTGTGGGGGTGTGTTTGTGTAGTGTAATGTGGAGTCAAAGAGTATGTGTGTTCTGAAATTGAGTTGTGTGTTGAGAATTTCCTTTGGATGTGTTTTTGTGTGTCTGTATATTTTCTATTGTTCTAGTGTGTTTAGTTTCTGGCTTTTTTTTTTTTTTTGTTGGATGTGTAGAATTTCCATGTCTGTGTTGATGACTCTGTAGGTGTGGTTAGCATTTGTGATGTGTTCTGCACATGTGAAAGTGTCTTGTAATGTTGTTATGCCTGTGATGTGTTCTTTGTAACGTGTTTGAAATGATCTGCCTGTCTGTCCTATGCAGAAGTTTTTGCAGGTGTTACATTTGAGTTTGTATATGCCTATGTGGTTGTATTTGTTTGTTTGTGTTGTTTGTGTGTTGAGATGTTTGTGTTTTATGTTTTTTTTGTGATTATGTTTTGTCTTTCGTATTATGTTGTCTATTATGTTGGGGTTGTATCCGTTCTCTTATGCTATGTACTTGATTGTGTTTAGTTCTTCTTTGTAATCATGTTGGTTCATTGGTATTTTGAGTAGTCGGTGTACCATTGTTCGGAATGCGGCTTGTTTGAGTCGTTTTGGGTGGTTGGATATGTTGTGTATGTGTGTTGTTGTGCGTTTTCTGTAACAACAAATGTAGCAAGAAAGCTCAAAACTTTATGGAGTACCTCTAGAGAGAGAATTCATATTAAATCTAATTAACAGATCGTCTTTTCCGGTTAGTTTTGTCACTTCTAACTCTATTTATATCATCTATATCTTTAGCAATCTCTTTCTTGCCTATTTGTCTATTATCTTGCCATTGATATCAAAAAGGAACATTGTCGTTGGATTTTGTTTCTGAAGAATCCACTAAACACTCCATCTAACTTTGGTCCTTCTTGACAACACATTCAACCTTCAGATATTTTTCTACTTTGCTTATACAATACTCGAAGAACATTATAAAGAATGATAATTTGTCGTTTCTTTAGTCACATAATTACTTCAGTACGCAAGAATTCACAATGAAAACTGAATAATGAACAACGGGTTCTTCACAAACCAACTCCTCCTTCTACAGTATTTCAAAAGTCACAACGGAGAAAATGTAACCTTAAATACGTAATTGAATGTCTTTACTTTCTTTCTAACAATGAAAACCTGGTAGATATACTAACTGTGAACAAGAAACTCCATTCTGTTTGAATCGAGATCCTTCCATTCTTACTCTTAGTTCCATGGTTTAGAGTATTATTCGCCAGTATTTCGCTGGAGTTCGGATTTCTTCAAATGAGATGTCTGAAAAGTTATTTTCTGAAGTGGTAACCTTAAAAAGTTCATTGCGTTTTGTTATTGAGTTAATTACATTAATTTGCCGAAGGTTTCGTGCTTGTGATTAAAGAAACAAATTCAATCTAGTCTGAAAGGCAGGTTCAAGAAAATAAAGGAATATGTTGGAAAAATTTAAAAATAGATAGATTGATGGATTTATTGAGCAATATTACACATACAGATGTACTATATTAACAGAATGGTTTCTTAAATACCAAGCACGGGTCTTCTGACCGTACGTGCTGTGTAAAACAAGTCCTACTTGTAGGTTTCACCTCCCTCACCTATAGTTAGATCCAAACACTCTCCAAAAGAACACGTAGATGAAAATAAAAAATGGCACAAACAAAATACATTATATAATATATCCTAACCTAAACAGGCATAAAAGTGTACATAATTGAGTATCCCTTCGTCAGTTGGCATCACAAACTTCAACAGATGAAGTTCTAATCTGTCTCGCCTTCAAGAGAAACAATTCAATCTTCTGTTCCCATTCTCTATTCCCCATGAGGTCAAGACATGCAAGCGAACTTCTATTCTGACTTAGTATCGAGGCTGTTAGATATTTTTTCCGGATATGTCCCAATTCGACACACTGCAATAAAATATGTGTCCAGTAGTCCTTTTCTCTGCACAGTGGACAAAGGCGCTCTCCTTCGTTGACAATTTTATTACCCTTCCATGCAACCAATCTTAGCCACGGTAAACCTGCTCTGCTGTTTTTGTTACAAGAATTTATGTAGTCACACCTCCTCCATTTAAGCATGAGATCTGATTGTAAATGTAGTGCGGACTTTTCTGAACATTGGAGCTCAATCCCTTGTCTCTCGGTATCAATTAAGCGCATCTTAACATTACGCATATAATACTTCTGTTGCTCTCTCCTTTTTCCCACACCAATCCCATAATATTACTTGTGTAAAAATGACAATGGATATCAATTAGTGCCCATAAAAATGACTAGAAAACCTTGATTCCCGGATTAACGTCGAATAACTTTAAAATAAATTAGATTTTCTAACTGTGTTAATTGGTTACACTTCAGACAGGCCTATGTTAGCTGAAGTATATAAAGCAATTCTTGCAGAATAAGATTATGGTTAGAGTAAGTGCCACTACGGAGAGGCCATGTAGATGTTCGTAGTGTGTTTGCTTGAGCTTTGTGTTGCTTATATTGTGCGTACATTTTACCTTTCCACGCTTGCGTCATTGCACGATGTTGAGCGTAGAAAGATACAATGTATATACTGAACTCATGTACGTTCTGTGCATTAGGCTTATGTTTGGGGTACATTATTACTAGATTAGGAATTATCTTTATCTTCACATATTCTTTTCCTATATAGGCTCGTATATTCTTAGCGATTGCTTTCTGCAGACATGTTTACCTGTGCGTGACGACACACGTTTGCAGTTAAGGCTACTGCTTCTTGCTCTCACCCTAGCAGTTAACTCAAACAAGAATGGTTCTTACTCTTAAACTGTAAAAGATCGATGAAAATGAATTGGATTTTTGAAAAGGTATTATTTATCAACGTATTGCAGTAGCAATATTTCTGGATCCATCTTTATCTTTTAGCCTAGTACCTAAAGTCGATCAAAATTTTTCAATTTTTTTTTTTTTTTTTTTGTGATATTGAGTTTATGCAATGGAGCGAAGTTCCTCAGAAAATAGCATTTTGTCGTCACATCCTTCACTTATGAAGCCACGTTACAAGAAGTGAATTGCAATCTATCAAAGACTGATTTTTTTTGTTTGACTTTTGATCGAAGTTACCTGCTTAAATAGGGTAAAGTCGATCACCATTTAATTTTTAGTTTAAGATCGATTTTAAAATATTGCGGAGTAAAGTCGATAATTGTTTATGTTTTTAAATAACAAATTAAGTGTATTACATATATTTGATTTGTTATAAAGGGTGTAGAAAAAAATAATCTACAATATATGCCTATAGGATTATATAGTGTATCTTTTGTTACTGTGATCATACAATTCCATGCAATTAGGCCTATAGGTCTCCACTGTGACTATAATTGCCAACTTATAAAACTTAAAAACATATTTTAATACTTCACATACCAACAAACAAACATTTAATAATTCAAAATTTACATCGATATTTAACTTCCTGTGACATTTCAACTCTTCTTGAACCATCTGGTATTAGTCGGTTGGATGATAAACGACTTGATGGCTTGACATTAATTCCTTGGTCAAAAGATAAATCTTTCATCTGGGATTTTACATGTGTAGATACATTAGTCCTTTCCCATTTAAAATCTTCTCTCAATTGTGCTAGATCTGCTGCTGAATCCGCTTATCATGCTAGACGACGTAAATATGAACATTTAAAATCGAATTACATCTTCGTAATTGCATTTGCAGTTGAGACCTTTGGTACGCGCTCTAGAGACGCTAAAGATCTACTGACCCAAACTGATACACGCATAATGTCATATACCGGTGATCCTAGACGTATCAATTTTCTTCGCCAAAGCATTGGAATTGGGGTTCTGCAAGGGAATGCTACGTCCTGAGATCATTTCCTAACTCTATTTCCAAGGATAGGATCTTTCTCATTCAATTCCTTCGTCCTTATATTATTCTTTTTCATATTTTAGAAAGATATTAATTGAATTCTTTTACATAACACGATCAAAATGGTGTAGCCATACAATTTCATATTTAAGTAAAAATTTAATATACAGGGTTAGTTAAAAGTCTTGCACAACCTAAATAACTTTTGAAGCATGTGGTTCAGTGACATGAAACTTGTTATGTGGGGATAATCATATGCTAAGAACTCAATAATGGTATTACTGATTTTTTCTACTTCCGGTCTAACCGGTAGTAACTCCAACTCTCTTATTTTAAATGGAATATCCAATATATGTTTCTTATTTTTGAATAAAGCTCATTAAGACCTTTTAAAAAATTACCCACACTTGACACTTCTGTACAAATTCAGCGTTGCTAAGTCAAGAAAAAAGAAAAGTGTGTCGAATATTAAAATAATAAACGCACCACCTAAATAACTTTTGAAGCATACGGTTCAGTGATATGAAACTTGGTATGTTAGGATAACCATATGCTAAGAACTCAATAATGGTATTACCGAGTTTTTTCTACTTCCGGTTTAACCGGAAGTAACTCCAACTCTCTTATTTTAAATGGAACACCCTATATACATTTTTTATTTTTGAATAAAGCTCATTAATAGATTTTCAAAAAGTACCCACACTTGATACTTCTGTACAAATTCAGTGTTGCTAAATAAAAATGGAAGTGGTGCAAGATATTCCCAAAGCCTGGTTAAATCATTCCTTAAATGGTTTCTATGATCGAGTGACACATTGTAAAGCAGCTGAAGGCTACCAATTTGAACACATAATTTAGAAGGTGAGCTAGCTTTGTTTTGTTTTTGTTAAGGAAGGAGTATTCTATTATTTTAATATTCGATACACTTTCCTGTTTTCTTGACTTAGCAACACTGAATTTGTACAGAAGTATCGAGTGTGGGTACTTTTTGAAAAACTCTTAATGAGCACTAATCAAGAATAAAAATATATACTGGGTGTTCGATTTAAAATAAGAGAGTTAGAGTTACTTCCGGTTAAACAAGAAGTAGAAAACACTCGGTAATACCATTATTGAGTTCTTAGCGTATGGTTATCCCCACATACCAAGTTTCATATCACTGAACCGTATGCTTCAAAAGTTATTTAGGCGGTGCGTTTATTACGTTAATATTCGATACACTTTTCTGTCTCCTTGACATAGTAACACTGAATTTGTACAGAAGTATCAAGTGTGGGTACTTGAAAAGCCCTTAATGAGTACTATTCAAAAATAAGAAAAATATATTGGGTGTTCAATTTAAAATAAGAGAGTTGGAGTTACTTCCGGTTAAACCGGAAGTAGAAAAAACTCGGTAATACCATTATTGAGTTCTTAGCATTTGGTTATCCTCACATACCAAGTTTCATAACACTGAACCATATGCTGCAAAAGTTATTTAGGTGGTGCGGGACTTTTAACTAATCCTGTATATTGAGCATTGGGACTGGAAGAAGAAGACGAGGCGATTATTGTCCTAAATTGATTTGAAGTGTATTATATATGTCTGACAATATTTTTTGTAATACATAATGTACTCTTTTTCATTGAAACTGCGCGATATTAATGTTAAAAACAGAAATCCTCTTTACTTTCAGTGAGGGATATATTCGTGCTTGTAAGTCGATTAAGTATTGACAAGCTGTGTTATTCCGCGGTTACACCCTATAAAAATTCAAACTGCTCAAATATTGGTGAACTATTAAATGTTGCGTATAGCAATTATTTACTACCAACTCCAAATGAAATTAGGTCTTTACCCTGAAGCGAGAGTGTTCAATAATTCACCACATCGTTCAAATAATTAATGATTTTTCCTCAAAAGCATTCAACATTTCCTCACACCACTTATCAATTAGTAAATACTATGTCGTTTTAAACCAAAGACATGTTTGAACTTGTAATGTTTGTTCATTAATATAAGCCACTTCGCTACAGACAATGCTTTTATTTAAGTGGTGTAATAAGTCAATATACTGCTTTCAGATTCTTTCTACGATACACAAATGATTTTGGAGAGAGGTAAATAGATTATTTTACGTTGGTTGATTAAGAAAAAGCTATTGATAGCATTCAGAAAAGAAATCTATATATATAATTTGAACTGGTAATGGAAATTACGGGAAAAAGGCTGAACGGATTTTAATAAATGACCCCTCATTTTGAAGCTTGGAACCCAAAGTTTTTCGGAAAAATAGTAGTTTTCAGTGAAATGTCAATTTTCCTACATCATTTCCCTTCTTTCCAAAATCCATCTTTCGTCAGTTTTGAGAACTAATTAATTGCATTCACGGCTGACTTGATGTTCGCTTCCTTAAGGGAAGCGAGCATCAATTCGGCCGTGTTGCATTTCAGAATAAAACAAAACACACACTACAATAAACAATACGCTATTACACGAATGCCATGACCTACAGGAATGCTGACATAGATCTCAGACGGCTCAGATTCTTTCCCATCATAATGCCAATATGTCTATCTTCATTTGTGCAATTTTTTGATAATGTATAAAATAGTAATATGATTTACAAGAGCGGTATGTTGATGTTTTCATGTTAGAGAAAAAGACTGAAAAAGCGAAACGTAGTTGAGCTTTTTTAATTTCCGAGAACATGAAAACAAACATACCGCTCGTGTATCGTACATTATTTTGTGCGAAGATCGTTTATTACATACCTGAAACAGGAATTTCTAATTAGTTGCAATGAAATCTCCATCTTGGTTTCTGTTCAATGACGGCAATTTTGGAAAACAAAAATATCTCTCTTTAACATTGTTGCTATAAAATCTTTTCTGTGTTTACTTTATTGCAGCAGGCCGTGATATACGTCTGTATTTTTTTCCCCCAGTCTATAAAGGCGAACTTAAAACAAACGGTAAGGTTATGTAATGATTTATTTTCATTTTAATATTTTAACAATATTATTTATACAACATATTGCAGTAATAACATCGGCATCTGGAATGTTGTTGATTTTTTCACGGCTTCCTTAATGTTACTTGTATCAGGAATGCAATAACTTTAATGGAGTAGTAGAGTTTACTTAATTTTTGCAAATATTTAAAAACAATAATTAACAGTGCAATTTAGGTGAAATTGCAGTGGTAAGTTTCCAATTTAAAATTATTACTATGTTCAGCGTCTTTCAAAATAATATGTTAAAAGCCTAAAGCAGTAAAATGAATATGACGCTTAAGCGGTAAGAAGATGGAAATTGTTATGTGTGTTACGTAGGGAATACTGAATGTGGTATTTCACACTTACCGCGTATTGGTTTTGTGCGGAAAGCAAGCAAATACGCACGATCTCGCACAAAAAAATTTACAGGTCTGATTCTCTGGTCTGTAGTTTTCTGAGTACAGCTGTGTATTGGATATTAAGAACTACAAAACTTAAGAATATTTGATGACATTACCATTAAAAATGAAATATTGTTATAGTTAATGCAACGCATAATGATATACTGATAATATGATAGTGAAACCAGTTGAGGCTTTATGTAAGTAGACGCAGAGAAAGAATATTTTATATTAGATCTTCATTTCTATAATTTACTGAGTAACGGCTATAGGCCTATATAAACTTATGTTACTGAAAACTATAAAACTTACGTAAGGTAACAATATTGTTATTCAAAATTAATTTCATATTTCTTTGATTCAATTGATTAGATTTGTGATCGCTACCAGGCATATTTTGTTATAGGGAAAATAGCATGCCATTTCACTTCTTGCTACCGTTATGAGTAAGTTTATTTCTCGCAACCAGCAACAAATGAAACACTGAAGCTGCTAACCATTTACGATGGACAATTTTATTTAGGGCGCATATAAGATTCGACAACTCTGACATATCATTCGCCTCATTTTCCACATCTCAGCAATAAATTCGTCACAACAGCCTATATTACAGAAAATATACGAAATAACATTCATTGTTACACAAATTAATCCAGCAGTATTTGATATATCAGTATTATCTGGAAGAAGCGCAAAAAATTACAATTCATAAGAAAAAACCAAAAGGTATTACTTATTGATAAAATAAGAGGCCTACAAGATTAAGTAGTCTCTTCATTACCTCAGCAAGATCTCTTAGTGGGAAAAAGTGATTCTGCCCTCTACATTTCAGGGTAGTTCAAGAAACATGCAGCCGCTATACCAAAATGCTAAGTCTTTTGTTCAAAGCATGACAAACCTTACATTTTCTTAACTTTCACATACAATCTGCAATGACACGAAATAGCTACTGCATTACTGCCACATGAAAAACCCACTGATCATCGTGACTTTGTTACTAGCGATTTTGCATTGAAACACAAGAACTGAAGACGGATAGGTTCAAGAAAATGTATTTGGCAAAAAAAAAAAAAAAAAAAAACACATTCAGAGGGAGTATGTTTCACTATTATGGAAGCAAATAAGTATCAAAATGTCTGGTATTCTTCATTGAAAATAAATCTGAACAGTTTTTATTTGAACTTTTATGGACTTAGTTTGCAGCAATTGCTCCACAAGCCACTAGTATAACTTTATTTCTGACTACGAACCGAACGTGTTCTACCAAATTGTTAAGAACAAATGATAGATACTCAATAAGACAGTAAGAGTAAACTAAAATGTAAAGGAACATTATGTCCATTCTATCGTCTTCAGTGTTTAAACAAGTACAGGGACATCTTTTTTTTTTAGTTGCATTTTTATTGTACCTGCATTTCTGAATGTACCTCACTCCCACCCCTTCACTAATGTCCTTGCTCCCGTCAGACACACAAACTTACGGCCGCTGTTGCATTCGAAGTCTTCAAGCAGTGAAGTAAACACTGCAGTGTATAGTGTGTTTCAGAAATATGGTTGCGTTTTCTATAGAAGAAAGAACCTATATTAATAATATCGTACTAAAAATTATATTCAAGAAACGATAAATTCAATTTCAGATAATATGCTTCAAAATGTTTTTAATAATATGCGTAAAGAATTGAAGCCTGCATTGTAATGAACGGCAACCATTTTCAGCAACTTGTTTAAAAATTCAGATTAGCTTATTTTGAATTGAGGTGGCTAGAAGCAAAGGAATGCTAGTGACATTTGTAATGACATGAGTTAAGTGCATCCAGTGTAAGCTATAGTATCTAAACTTTTAGTGGCAAAGGGATATTTTAATCTCATCACACATTAAAATTTAAATACAAATTTCACCGATATTACGGAAGCTTAAATATTTAAACCCCATTTTCTCAAAAGTAACTTAAGTGCACTTACAGCCTTTTTCTTATGACCCCCTCAATTTAAATGCACTCTCTATATTGTATGTTAACATCAATAATTAATATGCTAAATAAAGTAGACATTACATAACGAACATAGCCGCCTGAAAAGTTGAGTTTTTGAAAAAAAAATGTTACTACTCTACTGTATTTTGATTAATTTCATAAAAGTGATAATCAAACTGAAAATCGTAATATCGTATTTCCCTACAACATAAATGGATACACTACTTTTCTCTCCTCCTATAGCTAGTAAAATGATTTGTTTACATATTGCACTAGTAACATCAAACTCCTGTAACGGAAGGGGGTAACAGTGTTTCCGAGTATAGACAGGTTAATGTTAAAAATGTTAGTAAAAATAAAGTGATGTCCCTGTATGTGTATGAAGAGGAACTTGTAAGGTACGACAATAGCGAATTTTTGCCACACTGGTTTTCGTTTACGGTAAATTCTAAAGTCACATATTCGATGTTCTACTCATCCGTCACCAGAAATCGTTATACCAAAGTCTAGCACATACAGTCACGAAGCTCAATACGTAGGGAATATGCATCCAATAACAGTTGAACGTCAGTTGTTAGCCACTAGGATCGCTACTATCGCACAGTCTATTGTTTCTAGTACTCTCAGTCGCTAACCGCTTGGAGCATTGTATCGCGAGAAATGCAAAAAGCATCTCAAGCTTCGTGACTATACGTGGTGTTACGTTGACACAACAATCGCATTCCTTTACCATGAAGCTTCATCGTGACAATATTAATGCGCGAAGTAATTGCAACTAATCCCTATGAAAGCTTGAATCTATGGAAAGATATTCACGAGAAAACAGTGACTGCAATTGGAAAATCTTTCTCACTGCGAGACATTAAAGAGTATATGGATCATCTTATCAAACTATGACTGAATTCTGACTTGCGCTCGTTTCATAAACAAACATACTTGCGTCTTAATTACTACCATTACAGGCTCGTTGCATAATGTACTATTATTACTGAATTTCAAGTTTGCCGTACTAAAAAAAATTCAAGCCCATACACAGAACGAGTTAATTGGCGACGTCCCTTCACTACAACTCATTCGCGTAACGTATTGCTTTGTGTGTGCTTCAGATTTGAGGTATTTGCATCCACAGCCACGGCTAAGCCACGCAATCTGAAAATTGATGTGTTTTGTGCTCTTATCTTTAACGCTTATTCTTCATAGACCGCACCTGCTTCCACGCTGGCAAAATCCCCGACCAAAGGCGAGGAAACTGACAGTTGCCAGACATTTATCATTTTATTCCAAGCAATACAGAGAAATTTGCTTTCCTCTCGAGTTTTATTACTCTGAATCTAGAAGTGAAACCGAATACCCTATTCCCTTACCTAAATTTTAATTTTTAATTATGTACCCACCATTACTTGCTTACAATTTACACATGGCTTTTAAGGAATCCGAAGGTTCATTGCCGCCCTCACATAAACCCGTCATCGGTCCCTATCCTGTGCAAGATTAATCCACTCTCTATCATCATATCCCATCTCCCTCAAATCCATTTTAATATTAACCTCCTGTCTGCGTCTCGGCCTCACCAAAAGGCCTTTTTTCATCCAGCTTTCAACTAACACTCTATATGCATTTCTGGATTCTCGCATACTTGCTACATGCCCTGCCCATCTCAAACGTCTGGATTTAATGTTCTTAATTATGTCAGGTGAAAAATACAATGCGTGAAGTTCTGCGTTGTGTAACTTTCTCCATTATCCTGGAACTTCATCCCTCTCATATTTTCCTAAGAACCTTATTCTCAAACACCCTTAACTTCTGTTCCTCTCTCAAAGTGACAGTCCAAGTTTCACAACCATAAAGAACAACCGGTAATATAACTGTTTTATAAATCCTACTTTCAGATTTTTTTACAGCAGACTAGATGACAAAAGATCTGAACCGAATAATAACTGGCATTTCCCATATTTCTTTTGCGTTTAATTTCCTCCCGAATGTCATTCATATTTGTAACTGTTGCTCCAAGATATTTGAAATTTTCTACCTCTTCGAAGGAAAGACCCTAATTTTTATATTTCCATTTCGTACCATATTCTCGTCACGGGACATAATCATATACTTTGTATTTTCGGGGTTCACTTCCAAACTTATCGCTTTACTTGCTTCCAGTAAAATTTCCATGTTTTCCCTAATCGTTTGTGAATTTTCTCCTAGCATATTAACGTCATCTGCATAGACAAGAAGCTGATGTAACCCATTCAATTCTAAACCCTTCTGTTATCCTGAACTTTCCTAATGACATATTCTAGAGCGATGTTGAAAAGTAAAGGTGATACTGCATCTCCTTGCTTTACCCCGCAGTGAATTGGAAAAGCGTCAGATAGAAACTGGCCTATACGAACTCTGCTGTACATGTCACTGAGACACATTTTAATTAATTGAACTAGTTTCTTGGGAATACCAAATTCAATAAGAATATCATGTAATACTTCTCTCCTAAACGAGTCATATATTTTTTTGCTGTGGTTGTGCCAAAGAATCAGTCCCACCCCGTGGCTTATTGTAGGGATTCGTACATGTATACACTAATCTTACAGATATCACAGGAGATATTTCAGAGGTTAAAATATGAATTCTATATTTTATGTTAATTTTATTAATGTATGTACATGACTTCAGAATGTTATATATTGCTTCAATTTTCAGCCAAATAATAATAATTTTTGTTCATGTTCAAAAATGTACTTAAATAACACATCTATCTCTTATTTGGAACGCATTTCCAAAACATCATTATTTCACAGTTTTACTTCTTATATAATTTAAAATTAATAATAAAAACTGACTAAAATTTGTATTGTCAATTCTAAAAATAGACGAAATGCTGTATGTTTTCCACTCATTCAGATTAAAAATGTCTATTCCCATCCTCATTTATAAGCAGTTAAAAAAAGTGTTTCCTATGTGGATACTTTATCTCATAAATTGGATGTAGCCCTGAAACTTAATTTTATGCTCGACCATGCCGAAATTATACACCTGGTAGCAGCCCTTTAATGGACCACATTAAAGTACACATATTCATTAAAGTTCACGTGTTCCACCAATCAGAAAACACCATTGTAGCAATATGAAAGCGCAAGTATCGATTATTCTCGGATATGCAATCGAAAGATAACCAGCGAAACATCACGGAGGCTGGAAATCCAATACTGTCGCAGAAGGTTATGTTCTGTTACTATAATAATTAGCGTTAATTGTAAATAATATTCAAATAAATTCAATTTGTCATCTCGTTTTTCAATGTCTAAATCAATTTCAAGGTTATATCAAGATTAATTTTTATCTTACTCTCTAGATTATATCAAGGTCAATTAAATTTGTTTCTAGGGAAAAATCAATACTTTCACGTCTGCGCACATCTCACAATTTACGAGATATTGCACAAGGTCAGTTCCGCTCCTCAGATAAGAATAACATGAATACTTATGAATAACTTCAAGTTAGAAATATGGTCGAGCATAAAAAATCTTATGAAACTTGCCTGTAATGGTAATTAAGACGCTCGTATAAAAATTATGAAACGAGCGCAAGCGAGTTTCATAAACATGCTCGCCTCTTAATTACTACCATTACAGGCTCGTTACATAATGTACTAGTATCATTCCTTATTAGTAATATAATCGTTCTGTGCGTGTCTGTTTTTCATATCTCCCTTTTATTTTATTTGTATTATTTTTGTGAAATTTGGTATAAAGTTAGATTAGTTATAATAGTGGTAATCAATGATAACGGTAGTAATAATAATAACTGTTGTTTCACTGTTTTATTATTAGTAGGCATTATTTTCGTTTTGAAGATTCAAACTATGCATAGTTACAGCACGAATGGCCGTATGAGCTCGTGCGAAGGATCTTGTGTACATGAGTTTGTATAATTTATTGTGCATCAATAAATGCACCTATCTATCTATCTATCTATCTATCTATCTATCTATCTATCTATCTATCTATCTATCTATCTATCTATCTATCTATCTATCTATCTATCTATCTATCTATCTACCTATCTACCCATCTACCCACCCTACCCACCCACCCACCCACCCACCCACCCACCCACCCACCCACCCCCCACCCACCCACCCACCCACCCACCCACCCACCTGCCACCCACCCACCCACCCACCCACCCACCCACCTGCCCACCCACCCACCTGCCTGCCACCCACCCACCCACCACCCACCCACCTACCCACCTACCCACCCACCCACCCACCCACCCACCCACCCACCCACCCACCCACCTACCTACCTATCTATCTATCTATCTATCTATCTATCTATCTATCTATCTATCTATCTATCTACCCTATCTACCTACCTACCTACCACCCACCTACCTGCCCACCTACCTACCCACCTACCTACCTACCTACCTACCTACCTACCTACCTACCTACCTATCTATCTATCTATCTATCTATCTATCTATCTATCTATCTATATCTATCTATCTATCTATCTATCTATCTATCTATCTATCTATCTATCTACCTACCTACCACCTACCTACCTACCTACCTACCTACCTACCACCTACCTACCTACCTACCTACCTACCTACCTATCTATCTATCTATCTATCTATCTATCTATCTATCTATCTATCTATCTATCTATGTATCTATCTATCTATCTATCTATCTATCTATGTATCTATCTATCTATCTATCTATCAATATAATCGTTCAAGTCTATGAACGGAATTTTAAGACATTGCCTTTGTTAGGTCCATAGATTGCTGCTTTCCCCTAATTCTCAGAGAGTGGGTGTCTTGTGGTAAAAAGTAAAAGTATACTACTGTACAGTAAGGTGTTCCTTATCCTAAATCTGTCGTGGTAAAATTGTGGACGACCTTTCGCGAAAAGAGGATGGAGGATTATCAACACGTAGGTCGTGCGAAATCCAGCCACATCTTACTTTACTTCCACTATGATTTAAGGGCCGAGCTTTATCGTATCAGAAAGCTCCTGGTCCTAGAGACGCATATGCGATACATGCTATCTCCTAGGCAACGGCCAGCACCGTGAGCTCGTAACTAACGGTCCATTCCGCAACCCGCATTGACCAGACCTGCGAAACAGAATCCTGGTCGCTCTTTTCATGACGTTAAATGTCATACTACAAGAAATAACTTTTTCCTTTTCTTCTCTTACCCTCTTCATATATTTTCTGTCTTCGCAGTTTCTTCCGGCATAAAATTTTACTATCTTTTCACGAACATTCGACTCTCTTTTTTATTTTTCGCCTCATAGAACATTTAAGATACGTTTTGTGAGGACACATATTTTTGTATTAAACTTATACAAAAATCACAACGATGCAGTTCCATTATCAAGTTAAAGAATGATTCTTGCACAACAGAATCCGTTAAATTAGTTACAAAATTAAAACAAAAACATTATTTGTTTCAAATCCATTTCGAAATGAAGCGGGTCTGTGCCTCATTTCGACCGTTACAATCTATGCTACACGAAAACATTTTTTATAGCTCGCCAAACGCATTCTCGCTGTAGTGTGTAACGGAACTAAAGCTGCATCTATACAGTTCAATATTGCAAATCTCGTATGCATGCAATCTCGGAAGAATATTGAAATAATCAAGTTTAAGAGGTACGTTCAATTAAGATGCATGAAGATTTTGTGACAACATGCTGCGCCGTTTTAAATGTCGTCTTCACTGCGAAAATTTATTAATTAATATTAAATATCAATCTTGCATTCATTGCTTTAAATTTGAAAGAAAAGTTTAACCGTGTAGTTGCATCTTAATGTATTCATGATCATCGATTTAGGGGGAAACAGCTGGCGACAACGACTAAACAAAAGAACGACCATGCGATAAATTGATAGCGATAAATCTAGCTGCAAAAATTATCGCAAAGTGTGACTGTGATTGATTGGAATTCAAAATTTCATGACACTTCATTGGTCGAAAATGGAATGACGTCATATAAACAAAATAATCAGCATGATTTCTTAACTCGGCCAGCTGGCTCGTTCCGCAAACAGCCATGTTCACAAAATACATTACTAATGTAATAACTCTTTCGTAAATAACTATTATCAATCCAACTTATCATCATTTATTCATTTAACCCATAGTTCCGGAGTCAGAACATAGGTATCCTCCTAGCGAAGGTTTTAATATCTACAATAAATATTTAGTTGCATTTATTTGCCGACAGGGGGCAGAGGGACACGTGGTAGGCTCATCATCTCAAACTCTGCCTATTACGTAGCTAAGGGATAACTCGGATGCGAGAGAGGAAAAATTTAGTGCAGAGGCTATAATATAGGCTGGAGGTCTTCAACGTGGCGGAAAATTCCGATACGGGACACACGGCTTAAAGTTCCTCCCGGTGGACTTGCGCTCCGGATTTTTGCGTCCTGAGGAGTCCATCGATCTCAGCCGGGTAACCCACTTACGCAAAAACCAAACTAAAATCGTAACAGCCAACTTTTCCTATTAGATGTTCTTGGTTTTAAAAAATCCATAATTTTTATTTTAAATTATTGTAATTTATTTGAATTGTTCTCGGTTAAGTTTGATTGATTTGTAGACAGTTACTGAATATAAGCTAAATATGTCCAATAACTCAGAATTAATACAATGGGGAAAAAGAGAAAGACAGAGAGTCAGGCGACATTTCCAAAAAAAAAAAATCGATATCACAAATGCTGGAAACCTATAATCATATTACATTTTATTTGAGAAAATCTATATATATATATATATATATATATATATATATATATACAGCACTGTAGTGGCTTCCAAGACTTTAAGTCCATTGAAATCATGTCCGTATGACTTACGTGTTCTAATATTTTTGTCCACATTTTATGTGCGTCCATATTTTTTGGGTCCATGACTGTTTTAATGTCCACCTTTCTTTCATACTGGATCAGCATTATTTTTAGCTTCCTGTTTCATTGTTCGTCGAAACTATGGAAATGACTACCTTCTTTCTTCTATAGAGTACATTCAGCGACAACCATGGATGAAGCAAAATTGATTCAGTCTAAAAAAGGAAAACTGTTGCTATTGTATAAAAGTTTTTATTATCATCATCATTCATACAGCAGTAATGGGTAAAAGAGATACTGGAGATGTGAAAAAAGAGATGTTCTTGGCGGGCACTTGAATATGCGACACCCTATTAAAAGATTGTACCTATAAAATTTAAGTCGAGTAGAAGAGATTGTTCGGAATTACAACCACTACAACGAAGAAGGGCACATCAGAACTTACCTCTAAACTAATAGTTATCATCTGAAGCTGTATGGAGATGAACAGGCAGAGAGATTGAGTAGGGAATTGAAGTAAATTTGTAGATGGACATAATGTATTGTACAATCATGTAGTGAAAGCAAAAATGTGGATATAAAATTTCTGCACTTGGACTAAAATAAAATGGACATATGCTTCATTGGACATATATTTATGGACATAGTGTAGTGGACTTTTATGTAATGGACATAATAAAATTGACATTAAAATTGTGGACATTATAAAAAGGATCTAACGTCTGTGTTCCCTGTAGTGCTATACCTGTACATTGAATTAATGTACCAATTTTATAATGTACTCTGAACTGATCCACAGAATTTCTATAACTTACACACTGAAATGACACATAGAATTTCTATGCACACTCAATAAATAGTGGCAACATTTGAATTAACAAGTGAGAAAATACTTTTGGAACAGTCACATTGTTGCAGTGCTCAGAAGTAATCTCCTCCAACATGAAGAACCCGCCTCCACACCTCAGGGAGACGACGGATGCCTTCCACAGTGTCTTGTTGTACTAATCTTCGAACAGACTGCTCCACTGCTGCTATAATTGCCTGTCTGGGTCTAAGGCGAACTCTTCTAAGTGGTAATTCCATTTTCGGTAAAAGAGTCAAAATCACATGGACTCGTATCTGGAGAGTATTAAGGATGCTTCAGAATTTCCCAGTTCCATCTGCGAAGTAAATTAATCACAGAGGCAGCTATGTGAGAGCGAACACTATCATGTAGCACAATAGGATGAGAATTCAGGAGATTTGGACGTTTACAGCGCAACGCTGGTTGTAAATGGTGTTCCAGAAAGTAAGTGTACTATGCACCATTCACACGATTTCCGACAGGAACTGAATGAGTGAAGAGGATTCCGTCAAAATCATAACCAACAACGGTGTTCTTCCAGCAGCGCTCACTTGCCGATTGCGGTCTTCCAGCTCCACGTTTTTGATGAACATCTTCCCTCCCGCTGCGAAATGCATGCGTCCACCTAGCCACGGTACGATATGGTGAAGTCTCTCTACCACAAGCTTCCAGTAATGCTGTATGGCATTGCCGAGCATTCTTGCCTCCTCTTTGCTAAACGTTTTAGAGCGCTATAGATAACAAATTAAACTCACTACAAATATCTTATAAATGAGATTATTGTCTTCAAACTTACAGATAACACACATCAGTTTCTCTTCTTTCTCACTGTTATCAGCTCGCATAATTTACCGCTGATAGCGCCACATACACAACATTGTTGCCACTAATTTATTATTGAAAGATGCATGTATTATAAAGTTATGAAATTCAGTGTGCATTGACTCGATCCACTAACATTTTATACAGAGTGATTCACGAGGAAAGGTAAAAAATTTAGGATACGATATCTTAGGTCATTTTGAGTGAAAAAGATCATATGAACATAGGTCCGTTTTCGAACGATGGCGGCGGTAGATGCATTTTTTTTTTTGGTAAAACGTCTCGCCCCAATGTGAATCAGACGTTACCATATGCTGTTGACGTGAGACAAGGTCAAGGTCGCAATGAATGACGTAACATTGAAATCTGCATTGTGAACGATGTAGATTAGAGGAAGAAACCGGGTGGTAGGGCATTACAAATGTCCAATCGCCTGCCCTTGTGTGATGTAATGACACAGAATCCGAAGATAACACAAATAGCCTACACCATCATCAATTCATAGCAGTCCATTCAGCTACCTACTGTACAGTAGTTATACAGGTACAGTTATCAGAAGTGTTAAGTTATGTTTTTCAAGATGCTTTATAAATTTTCGACTACAGAATTCGCCGATATTGTGTATGTTTATGGTTTGTGTGATGGAAGTACCTTGCGTGCCGTCGCTGAATATGAACGACGCTTTCCGAATAGAAGTGTACCATATCGAAGAGTACTTACTGTCTATAGTTTTGAATGAAAGACTTGGTATAGCAAAGGAAGGGGGAAACGAGAGAGACGCTAATCGACCGTATTTTGGATGCGGCATAGAGAACAGTTACGTGCAACTCTCCCGCGCGATCAGCGCGATTCACGCCCGAGCGCAACAGTGCATTGAAGCAGAAGGAGGTACCTTTGAAAATGTGCGAAAACATCGACCCCGACGTCTAGAATATTAGGTATGTATGCATACATGAGTATAAACTTTAAATTTGTCCGTTATCTCTCTCTATATGCGAGTTAGTACAATGGAATCTTAGAAGTTTTTGTGAAATCAAAGAGCCATATCTCCGTAACCGTTCGAAAACGGACCTGTATTCATATGAAGTTTTTGACTCAGAATGACTTCAGAATTCACAGCCTAAATTTTTTACCTTTCGTCGTGAATCACCCTGTATACAATAAATTCATACACTGAAAATACATATACACGTAGATTCACACTGAATTGGTCTAATAAAGTTCTATATAATCTGAATTAATAATAATTGAAAAAGTCTTTAAATTTCTGTTGATTGTAAAGTACTGGGTACAGTATTTTCTGTAAGAGACTTGAGAATGTGTAACCCCGAAAATATAAATTCTACTTCAATTAACGTCTATACGTACGTAAGAAAGTATACCTATCTTAAATTCCTTTACTTTATGTGAATGTAAACTTCTGTAAGAAAGAAATAAGGTAACATTCTCGAAATAGACCACAATAAGTTCATAATTTTGGAATAGAGACAGTGAGAGCAGTTTCTTTATGGACAATATAAATGCCTAGAATTGTGAGTGATAATAGAGAGCGGATAACAGAGAATGAAGGAAGAGCAGTAATGAGGACTGCTGAGACAGAAGATGTTGTGGCATTGTAGTCAACGTTGTCGCTCAGTGTCTTCTTCTTGTGTCATGTTGGTATTTACTTAGAAATTCTCCCACTAATTAAAAGAGGACTTTGATGTATCTTTGCTGCTCCCTTGTCATTTCGCGATGAAGTAAGGGATAAATGGTATGAAATTCCAGTCCGTGTAGTACGTATTATTTCACACGGGTATGATGTCACTACACACACTGAAAAGCCTAAAAATCGTCATGAAATAGGGAAGTAATCAGAGAAGGTTCTGTAATTCTTTTACTCCTTCACTTCTTACGATTTAGTTTACTTCTTTTTGCGTCAAACTAGTTTCATTTATAGTCGATAGATGGATTCAAATCTAGTACACCAGTAGTAATTAACTCGTTCTCTTTACCCAATAGCACTCCTCCATGCGGACATGTAATTTTTAGTGTGCAGTATGCAAGAACAGATAATCCCACTCAAACAGTTAACGTCGGCAGCCCTTTCATACTCAAGCTTACACCGCTCGCAGCGTGTTTGTTACTCGACGAGCTAGTCAGTATATGTACAATCAGGATATTGTATATACGCAATGGGAGGGGGGGAGGAAACCAACACAAAAATTAAATGGTTACGTTCCAGTAGCAAATGATTTCACTTGAAAGTTTATTTGACAGGCATATTTCACAGTCTTTGTAGACCCGAAAAGTACTGTAATATTTAATATTTTATTAAACACTAGCCGTACCCGTGCGCTCCGCTGCACCCATTAGAAATAAATATAAAGTAATCACATAATTAAAATAGGACGTTTGATCCAGGGAACATTCGTGTTTGATAGAAGGATAAATCGTTTAATATGTTACTTAATTTAAATTGTATTTAAAATATTAAAATGCGATCATTTTGATCCAGAGACCACTCATTTGGTGCAATGACAATTCCTTTAACATGTTTCTTAATTGTTATTACCAATTATTTTTGGAAAAGCGAAAATTAACAGAAAAATTTTGGCTACAGATTTGTTATTATGTTTATATTATATAATATTATGAAAAAGTGTGTTGATAACGGATGTACTCGAATTAGAAAGTTTTTAATTTGTTGTGGGAGCTCTTGAATCTCAGGAGGAACAACTTTTACAACAGCGCAACATAATCTGCTTGGCTCATTATCCAATTTTTTTGCATTGCATTTATTGCATATATATTTTATGTACTTTAACACGATTCAATTGAGCATAGTTAAAATTTGAATTATAAAATAATGGGTTGCTAAGCTAACGTACTATTACTGCATACTAAATCAATATACTCTCGTTGTTCGTTAATTCTCAGAGATAAAAATGAATATGTTCATAAACATTATTATAAGAAATACAGGAAATGAATATACAGAATAACCTATCAAATATTCTGTGCATAAGAAGCTATTTTAATCTTACCTGTCCTCAATTCACTCACAAGTTACTGTAATAACATTATAGCATTATGTCCATCCAGAGAAACTACACTTTCCAATGATGAAATAATAATTAATTATACAAATCGGTTAATTTAGCTTCCGATATTACTTCATACAAACACAGAAACTTTGTCTGTAGGCTATGTTTCATAGCTTTCGATTGTTGTGTCCAAGGTCTCTTACAGACGAAGTCATTTGTTTTTTATTTCAATACACCGCCTTAGATGGCAGTTACTTTAATTTTAAAACTAATTTATCTCATTAAATATCAGTCCTATCAAAATTTTTACAGAATAAAACTTATCAGAAATCAGTTTTAAAGAAACTATTGCTATGTAACATATTTCACAGAAATCAATAATAAGCGAGATATTTCGATTTATTTAATTCAGGTCCCTTTATAACCCCCCTTTTAAATAACGTATTTTGAATGCCATATAGTCTATAATCTAAGTTACAACGAACTTAATTTATATTCCAATTTTCATCCAAATCCGTTCAGCCATTATCGCGTGAAAAGGTAACAAACATACAGACAGACAAACAGACAGACAGACATACAAACACAAATTTGAAAAAAGCGATTTTCAGTTTCAGGGTGGTTAATTATATATGTTAGGACCAATTGTTTTTGGAAAATCGAAAATTACCAGAAAAATTTCGGCTACAGATTTATCATTAGTATAGATTATTTTTAATTTTTTGTAAAGCAGTGCAAAATCGATCGTTTATGTCGAACTAAGCATTATGGTCTTACGAGTTCAGCAGACCAAGCCGTTTGTTGTCCTATCATCATTTGTTTTCTTCCGCTATGAGTTCTCATTTTGTGAATAATAGGTCGCTTGAAGAACGAAGACAAGATTTTCATTAAACATTTTCATTATTTATAATAATTTATCTTCCCGTCAAATTGTAAGGAACTGCGCTCAGCGAGAATGGTCTGTTTCAAGTGTACAACGATTCATTAGCCAGATACAGACTTGATATCTGTCCTGGGAGATTATTGCGTGAAAGATCGCATTTCTCAGATTCTCTGATGGTTTCAAACGAGATCTTAATGCTATGGACTATTTTGTATGGGGTCAGCTATAAAAGCAGTTTACTATAAAATAAGAATTCGTAATATTGAACATTTAAGATAACGCCATGTGGAATGTTGGCACCGGCTTGATCAAAAGACAGATATCCAGTGCTACTGAACAATGGAGTAGACACCTACAAAGGACTGTGCAATAAAATGGCGGTCACATAGAGCATCATTTTTAATTTTACGAATATTCTATTTCTGCATTTTTAAGTAATAAATTGTCTTCAAAAACCACATTTTTCGCATCATTGTGTACTAACCTCCATAAAGTTTTAATTGAGCCGAAAAAAAAACATTATACAAAGTCCTGCTCATTTTTAAGGTCTACTCTTTCCAACAATGTATTCATTATAAACCTATGTTACGTATTTCCGAAAATAAGATATTTATAATTTTGTGCCGCTTTTTTGGCTCACTGTATACATATTTACAGTGTTGCTAGAAAGTTTAAAGACACCTTATAATTCTTATAAAATGTTGCCCTGTTCTTAAATTATTAGATAAACCTACACTATTTTGAACTGTTGGTTAATAATAGGAAAGACTAATCTTCAGTGTGATTTCGATATTTATATGATGACTGTTAGTCCTTATAGAGAATTTATAAGTTTTTCAAACAAAATAAAAAAGTTACATTTTCTGTATTAAAGTTGAAAAAGAATAAGTAACTAATTGGTGCACCATTCTCAACTATTGCTGGATGATGTAGGATATATTACCCTTTAAAATAGTAACTTAAGATCATATAAAAAAAGTTTCTTTTTGAATATCCTAGCAGTTTGTAAGGTTTGAAATTTAAAAAATGGAGAAATTTTGTTATTAATAGGTTCATTTGTACCTCATGAATGGTGGAAGCTATAAGGTTTGCAGAGCTGCGTCCCCCCTACCATTGTAATCCCAAGAAACGTAGCTCCATTTAAGGGGAGAGGATGTTATTTTTTGGTGAAAAATGAGTAAATTTTCAAAAAAAAAAAAAATCTTTCAAATACTCCGTGATATGTGTGGGATGCATATCATAACATTTTGTGAGTATTTGTGCCCTTATTGGATGTTGAGTCGCCATTTTTAAGCTTCCTGCGTTATGGATTTTTAAATTACACGCCCGCTTTCATCGGTTTCCAGTAACTTCATTTTTTTGCTACATTGCCAGACAAAAATGGATGTAATTTCTGAACTATTACAGATATATGCATGAAATTTAGAACACACATTCTATAGACTATTAGGAAACGTTTCGCTGTGACAGAATTTTGTTAATTGATTTCGTTTTAAAAATACGTCCGTTTGTTTGGAAGAAAGGAAATCAGAAAATTGTTATTAAATTTTAATTGTTTATTTTCCAAACGTAGGGACTAATACCAAAATTCTGTTACAGACAGTTTCTAGAACATGCTTTTGCAAATACATTGCAACAAACGGTTTGAATCTATCTTTAAAAACGGTTTAGATATATCGGTTTTAGTACAATCCTGGATTGAGTATATTTTTTCTTTCAAATTTGGGTCCCCAAATAATTTTTTTTTTTCATTTTTTTATTTGGTTGAGTTGCCACAGCTATGAGCTCTCTACATACAAGAAATTGATATTTTACACCAAATAGGAAAACAGTTTTTAAAAATACCATCCTCTCCCCTTAACAGTTACAGATGAACCGACCAATAACAAAATTTTCCCATTTCTTTAAACTTCAAACCTTAGAAACTGTTAGGACACTCACAAAGAAAATGTATTTACACATATTTTATCTTTACTAATTTAAGGAGTAACACAGCGTACATAACCCAGCCACAACTAAGAATCGTTGCATCAATTATTTATTAATTTATTTTCAACTTTAATTCTGTAAATATAAGATTTTTTTTCTTTGTTTAAAAAATTTATGAATTCTCTCTAAGGACTAACAGTCATCATATAAACACCGAAATTGCACTAAAAATGAGCATCTCCTATTGTTCATCAATAGCTCAAAGCATTGTTAGTTTCTCTAATAATTTTAAGGCCAAGGCAGCATTTTATATGAATAAAAGATGTCTGTAAACTTTGTAGCAATACTGTATACTTCTCCTTCCGCGTGTTTGTTTTGTTTATTGGTTTGTATATTTTCTTTGTTTATTCATCCATCCATCCATCCATCCATCCATCCATCCATTTATTTTTGTGGAGTTAAAGCCACCAGAATTTCTCTTGCACTCCACCAGAAATACGTACATGTACAAACATTTGAAATCCGCAGTGAATAATCTAATTAATAACGTTCAATTACACAAAAACATACATACACAATCAGAAAATTAATAATTACATTAACACAACACTGAAAAAGAATAAATATCATTGAAATATTGTCCACACCTGTGGAGTAACGGTTAGCGCGTCTGGCTGCGAAACCAGGTGGCCCGGGTTCGATTCCCGGTCGGGGCAAGTTACCTGGTTGAGGTTTTTTCCGGGGTTTTCTCTCAACCCAATATGAGCAAATGCTGGGTAACTTTCGGTGCTGGACCCCGGACTCATTTCACAGGCATTATCACCTTCATCTCATTCAGACGCTAAATAACCAAAGATGTTGATAAAGCGTCGTAAAATAACCTACTAAAATAAATAAAATTGAAATATTAAATTTATGTACTACTCAATAACGCAAAATTTCAAAATTAATATTATTTTTTACGTAACTAAAAAAGGGGGAGGAAACTATTAATGGAAGCAAGAAACACAATTATAAATGATTGATAGAAGACTGTAATAAATACATGTATCAAATTGTTAATCATAAAAGCGAAATAATACATTCCAAACTTAATTTTAAATTCTGATAAAGTCCGGACAAGAAGAGAGAAGACTATAATGACGTTCTGTGATGATGAAAAGGTATAAGTGATCGATTCTCATTCTGTACTGTTGAGGGAAAATGAAAATGTGCTGCTAGGTAAGTGGAAATAAAGATTGCAAGATTTTACATAGCTGTGTCATTGAATGAATGATTCTTCGTTTCTTTAGACTAATCAATGATAGATGCTCGAGGGATGGTTTTACTTGACTATTACACTTTTACTACTATAGATTCCTTCTGATCAATAAAACGGTAGGAAACAACGTGTTTCAACCAATCAAGGTTGCTTATCCTACAATTTTTATCACGTTCCTAGCATTTGTTTGCTTTTATCACTTCCCTAGAATTTGTTTCATTGTTTGCCAACACTAAACTTTCAATAACTATACCTTTTAAAATCATTCATGTTTATTGCATCATCCTTAATTAAAACCTTTCTTTCATTTATCTTGTTTATATTATTTAGGTTATGTTATAGCTTCTGCTATATGAGATTATGGATTGTCACATATTAGAGATTATTATATACAGGATGATTCACGAGGAAATGTAAAAAAAAAATAGGATACGATATCTTAGGACATTTTGAGTGAAAAAGTTCATTGCACATAGGTCCGTTTTCGAACTATGGCGGAAATAGATGCATTTTTTTGGTAAAACGTCTCGTCCCAATGTGAATCAGACGTTACCATATGCTGCTGACGTGAGACAAGGTCACCGGTTGCAATGAATGACTTAACACTGGAATCTGCATTGTGAGCGATGCAGATAAGAGAAGAGAAACAAACCGGTTATGGGGCATTACAAATGTCACAACAAATACGCTATCACCTTATCAGTTCACAGCAGTTCAGTCGGCTACCTACAGTACAGTAGTTATACAGGTACAGTTATCGGAAGTGTTAAGTTGTGTTTATCAAGATGCCTTATAAATTTTCGACTACAGAATACGCCGATATAGTGTATGTTTATGGTTTATGTGATGGAAGTTCCTTGCGTGCCGTCGCTGAATATGAACGACGCTTTCCGAATAGAAGGGTACCATATCGAAGAGTACTTACTGTCTATGGGATTGGATGAAAGACTTGGTATAGCAAAGGAACGGGGAAATAAGAGAGGCGCTAATCGACCGTATTTCGAATGCGGCATAAGAACAGCCGATCGATGAGTGCGATTCAAGCCCGAGCGCAACAGTGCATTGAAGCAGAAGGAGGTACCTTTGAAAATGTGCGAAAACATCGACCCCGACTTCTAAAATATTAGGCATATATACAAACGTGAATATAAATGTTAAATTTGTCCGTTGTCTGTCTCTAAATGCGAGTTAGTACAATGGAATCCCAGAAGTTTTTTTGTGAAATCGAAGAGCCATATCTCCGTAACCGTTCGAAAACGGACCTATATTCATATGAACTTTTTGACTCAGAGTGACTTCAGAATTCACAACCTAAATTTTTTACCTTTCCTCGTGAATCACAAATAAAGTGAAACAAACATTAAGAAGCACTTATTTGTTGAACACTTTTTAAACATTTACACGTTTTGAACCCTTGTCCTACAACGAAAGATATATCATATATATATATGTTACTGTAAATGTACGAAGGCCGGTAAATCTTAGATTTTACCAGTATAACCTAATATTTACTGTTATAGTGCGGTAAAATCCCAAAATATCTTATTAGATGCATACATTTTGAACTTTTACCAAGAAATGTGGGTAAATCTCAGGATTTACCGATGCGAGTTGGTAAAAGCTAGATCGAAGAATCCAGAACGAAAAATCTCGCCTTCGTTGTGCAGATTCAGACATGTTTGCAGGGGTGAAGCGGTTCCAAGAGGTTGCCAAAGAAGGTCTTGAAATGCAAGCGAAGAAAATGAAAGCAGCCACTTGTAACAAAATTCCAAAATTTTTAGTCGGATAGAATGTCAGAATCAAAGTACCGGATGCAAAAATTTGACGCAAAATCAATAATAACAGTGATTATAAATATTTAAGATGAGTTTTATCAACTAGGTACAAAAGCTGGGAAACTGAAGTCATTGTACTCTAGGAACCAACTTATATTGTATAAAGAAAATTATATCAGCATTGAAGAATTAGAAAAAGAAGGAATTAGTGTACCGGAAGTGGTTGGTCAATTATCTTTCGTTGTAGGACAAGGGTTCAAAACGTGTAAATGTTTAAAAAGTGTTCAACAAATAAGTTCTTCTTAATGTTTGTTTCACTTTATTTGTGGACTAGACTCTTTGAGGAGATGTAAAGGCTTTGTTAATTTTTATATGAAATACTATAACAGGACAGTGGTTAAAATTATATTTTTATTATTTTAATATAGAACATTGTTTATTATACTCACATTAGAATGTATGAATATTTAAATAATTTAAATTAAAAATATATACGAATTATTTCAGTTATTGCTGAGGTGATTTTTATTTCAGTTTTTAAATAGAACCTAAAACAACAATAAAAGATGAATAAGGAAATAGACATGTTAAAGTGCGAAGAACGGCAAATATCAGTAAAGATTCTTTTTCTTCTTTAATACGATTTTACCACAGCTGATCGGTAACTCCTGAGATTTACCAACATCTCTTGGTAAAAGTTCAAAATATATACATCTAATAAGATGTTTCGGGGTTTTAACGCATTGTAATGGTAAATATTAGGTTATACAGGTAAATTCTAAGATTTACCGGTCTTCGTACATTTACAGTAACATATATTACATATATACATACATATATATAGGCTACATACATATATATACATACATATATACATTATATATATATGTATATGTATATATATATATTGACAATTGTAGTTGAATACAATTGTTTTAATAATACAGAAACTGAATCAACAAAGCCTTCTTGACTAGTAATAGTTCACACAGTTCAATAAAAATTGTATAGTTGGCACAACTGGTAACAAGAGAACGGCTGATCACAACACACTACTGACATCTAGCGAATATGGTACAATAACACATTTTCAAGACTGTTTAATACCTATTTTAGTAAGTCGCATAATTTATTGTATTAAAGTAATTTATTTCTTCTAATCTTTATATACTTTCTTCTAATCTGTAATAGCCTATTAAACCCCACTTGAGTTTTGATTTTTATTGAATAAAAAATATTATGCACAAATTAGGAGCAAGCATAATCTGTCAGCTAGGTTATGAGTCACATTAATTTTATTTAGCAGATTAGGGTTTTCCGCTTTTTGATAAGTGAAAGAATGCACTTAAAGTGACACTAATAGGGTTAGTTTGAATATTAGACTATTACCATTGTTTTTAAAGATATCGGAAAAAGATTCGTCTCTCTGATATATTCCTACTAAAAGTTTTTAAAACTTTCTCTTTTCCTGTGAAATAAAAATTGGATAAAACTGCTTATGTCGAAACGTTGAGAGAAAATTGCAGAAACAGTAACTCTGACAATGTCACGTGCAGAGCTTTACATATTCCATAACGAAGCAAACTGCTGCTCTGCAGGTGTTTCAAGTGGAGTTTTAATTTTTAAACCCGAGCCTAGTGACTGAATTTTCGAATGCCAAGCACAGTGTAAATATTAAAACTCTGGACTTCAAATAACAAGCTACTGCCACTGTAACTGCAATGCAATTTCTATGCACGTGTCGAAGTTTTCATTCACCATGCTGTGTTGATTTTGTACAATTGACTATTCTTACTCCATTGTATTCTCTATACGTTTCATCTCTCCATTATCTTTTAATCTCTCTCGACTCATAGATAGCTTAATGAACTTTCATCACCTGGACAGAAATTCTCTTCCGACATACACAGTCACATTTATTGGGGACAAAGCTAGTATGGAGAATTTTTATTATACAGAGTGGACCATTTAAGTTGATACTGTAAAATATCTCCAAAATTAAGCGTTGTAGAAATAAATGTCTTGAATAAAAGTTGCTTGATATTATGGGGGAATGTAAATGCAATTTGTAGTGTTTTATTTGGAGGACGTTGTGATGATTATTTTAGGGTCAATTAATTTTTTTAAATAGGAACCTACATAGGAAACGTAAAAAATTATATATTACAGTTATATGAACACTAATAAATATAATATAATTATTAAAAAATTAGTAAAAGTCAGACATGTTTCGGAGATGCTTTTTCATCCTCAGTGACTTTACCACGACGGCTGGTTCAGGTGATCGAACCGCGTTGTTGCTTGGCTTAAAGTCACTGAGGATGGAGAAGCATCTCGAAACATGTCTGACTTTTACTAATTTTTTAATAATTATATTATATTTATTAGTGCTCACAGGGGCATCACTTTATTTTTACCAACATTTTTAACATTAACCTGGCTATACTCGGAAACACTCTTGCCCCCATCCATTACAGGAGTTTGATGTTACAATATGCAATATGTAAACAAATCATTCTACTAGGTATAGGAGGAGAGAAAAGTAGTGTATCCATTTATGTTGTAGGGAAATACGATATTACGATTTTCAGTTTGATGATCACTTTTACGGAATTTATCAAAATACAGTAGAGTAGTAGCAATTGTTTCAAAAACTCAACTTTTCAGGCGGATATGTTCGTTATGTATTGTCTACTTTATTTAGCATAATTAATTATTGGTGTTAACATATAATATAGAGAGTGCATTTAAATTGAGGGGGTCATAAGTAAAGGGATGTAAGTGCACTTAAGTTACTTTTGAGAAAATGGGGTTTAAATATTTAAGCTTTCGAAAAATCGGTGAAATTTTTATTTAAATTTTAATGTGTGATGCGATTAAAATATCCCTTTGCCACTAAAATTTTAGATACTTTTGCTTACACTGGATGCACTTAACTCATGTTATTACAAATGTCACTAGCATTCCTTTGCTTCTAGCCACCTCAATTCAAAATAAGCTAATCTGAATTTTTAAACAAGTTGCTGAAAATGGTTGTCGTTCATTACAATGCAGGCTTCAATTCTTTACGCATATTATTAAAAATATTTTGAAGCGTATTCTCTGAAATTGAATTTATCGTTTCTTGAATATAATTTTTAGTACGATATTATTAATATAGGTTCTTTCTTCTATAGAAAACGCAACCATATTTCTGAAACACACTATACACTGCAGTGTTTATTTCACTGCTTGAAGACTTTGAATGCAACAGCGGCCGTAAGTTTGTGTGTCTGACGGGAGCAAGGACATTAGTGAAGGGGTTGGAGTGAAGTATATTCAGAAATGCAGGTACAATAAAAATGCAAGTAAAAATAAAACGATGTCCCTGTATAACTGTATTATATAATTTTTTACATTTCCTATCAAATCTATGAACACTGTGTAATTGGCCCAACATGTGTGGTTTATCTTTGAATATGAAAAAAGCTAGCGAAGAAAAATTGGTCAACTTTTACTACGACGTGCGTCTTAAAATCGAACTTTTAAATGAAAAAAATATTGGGTTAAATCCTGCTTATAGGAAGCCTCAGTCTCCTTTAAGCCAAGCAGCAAAGCGGTTCGATCACCTGAACCAGCCGTTGTGGTAAAGTCACTGAGGATGGAGAAGCATCTCCGAAACATGTCTGACTTTTACTAATTTTTTAATAATTATATTATATTTATTAGTGTTCATATAACTCTAATATATATTTTTTACGTTTCCTATCAAATGTATGAACACTGTATAATTGGCCCAACATGTATGGTTTATCTTAGAATAGAAACCTACATGTTTATATTGTTTTCTCATTCCTCATAAAAAACTAAACAACATTTGTATGAAGCACTTTGCAATAGTTGTTCTTACACCAACGTAAATAACAACAAAATATATGAATGGCTGTGTACGAAGAGCGCAATGAATGGTTGGACCCATTCGAAACAGTCCAGCATCACAGTAGACGAGGAGGCAATGAGACATTGTGGCCGTTGTTTGTAACCATTTGTGGAGCATTTAAGTTGATACTGTCCAATATCTCCAAAACTAAGCGCTGTAGAAAGAAATGTCTTGAATAAACGTTGCTTGATTATATGGGGGAAAGTAAATGCTATTTGTCGTGTTTTATTTGGAGGACGTTGTGATGGTTATTTTAGGGTCAATTTAATTTTTTTTAAATAGGAACCTACATTTTTTATGTTGTTTTCTCATTCCTCATAAAAAACTAAACAACTTTTGTATGAAGCACTTTGCAATAATTGTTCTCACACCAACGTAAATAACAACAAAAATTATGAATGGCTGTATACGAAGAGCGCAATGAATGGTTGGACTAGAGCTGGGGACGGAGCGAGTAGACCTGTTGAGTTTCTCGGTTCTATCTGTTTACGTGCTTGGCAGCGGAGCTCCGAAGTTACTCGGTTAACCGTAGCCGTTACCGGTCAGTTCAAACGATCAAACAGAGTTCACGTGTTTTACTTAATTCTAACAGACAACAACGTTGTTACTGTTGTATTTAAATATTTTCTGCTGCAGGACAAATTATTTCTTATCCCCAAGGCGGACTGAAAGGCATTATTATTATTATTATTATTATTATTAGGTTAGATTTATTATTATTATTATTATCATATTAGATTGTTTCGTTAATATTAAAATATGTTGAAAAAGGAAGTGCATTATATTTTTCTTCTATTTGTGTTTATTGGATTTGTGTTACCTCATCAGTCATCATTTTATTTGTATTTATTTCTACGAATTATGTGACCTAATTACTTTAATGTATCAATAATATTACTCTTCACGAAAGAGAACATGGTTGTATTGAATGCTAGTAATGTTATAAAATAAATAAACATTATGTTCTTCAGTTTAAGTTTCCACGTTTTATTGATTATTTTATCCACTTTCCGTAATATTAAATAATTCTGTGTGTTATTTTAAGTGTTTTAGGCAGCGCTTCATGGAGGCCGTTTCTTTCTATCTTTCTTTTTTTACTTAGCTGCAGCGTTTAAAGTTTACCTCACAAGTTAATTTATTAGCTGTTAGTATTATAAATTATTTTATGCTCTACCATGCCGAAATGTAGTAATTATTCACCTGGTAGCAGACCTTTAATGCATGTCATTAAAGTACACCTGCTCATTAAAGGAACGGGTCTTTCAGCCAATGACGACTCAGGTTACAACTGTTCAGCCAATGACAGGTCAGCTTTCTACCGTTATAAAACCGCAAGTATCGATTATTCTCTGATATGCAATCGAAAGAGAATTAGCGAAAAGTCACGGAGGCTGGAAATCCAACTGTCGCAGAAGGTTATGTTCTGTTACTATAATAATTAGCGTTAATTGTAAATAATATTCAAATAAATTCAATTTGTCATCTCGTTTTTAAATGTCTAATTTAATTTCAATGTTATCTCTGTAGGTTCTTATGCCTAGCAAGGTCATTGTGGACATCTGTTCCTCGGAAAAAATCAATACTTTCGCGTCTGCGCACATCTCACAACATACGGGACATTGCTCCAGGTCAGATACAATAAAATTAATAATATCAAGTTAGAAATAAGGTCGAGCATAAAAAGTCGTATGAAACTCGCCTATAATGGTAATTAAGAAGCTCGTATGAAAATTATGAAACGAGCGCAAGCGCTCGTTTCATAAATATCCATACTCACTTCTTAATTACCTTCATTATAGGCTCGTTACATAATGTACTATTATCAATTTTATTTCGTCTGTCATATATAAAAACACTGAAAGTTAAATAAACCTTTCATATAAAATAACTCCGCAAATAGTTGTAATCACGTATTTGCAACCGCCACTTCGCAATGAAGAGAAGCACTTTTTTTCTCGTCAATTGGCAAAGCGAAAGCGCTTTACTACAACGATTTCAAAATACGCTTGGTTTCACTTTCAAAGTACGTTCTAAAATCGACTCAATCTATCTAAATTTTAAATCTCCCGCCACAAATTTGTACTCTGTATTGTACTCGGTTCAACCGAGTAAAGACGTCACAGTAACTGCTCCGAACCGAACCCCTCCGTCCCCAGCCCTATGTTGGACCCATTCGAAACAGTCCAGCATCACAGTAGCGAGGAGGCAATGAGACATTGAGGCCGCTGTTTTGTAACCATTTGTGGAACATTTAAGTTGATACTGTCCAATATCTCCAAAACTAGGCATTGTAGAAAGAAATTTCTTGAAATACCATTTGTCGTGTTTTATTTGGAAAACGTTTGGATGGTCATTTGAGTGTCAAGGTACGTTTTTTAATTGGGAACCAATATTTTTTATTTTGTGAATGATCCCATTTGGTAACCCGGGCGCAAACTTCTGTAATTTGCAATTCATTTTATATTTCAGATGTGTCTAGTAATGTCATAAAATAATGTTATAAATTTCAATCAAAGACACAGAATTCTTCCATATACACACAGTTTCCTTAATTAAACACAATAATTCATCAACGATATACATTATAAAAGATAGATTATTCAGATCTAAAGGATCAAGTATAACCACTATTTATATGGAAACTAGACAACATTTAGATTATAACCAAGCAAAGTATTCGTAAGTAATCTTAACACTTTTCATATCCCCAAAAACCAAAATAGACTTCTATCCCATTTGATCACTAAATAATGCTCATAATTTGTATAAATAAATCATACTTCTTTGTTTACAGTATATGAATGATAATTTATACGCACAACATCGGCTACTGCAAACTTCGATATGATACACAGTTCTCGACGACGTGTCATTTTCTAAACATTGAATAACTTTTAACCCAAGATTTATCCATTTATTCATTTGATTTTAACATGATCATAATTTGCATAATATTATTTGATAAATGTATTATAATGTAACATGAGTTATATGTACACACAATCCAATTTTAATCATATTTGAATTTACACTACATTGAAATTCATCATTTTATCTTATTTCTTGTTACAATTAGTATACATATAACTCATGAAATTTCATCACAATGTATTACACACTGTTCGTATTTGCTTTTATAAATCTAATTTAATCTAAGTTCAGATCACATAATTTTAATATATCTGATGATGCACCATATAAGGCGAAAACGTTTATATACCTTATATTCATGTAGCAAATAAACATTTGCAGATAGTTGTGTCTTTGATTGAAATTTATAACATTATTTTATGGCAAACTTCTGTGTTTATGTTACGGTTATGTTTAATTTTCATTGTGAATGGGCCTTTAAACGACTTGCATGGAACTGATGGTTGTTACTCGGTAGTCGCTAATTGTAGGTACGTACCACCAGTGGATCCACCTGGATTCTGAGGCGGCTGCAAGTACACTAGCCACAGATACAAGGAAACCGCCCTACCGTGGAAAGTAAACAAAACAGAGAGTTTGTGTGCTCTCAATGTTGGGTCTTCAACTTCTTGTCACCCCGCTTGACGTATGTGGATAAAAAAGACGAAATACTGAGCCGGTGTATCGTACGTTCCTGGGTAGCTCAGTCGGTACAGCATTGGTGCGCTAAGCCAAAGCTCCCGGGTTCGATACCCGGTACCGGAAAATTTTTCCCCTTGTAATTATTCATCATTTACTTCTTTCCTTTATCCTTCCGTCTATACCTTCCCTTCGTCATTGATTTATACTTTGCTTTAACGTTGTGTCGTTCTTCCTTTATTTTTATTTTCCCCATCGTCCCTTTTGTGCTTTATTTTGCTCTCTCCTCTTCCCCCGTCTGCCATAAAGCGGTCACGCCAATGTGTGCAATTACGTGATAAAGTCCATCTTTACAATTTAATATCGGGAAGGCGATAAATGTCCTAAAAGCTATGGACACGACTATAATAATGAATGATGCCCGTAATTGACTGTAGAGCGACGAGACAGGTGCTTGTAGCAGACTGGGGTTAATTATCTGGTCCTCGTGACGTCGTCGTGGTGGGTGGTACTTCAACCACCGATTCAGGGGCAACTAATCACCTCTGTAAGCGATACGCGTTTGTAGTAAACACGCCTGTGAAACCTTAAGTTTTTGCACGGAGTCTTTTCTAACTAAGAAATGAAACTTTACATAAAAACTGTTCTGAATTAAAATTTCATTTGCACAAGATCTAGAAAATATTAACCCACTGTCTCAAAAATTCATAAAAAATCTTATATCGTCGGCATACAAGCAAAACACAATACTTTTGAAAGTCATATTGAGGTTAAAATTTCAGATAAGTAGCAATTTTCATAGTAGTAATTATTTTATAGTTTCCCTCTCAACTTATCAATTAATACAGAAAAAATACTCTGTCATTTCTGTCACAACGTTCCTCAATATTATCCATTCCCTCCCACCGAACATCCTCATATTCATCTTCTTTTACTGTGGCTGTTCCTCGGCTTTGGAATTCCCTACCGATTAATATCAGGGACTGTCAGACATCAAACCAATTTAAGAATAGACTAACGAAATATTTTTCTAACAATTCTTCTTAACAATAATAGCTCTTTCAGGTTTCTCAATGTTTAATGGTTTTATATATATATATATATATATATATATATATCACAGAATAAATATTTAAATTATATTATTATTATTATTATTATTATTATTATTATTATTATTATTATCATCATCATCACTATTTCTTACCAATGTTTATTATTGTCACACTAACATTACTTATCCAACTTCTATTATTTACTTTCATGTTGTTTTATGGTCTAGATATTAATGTAATAACTGTGTAACCAATTGTATTCAATTAGAATTAGAGTCTGGCTGGGCGGAAGAGAAGGCCTACTGACCTTAGCTCTGCCAGATTAAATAAATAAATAAATAAATTATTATTATTATTACTATTATTATTATTATTATTATTATTATTATTTCACATTGTAAGGTTGTAATTCCACTTTCACATTACAAGGTCATAATTCCACTAATATTTTAGATTTTTTTAGGGTATATGTACGTGAATGACCACAAATATTATCAGATAACGCAGGGTCTAAATTTCCAAAATTTTATAAAAAAGATGAACTCACAATTGGACAAAATTTACTAGGTACCACAACAAGACTTATTAGAACTTAAATATCTGATAAAATTATAAAAAGCTTACCGGTACTTACTTACTTACTTACAAATGGCTTTTAAGGAACCCGCAGATTCATTGCTGCCCTCACATAAGCCCGCCATCGATCCCTATCCTGTACAAGATTAATCCAGTTTCTATAATTATATCACACCCCCCTCAAATCCATTTTAATATTATGCTCCCATCTACGTCTCGTCCTCCCCAAAGGTCTTATTCCCTCCGGCCTCCCAACTAACATTCCAATATCCATTTCTGGATTCGCCCATACGTGCTACATGCCCTGCCCATTTCAAACGTCTGGATTTAATGTTCCTAATTATGTTAGGTGAAGAATACAATGCGTGCAGTTAATAGTTATTGATATTAATTTTCAAATCAGTTTTATCAAAGTATGAAAAACAAAACAAAAGAATTCTGCAGTTACTTCATTTGGTAACAATAACATTGTTATGGTCTCTTTGACATCTTTAATATTTTTCCTGCATGTAATAAACACTTATTTCTGAAAAGTAGACTACTCTCAGATATGTAGAGTTGTTTATTTTAATACAATTAATTTTTTATTTCTCCTTTTTAAAATATATTAAAATTTACATAATATATTGTGACCTAATTTTTCTATTTTCAAAGAAATAATGACAGCGGAAAAAGTAAGATACTCGCACTTAACTCTACCTACGTTACTATTCCTGCGGTGTGTCCTTGAGTACAGTGCCCAGTCTGTGAGTATCTGTTGCCACTGCAGCTGAGGACGGTTCCTCCTCCTAAATATACGTCACATCAACAACCTGCCAATCATAATTGTCAGTTTTATCGTCCATAGACTGCTACAAAGGTCAGACTCTCGCACTTAAGTTTCCCATTACTTATTTCACATGCCAGGAACGGTGGCGCGGCCTATATATGACATTACTGTACCTGATTAGCCCACTGGGTCTTTTCGACCCAACCAATTTCTAAGTGCTTATGCATTAAAAACCACTAAAACAATATTTGGCACTAATTTCGGTAAAAGACCTTAGGATAGACAACGGTAATTGTAAACAATTTTCACTTATTTCAAATATATTCCAACATTACACAACCCTCAGTAACGGTAAGCATGACAAAGAAACATTGTGTTATTTTCAGATCTTTCTTTTCCCTGAAAATGCGTTTAAAATAATAAGGTTTACTTTTTTTTATCTTTTAATTGCTAGTTTACATTTACCCCTTTGAGAGGGGGTAATTGTAAACACAAATTTTCGCACGGGCTATCCGACACAACATTTTTTTTTCTGTTTCAGAAGAAAGAGCTGTACTCCTTCCAACTCCAATTTTGGTCACTGGTACATTTCTTCCCTTTAACCTATGATATTTGACGGATATAGGAACTCCGTACCTCTTCTGAGCTTCACGATAACTCTAGTTACTATTTTTCACATCAGTGACAATCCTCTCTAAATCCTCTACAATGTAATTGTGCGGGGTCTCTTTGATTACTGAAAAGTACGAAATGTAACCATAGTAAAACATGTTTACAATTACCCCCAAGCAATTAAAACTGTGGGACAAATGTAAACACTTCATAATTTAATTAACTGAGGATATGGGAGATCTCAAAACCATTGTAATAAATGTTAACTAAAATACTATACATTACTCATAAAAACAACATATTCTTAAAAAATAGCACTGTACGTTTATTTACAATGCCAAAAATGAAGGTGAACTAAAATTCTTTCTCAAATTTTTTGTCCACTCTTACAAAATATTCGTCCACAATTAAACAGTTACTCCTATTTGGCGCCAAACTGCTTTGTAGGTTAGCCAACATGCTAATTTAAATATTCCCCCAAATTAAAATTTTTATATTGACACACACCTTCATCTCAAATAGCAGAAATAAATAAAATGCTCTCTCAACTAATAACACTCAATAAAAGAATTGTATTCCAATGGATACTATCCCATTGTGGAATCTTGGGAAACGAGAATGCGGATGCTTTGGCAAAGAAGGGTAGCACTGCTACTTACAGACCTGTTACTAAATCTACGTATTACTCTGTGAAAGATTTATTACATCTACATACTTAGACTTCAACAAGCAAAATTTGATAACACAATCTCAAGGGAAAAAATGGAACTCTCTGCATCATAATCCACAGTTAATTCCCGATTTACCACGCAAATCGTCTCTAGCTGCATTTAGATTGGCAACAGGCCATGACTGTTTGGCCAAGCACCTGCATAGAATTGGAATATATCAGTCTCCTAACTGCCCATTGTGCAACTCAAATCAAGAAATGGATTCAGAACATCTCAAGAAATGGATTCAGAACATCTCAAAATCTGTGCGTTAGTGGCTAACCATGACAATATCTTTGAAAAATATTGGAGTGCAAGAGGTCAAAGACTTCATTGTCAAATGCCTGGCATTAGAAAACAACAACAACATATTGACAATTTTGTTGTAGGTCTATATTTCTCACAGCATTTGTTTACAATTACCCCCTGTTTACAATTACCCTCATGTATCCTATTCATATTCGGTTTTCGTCAGTTTTTCACAAAAAAAGTATTTCTGTGCATAAATGGCTTAAAGATGAAAAAGTGTTAATTTACATAAAGGCCTACATTCTGTTAAATAGTAATATGCGTTACAAGAGCGGTATGTTGAAGTTTTCATGTTCGAGGAAAAGTTTGAGAAAGCGAAACGTAGTTGAGCCTTTTTTAATTTCCGAGAATTGAAAGAAAACATACCGCTCGTGTATCGTACATTATTTGTGCGCAGATCGTTTATTACATACCTGAAAGAGGAATTTCTAATTAGTTGCAATGAAATCTCCATCTTGGTTTCTGTTCAATGACGGCAAATTTGCAAAACAAAAATATCTATCTTCAACAATGTTGCTTTAAAATATTTTCTGTGTTTACTATACTCCAGCAGGCCGTGATATACGTCTGTCTTTTTTCCCCAGTCTACACATGCGAACTTAAAACAAACGGTAAGGTTATGTAATGATTTAATTTTCATTGTAATATTTTGATAATATTATTTATATAACATATTGCAGTAATAACATCGACAAGTTTGTTGATTTTTTCACGGCTTCCTTAATGTTACTTGCATCACGAATGCAGTAACTTTAGTGGAGTTGTAGAGTTTACTTAATTTTTGCAAATATTTAAAAACAATAATTAACAGTGCAATTTAGGTGATATTGCAGTGGTAAGTTTCCAGTTTATAATTATTACTATATTGAACGTCTCTAAAAATCAGTACATTATGCAAGAGCCTATAATGAAGGTAATTAAGAAGTGAGTATGGATATTTATGTAACGAGCGCAAGCGAGTTTCAATAATTTTCATACGAGCTTCTTAATTATCATTATAGGCGAGTTTCATACCACTTTTTATGCTCGACTATATTTCTAAGTTGATATTATTAATTTTTAGCAATGTCCCGCATGTTGTGAGATGTGCGCAGACGCAAAAGTATTGACTTTTTTCCGAGGAACAGATGTCCACATTGACCTTGCTAGGCCATAAGAACCTACATTGATAACATTGAAATTAAATTAGACATTGAAAAACGAGATGACAAATTGAAATTATTTGAATATTATTTACAATTAACGCTAATTATTATAGTAACAGAACATAACCTTCTGCGACAGTATTGGATTTCCAGCCTCCTTGACTTTTCGCTAATTATCTTTCGATTGCATATTCGAGAATAATCGATACTTGCGGTTTTATAACGGTAGAAAGCTGACCTGTCATTGGCTGAACAGTTGTAGCCTGAGTCGTCATTGGCTGAAAGACCCGACCTTTAATGAGTAGGTGTACTTTAATGACATGCATTAAAGGTCTGCTACCAGGTGTATAATTACCACATTTCGGCATGGTCGAGCATAAAATATGTTAAAAGCCTAAAGCAGTAAAATCAATATATGTCATTTAAGCGGTATGAAGAGGGAAATTGTTATGTGTGTTGGGTTGGGAATACTGAATGTGGAATTTTAGACTTTCCGCGGATTGGTTTTGTGCGGAAACCAAGCAAATACGCACGATCTTGCACAAAATAATGTATTATGCTATAAAATAGGCATACAATCCTTCCATTAAAGCAGGAAACATTAACAAATTGTAGTAGAAATTACTCGAACAAGTGTGTAATTCTGAATACATTCACTATCCGCTGAGTCGTGGAAATGCAAGAGTCTAGTTTTCCGTCGCAAAAGGGAATTCATGTTGCGTTTCAGTGTAATGCCGTCTCTAATTGTGATTAAAGAGTGCGCCTGTTCGCGGTCTCTGTTCTTTGCTGTAAATCATCCTGAGTGTTTAGAGTGGTGACGTCCTCCCTAACGAGGTCGTATTTAGACAAGACGCCAACGCTGGACGAGGGTTGTTTAGAGGGAGGAGTTTCTTCATCTCTAGCAGAGTTGAGCATTATTATTTGATCAATGAACGAGTCAGGATGGAGAATCCCAGGATGTGGATTACAGAAAGGAGGACGGCTATCTTCTCTCTGGGATTACCTCTTACAATGAATATGAACAACAGACTCCAAATTGTTTGTGTCACGTCAACTGTTTGTTTCTCTCATGAAAGGATTCCTTTCAAATGCAACTTAAAGTCTCTTATTCATTAAATTTTCTTCTCTCTCTTCATTTTAAATTTAAAACTAGTCTGTCAGACTGTTTGAGCCACAGTTTCTACACAGTCAGCTGATATAAGGCCCAATTGTATAAAACTCCCTGACTAAAGATCAACTTTGATCGAAGATCGAAAAGTAAACCGAGTTCAGACACTTCTATTGTATAAAACTTTTCTGCGATCAAATTACCTTGGTTCAAATGCAATCTAAGTTCACGTGAAAAGGATTTGGCAACATCGCATAAACAGGTGAAATACGTGATGCGCGGACCATGTTATACAGGTTTGTTCAGTGTTGCCAATCTAGCGATTTTAACTCTTTTTCAACAACAATTTCTGTTCCTTAAATAGGGATTTAGTGATGTTTTAGCACCCCATAGTGACAAAATTTAATCTTTCTTTGTTGATAATGAGAAATCTAGCGACTTTACAACTACTTTTTGGCGACTTTCCGTATTACACTCCGTTGGAGACACAGTTTTTTTTTTTGCAATGTAAATAATGGCGGACATAAAAAGAAGGTTGACTGTTCTCCAAGTTGTTATCATGTTATGGTGTTTGATACTGCTAAACATAATAAAGCTTTATAAAACGACAATTTTCGTTTAGTAATACAGTTAATTGAACATTTATGAATGTACCTATCATACCCATTAATAATTAATGGTTGTTATAAACATAATATAATTATAGGTTATGTTATTTGATACTGCTGAACACGATAGAGCCTTATAAAATATAAGAATGTTTGTGTATTAAGGCAAGAAATTGAAAGAAATATATATAAATGTACCTAACATATCTATTAATATTAATGATAATGGATATTTTATTTGCACAATCTGTCACTCGTATATTTCAAACAGAAAAGAAATAACTGAACTTGGATCATCTAACTTAATCGGAGAAATTTCTTCAGTCAAAGTTGACTTTAGTTTGAGACAAATTAATCTCAGATTAGACTTTATACAACACAAAATTCCAAGTTCAGCTGAAACAAGGATCAATTTAACATCTGATCTAAGATTAAATGGTTTATACAATCGGGCCTAACTCTTTCAATTTTAACCATTTAACCGTCATCTGGACACCATGCAATACGAGAACTTATTGCTAAAAGTCTTCCTTCCTTCTACGAGGTTCACCAAGAAGTCCATGCCTTGCAAAAGATGGAAGTTCTCGGCGAGTTGACATCATTGCCCTTGATAGAGGAAATGACACAGCAATTGAATCGGTCATTGCAGAAAGGGGATAAGTCATGAAAAACGCGAAAATGAGTTAAGAGTGCCATTGCTTTCTCCAGACCTAGACACATTTCCATACAGAAATGGAACAAATTTGCTCGTTCTCAACGGGAAGCAGAACACCATAAGCAGCGCAGTCATTGCAGAAAGGGGACAAGTCAGCGACTTACCTTCTTTCTGGCTTCCAACGTCTAACAATACATTCTCTAAAAATTGAAACAAATGATTATGTGTAGTACTTTAGTGTATTTTTATTGTGCTCTTCTATATGCAGTTTTTAAGTATTAGTTTAAAAGTAGAGTTTTGATTTAAAACTGTGATAAAAAAATCACATATTGGTACATTTCTTTAGTAGGAATAATGATTAAAATGCAAAAATAATTATGTTAATGTTGACAGTAATGTAGTAATTACACACAAAAACATTGTTATCATTGTAATTATTAACATTTAGTTTGTTTTCAAATATTACATTAGCCCAAAATTGTAAATGATAAATTTTTTCCTTTGTATTTAACAATTCCTCGCAGAAAGAGGATAAGTCATGGTTCGATTTAACAACTTTAAACAAAAGTGTTTGAGATGTCAGATGTCTAACATGATGTATTATACTTCATTAATCATAAACAAAGTAAGAACAAATATTTATAATGATTACTCCAGTATTGGCAGAAGAAAACAATTTTTATTGATTATCTCAAAAAGAATTTATGATTATCCCCTTTCTGCAATGACCGATTGAATTATCATCGATCCCACCGTGCGCTTTGAAACCCAGAGCAATACATGAAGAAAAAAAAGACCATCTATGATCATACAATTCAATACTTTAGGGATTAATGTCATATACAAAGACAGATTGAAGTATTTGGACTATTGTTCGGAGCAAGAGGAAAAATTCCAAAATTCTTAGTTCAATGTTTTAAATCTTTTAGAATTCCTTTAAAAATTTTGAAAATTATTGCTATGAAATATTGTGTTGAGATTGTACGTAATCACTTGTACACCCAAATTTCTTTATATTCTATCTGGTTGCTAATAATTATTGATAAAAGTACTTTCCCAAAGTAGCTTCCATTTGAAAATAACAATCATAAATATTGATAACACAAATGTTTATTGTTATTTTTATTTTTTTTTAGTATGCTGTGTCTTTTGGCAACACTTACAGAAGGGCAGCTACCCTTGTGGGAAATGTACGACCTTTTCATTAATAATTTCTTAGTATTAGCCAATCAATTAACCCGTAAGTATTCGCATGGGGGTCTGGTAGGCCCGAAGGTTATGAATATTGATATAAACAACTATTAATGTGTTGGCTACATTGCTCGACCCTTCAGTACCTTCCTAAAACTTATTTTTCGGAATTCAAAAGTATTCACCTGTATTAAAATGCTTACTGTATAAGTAATTTAATTACTTACACTATTAAAGGAACCTACTATAAATACATGAATTATTTCATTGACAAAAAAGTTCAATTTTTTTTTTCTTTTTAAGAGTGTTGATAGTTCAAGTCAGCGATGTCAAGGTCAAGAGCACGTAGACGGTTCTGAGTGCGATCAAGCGCTCAATAGTTGAAATGAATCAATTCTGCAGACAGCTGCAGAGAATAAGAGGGGTGAGCAAAGTGAACTCTATTGTCCTATCACTGCAAGAAGAATTAAACTTTTTTAAATAATAGATAACATGTTACATTCATACAAGACAACAAGAAATCAGAATATATTTTGTAGAGTGTAACTCTGTAGTAAATGCAATGAATTGTAAAATAGTAGGCTACAATAAATAATAAACATAGCTTCATATAATTTCAGATAATAGCTAGAATCTATCTGATGCTTTTCCAATTCACTGCGGGCTAAAGCAGGGAGATGCACTATCACCTTTACTTTTTAACTTCGCTCTAGAATATGCCATTAGGAAAGTTCAAGATAACAGGCAGGGTTTGGAATTGAACGGGTTACATCAGCTTCTTGTCTATGCAGATGACGTGAATATGTTAGGAGAAAATACACAAACGATTAGAGAAAACACGGAAATTTTACTTGAAGCAAGTAAAGCGATCGGTTTGGAAGTAAATCCCGAAAAGACAACGTATATGATGTCTCGTGACCAGAATATTGTACGAAATGGAAATATAAAAATTGGAGATTTATCCTTCGAAGAGGTGGAAAAATTCAAATATCTTGGTGCAACAGTAACAAATATAAATGACACTCGGGAGGAAATTAAACTAAGAATAAATATGGGAAATGCCTGTTATTATTCGGTTGAGAAGCTCTTATCATCCAGTCTGCTGTCCAAAAATCTGAAAGTTAGAATTTATAACACAGTTATATTACCGGTTCTTCTGTATGGTTGTGAAACTTGGACTCTCACTTTGAGAGAGGAACATAGGTTAAGGGTTTTGAGAATAAGGTGCTTAGGAAAATATTTGGGGCTAAGAGGGATGAAGTTACAGGAGAATGGAGAAAGTTACACAACACACAACTGCACGCATTGTATTCTTCACCCAACATAATTAGGAACTTAAAATCCAGACGTTTGAGATGGGCAAGGCATGTAGCACGTATGGGCGAATCCAGAAATGCATATAGATTGTTAGTTGGGAGACCGGAGGAAAAAGACTTTGGGGAGGCCGAGACGTAGATGGGAGGATAATATTAAAATGGATTTGAGGAGGTGGGGTGTGATGATAGAGACTGGATTAATCTTGCACAGGATAGGGACCGATGGCGGGCTTATGTGAGGGCGGCAATGAACCTTCGGGTTCCTTAAGAGCCATTTGTAAGTAAGTAAGTAAGAAATAGCTAGAATATAATTAATTTTATATAATTATCTAATAATCGAAATAGTATAAAAACACTGTTTTCCTTTTTAAACTTACCAATATAAAAGTTAAAGAAATTACAGGACATTGTACACACGGAAAAATGAATAATAGGTCTGCAAGGAATTATAAACATAGTAGGCATATATTTTCTTTATCTTAGCGGTTTTAGGTATTGAAGCCTACCTAATTAATTGTTATGTAACTGTTACATACTCAATAATGTACTTACTATATGGACAGCACATTTTAGAAACAAATTAAATTCCTGATTTCTCGTCTAATACAGAACTGTTTTTTTTTCTTGTTTTTGTCGACACCAACCTACTTATGTCCGGCGGAATTATGTTGCCTGCAGCATGACGTAGCAGCATAGCACGCTTATTATCATCTGAGAGTCTTGGTTTTGTGAGGTTCATGAGCGAGGAAAATCACTCACATACGTGCTCAGTGTCAAATATAGAAATAATTTCTCCGAAAATATTCGTACCCTGGATATATTACCCGGCAAAGCGAACTTCCAACTTGGTTCTGTTCACGCAGTTCAAAGAACCTGGAGAGAACTTTTCCTCTACTTAACCAAAGGACATCACAATGCTAAGGAACGTTGTCAAACTGAAAATCTATGAACGACATATCTTGACAATTTCTAGACAGAATTCGCAACGAATCTACGATATTAGTATCATACTCTTTTTGTACTTTATTCTGTAAACTTAAATGCAATACAGTGCGGAAGAACCTCTACAGTACATCTAAACATATAATTGTTACTATTTAATGTTTTTATTTATTTCATTGGGTTATTTTACAACGCTGTATCAACATCTAGGTTATTTAGCGTCTGAATGAAATAGTGATAATTCCGGTGAAATGAGTCCGGGGTCCAGCACCGAAAGTTACCCAGCATTTGCTCGTATTGGGTTGAGGGAAAACCTCGGAAAACCCTCAACCAGGTAACTTGCCTCGACCGGGATTCGAACCCGGGCCACCTGGTTTCGCGGCCAGACGCGCTGACCGTTACTCCACAGGTGAGGACCTATTTAATGTCAATAAAACAACAAGATTTCGATACATAATTATGTACATCAATTAATAATTTATATCAGGCCTTTCACAGTGTTTCTCTTTGTAACTAAATGTTTTCTATATATCAGAGGAAGCATATTATCTTCGTTCACTCGTAAGACATAAAGAGCCCAGTCAGTTTAAAACTTACTGAAGGATTTCTTCCTCAATGTGTAATGTACAACCTTTGAGTTCATCAGTGACTTTTACCTGCGTGCCGTACGTGCTCTGAACAGCTCATACGGCTATGAGGCACGCTTGCTCTCTCTTCGACATCACTGGTTCAGGTCTAGTTGAGTTATTTAAAATAAAATAATATTCTTACTGTATATATAATTTGTTTATACTACAGAGTGATTTACATAGAACTGACACATTTCTTTCATTAATTGTTTCAAAACGAATTGTGCTAGCGACAACTTATTACGCCTAAAATGTAGAGGAATTTTGGGAGATTATTTACCTCTATAGCAAATGTCGAAAATGTCCTCCATCCTGCATAAGGCACAACTCAACACGTCGTTTCATGTTACTGGCCACTCGTTGGAGGACTCTGTTGTTAGCTTGAATCTCCTGTGTGATGTTGTGCTTCAGATCGCCCAATGTCTGGGGACGTGTGGCGTAAACCCTGTCTTTTAAGTAACCCCATAGAAAGAAGTCCGGCGTTGTCAAATCCGGAGATTTCGGTGGCCACAGGTTCCTGGCAATTATTCGGTCGTCTCATAACCGGATAAATAGAACCATGCTTCATCTGTAAACCATGTGATGGACAATATGGCAGGATTTTGCACAATGAACGTCTGAAACCAACGACAATAATTCAATCTTTTATCCTTATCTGGTTCCTGTAGCTGATGAACAACTGTAATCCTATATGGCTTTAGGCTCTCTGACACATTGAGTAGGTGTACCCCGTCTCCTGCGACAAACGTCTTAATGATTTTTTGGGTTACTGCTCCAGTCATGCTCTTACGTCAACAACAACCGTGGGAAGCCTAGATGAACGATGCTTGCCCTTTTCACGCACCAGAGATCCAGTTGTTTCCAATTTGTTTACCAGTCCCAGTATTGTGTTTCTTTTGGGAGGATTGCGAACACCAAATTCTCTGGTATGCCCTTTGAGTAGCTGTAATTGAATTCGTAATCCAGTATTGCTTCACAAGGAAGAGTCGTTGATTTAATGTGTACTGCATTTTCACGTTGACACAAAATGTCGAAAACAGCTGCCAACAATAGGAATAAAACATAAAGTACTGCGCATCTAGTGCTCCCGACAATAGGAATAAACCATAAACATCTGCGCATCTAGTGACAAGAAATCGAAACTCCAGTACATTCTGCTTAATTTGGTGCTAAAATTGGGTCATTGAATTAATTTCCAACGGAATAATTAAAGAAAGATATGTGTCAGTTCTATATAAATCACTCTGTATTAAAGCCACCTATTATAAATATACAGTTTATTTCACTTTGAAACATCAAAAAGTAAAGATCAGTTCCTGTCATTCTGTGTTGATATTTTAAACCTAGTTGAGATATTTAAAATGAAATGAAATGCTTATTATATAATTATACAGGGTTAGTTAAAAGTCCCGCACCACCTAAATATCTTTTGAATCATACGGTTTAGTGACATGAAACTTAGCATGTGAGGATAACCATACACTAAGAACTCAATAATAGTATTACCGAGATTTTTCTACTTCCGGTTTAACCGGAAGTAACACTAACTCTATTATTTTTAATGGAACACCCAATATATTATTTTATTTTTGAATGTTACTCATTAAGAGCTTTTCAAAAATTAACCACACTTGATACTTCTGCACACATTCAGTGTTACTAAGTCAAGAAAACAGAAAAATGTATCTAATATTAAAATAATAAAATACTCCTTCCTTAACAAAAACAAATCAAAGCTAGCTCACCATCTAAATTATATGTTCAAATTGGTAGCCCTCGGTTACTTTACAATGTGTCACTCGATCATATAAACCATTTAAGGGATGATTTAACCAGACTTTAGGAATATCTTGGAACACTTCCATTTTTAATTAGTAACGCTGAATTTGTACAGAAGTATCAAGTGTGGGTACTTTTTGAAAAGCTCTTAATGAGCTTTATTCCAAAATAAAAAATATATATGTATTGAATGTTCCATTTAAAATAAGATTTTTGGGAGTTACTTTCGGTTAAACCGGAAATAGAAAAAACTCGGTAACACCATTACTGATTTCTTAGTATATGGTTATCCCCACATACCAAGTTTCATGTCACTGAACCACATGCTTCAAAAGTTATTTAGGTGGTGCGGGACTTTTAACTAACCCTGTATAATTTAATTGTATACACTATTAAAGCAACCTATTATAAATATACGGTTTATTTCACTTTGTACCATTGAAAAAAAAAAAACTCTCATCCTTAGCAAGTAATGGTCTCTTAAACCAAATTATAGTAATTTAGCAATTACTTCTGATGAGAAAATTCTAATGCTACCGCTTCTCCTAAGGACCGGTTCCGTGTGCACAAATATGTCTTTTCATTTTTGCACACCGCATACACTTGGATTCTACCCCGGCGTCAGAAGAATCGTCTCAGTTTTAAGTTCCAACTTTTGGGTTCCCTCTAGTGGCCGCCCTCTGCACTACGTCATAGATATCTATGAACCTAGGACCGAAGTCCACACATGTGCTGAGGTGCACTCGTAATGAGTGACTAGTTGGCCGGGATCCGACGGAATAAGCGCCGTCTTAAATCACGAAGTGATTTACGCATATCATATATATTATTATAATGTACCGAAGAATCCGGTGTGGCTTAGTGGATAAAGCGTCAGCACGTAGAGCTGAAAACCCGGGTTCAAATCCCGGCGCCGGAGAGAATTTTCTCCGTTCCATTACTCTTTCATCGTATGATGACGCAGAATATCTGCATGGAAATATCATATGTACTTCGGTACATAATAATAATAATAATAATAATATATATATATATATATATATAGTGAAGAAGGTAAACCTAGTATGGAAGAAGATGCTGGAACCAGTGAAGATGCTGTTTGGGGAGCTGGGGCACAGACTTAGAGAATGACCAGTGAGGGTATTCCGAGGCGCGCAAGTGAAAATTCAACAAGGAGAAGTGATTGTGGACCAACCGGCAAAGTCAGTGCAAGTGAAGATGAATTAATAAGAATGCCACATGCCGTTGGTAGTCCGGGGTGCGCGAGAGGAAGTGCTACATTATGGAGGAGCTGTGCGATACCGACCGATGAAGTAGAAGCAGGTGACGAACAGTTAATAAGAGGTACAATGACAAATAAAAACTCTAACAGAAATAAAGTAGATTCAATCAGAACTATAGATACTGAACGAAACTACCTACTAAGAGATAGGCATCAACAAAGATTAAATTTTCCTAAAATCAGAAAAACTTATTATTAATTAAATAAGATAAGATAGACTTACGTCAAGGTTTTTAAAATAATTAAAAAAAAATTGAAAATAGAGAATTAAGGTAGTTATTAACGTATTCCGATAGCTATATTAATTAGTAAAAGTTCAGAAGAAAATTTGACTTTATAAATTGGTTAACTAATATATTTTAATTTCAATAAGAATGCATTTATAATAAATTTATTAGTCATCATAATAGCAACGAATCGATAATGAGTACATGAGACACAGTGATGAAACTAAATTGAGGTTGATTATGTAAGCAACTTGTCAAGTTTGTTTTTAAGCAGGTATGCGGTAGTCTTCATAGAATTTACGCAAACGTTTCTGCTGACATGAAAATATTGCAAGAAAGAAAGATTAACCTACATATGGAATGTACCGATTAAGCTATTTCAGGTTCATGACTTACAGTATGTCGACATCTGATCACCTAACTGGAATAATAAATTATTATGTAAAATAAGACCTAAATATTACAATTAAATTTTGAAAAGGAGCAAATAAATAAGGTTTAAAGTCTTAAGGGTTATCACGATTGGTTTAAATATGCACTAAAACAAGACGTAAGTGCAAGTTTGAAGCAATAAATTATTGAGATTTGCGATAGATTAATTAGTTTAGGAAACTGTATATTTATTATGTAGAACTACATTTGTATATAGATCTTTTGTTAAATTATTAATTTTTGTACTTTTGTGAACTATATTAATAAATCTATATATATATATATATATATATATATATATATATATATATATATATATATATATATATATATATATATACTAGCTATGAGATTAAGTGAATTCAACTAGTATCACGGATTCCCATTTCCAGATTTGGGAACTAAGAACATTATCTTATTCAAATAATAAGAAAGAACCAGACATACGATTGGGAAGAACTTTTGGATGAAGTCGACACAAATAAATTTAGATCTAGTTCGTAATGGCTGATGACATTGGTGACCAAAGATCGTGAGGCAAGTTTTCTGTCAGTAGGCATACTCATAACTTATCTGCTATGCAAATCTTAATCCATTCTTATAAGAGCTACTAGTCACTTATGGTGCTATTCATAGACATTTCGTTAGCCCGCACTACGAGCGTGCTAAAAGCCCGGGCTACCGACTGGCTTACTTGTACAGGATCATATCATAGCTTATCGATAACACTGGTTTATGAATACGAAAACGTTAGTTCCTGATCATCCATTTAAGAATGTCTATGAATACGGCCCTTAATGTTTGCAACTTCTTGTGGACTTCAATCTTAACTATTAGAAGAAACCTGCACTATTTATTGCACTGTAGTCTAGATAATGCAATGAAATGCTCTTCGCGCAAGATGCTGAAATGCTTCCATCTGTTAACATGTATGCTCAAAGTGCACTTCCATGCAATCGTCAGCCCACACACCATCCCAAACAAACACCCACGGAAAGATTTTATTCATCAGTTCTTTCATTGGTGTCTGAGTTTATCTGTCAGTGTATAATGTCAGACCGCCTCCATTAGTGAAGATATTCTTATCTCGTATTTACGTACTAGTCCATCTACCTATCTGTCTCTCAACGTGTCTGTCTGCGTCTCAGTTCGCTTTTTTGTTTCTGTTGTTTTTTTTTTCCTTCTTCTCAGTTGCTTCTCTGCGCTCTCTGCATCATAAGAATGGTATGCCTCCTTCTCTAGTTTATATTCTGCATCTTTGTATGTCAGTATGCCTCTTTATTAATCGTAAGTATATACCTAAACGATAAACCAAATAATCGAAAAGTTCAAAGAATTCAACATGATGGTCTATCTCGGCTTTGTAGATTAGAGTAAGGCCTTCGATTTCGTGGAGCACACAAGCATACTTAAAACACTAGACACAAGGAGTTGAGAATAAATACATACGCTTAGTAAATATTTATAGCCAAAGCTTAGCAAAAGTAAAAACGGTAGAGGAGAGCCAAACATTTCGTCTGGAAAGAGGAGTAGGGGAGACTATTGTACCTTCAGCTAGTGTTTTTTTTTATTATTATTCAATGCAGTGGCACTTGACCGGAGTCTTTGGCCGTAGTGTCAAGTCTGTAGATTATGATCATATACTCGTTTTTGTTCCATTGTTGAAATTGAAATTATAGCAATGTGTTGCTCATGATTTTCAGTATAACCCTCTTTATTTCTATGGGTGATTCAAGAAAAAGAAGATACTGTCACAGTCTAGTATATACAGTCGCGAAGCTCAATACGTAGTAAATATGCAAACATTAGATAGTTGCTCACCACTAGGATCGCTAATATAGTCTCATTACAGGCAATGCAAAATAGTACCGTCACAGTCTATTGTTTCTAGCACCCTCAAAACTCAAGCTTCGTGTCTGTATATGTATAGTAGACTGTGATACTATAATGAATTACAAAAAAGACTTGCAGTTCAACACAAGTATTAGAAGTGGGATTGACTTCCAAAATATTCTCGTTCAACTAGTAAACTCAGAAATTCATTAAATGTTCGAAACTATTACTTACATTTGATTGGATCACACCAACAGCGTTGTAATAGCAACAGGTTTGAATGTTTAAAAAAGTATTTTGTAACAAACATTCACAGTGTCGAAGATTTACCTGTGTATTATACCCAAAACCACGTAATCATAATACAAAACAAAATATCCTACAGTGTGGTTGTTTCGTTACAAAAAAAATTATAATTCTGTACATTGTAACTTATGAGTTATAATGTTATAAAATTTCTGGAATGATTAACCCAAACGGGAAATGATCCTACAGCCAACTGCAGCTCCACATTAGAAAGCAATCGCCTCTGCCTACTGAGCTATCTGGTGGCTTATTGTTATTGTTATTATTATTATTATTATTATTATTATTATTATTATTACTAATACTTGCATACTGGCTTTCAAGGAACCCGGAGGTTCATCGCAGCACTCACATAAGCCCGCCATTGGTCCCTATCCTGAGCAAGATTAATTCAGTCTCTATCATCATATCCCACCTCCCTCAAATCAATTTTAATATTATCCTCCCATCTACGTCTCGGCCTCCCCAAAGATATTTTTCCCTCCGGCTTCCCAACTGACACTCTATATGCATTTCTGGATTTGCCCATACGTGCTATATGCCCTGCCCATCTCAAACGTCTGGATTTAATGTTCCTAATTATGTCAGGTGAAGAATACAATGCGTGCAGTTCTGTGTTGCGTAACTTTCTCCATTCTCCTGTAACTTCATCCCTTTAAACCCCTAATATTTTCCTAAGACCTTATTCTCAAACACCCTTAATCTCCGTTCCTCTCTAAGTGAGAGTCCAAGTTTCACAGCCATACAGAACAACAGAAATTCTAACTTTCAGATTTTTTGACAGCAGACTAGAAGTCAAAAGCTTCTCAACCGAATAATAACAGGCATTTCCCATATTTATTCTGCGTTTAATTTTCTCCCGAGTGTCATTTATATATGTTACTGTTGCTACAAGATATTTGAATTTTTCCACCCCTTCGAAGGATAAATCTCCAATTTTTATAGTTCCATTTCGTACAATATTCTGATCAAGAGACATAATCATATACTTAGTCTTTTCGGGATTTACTTCTAACCCTATCGTTTTACTTGCTTCAAGTAGAATTTCAGTGTTTTCCCTAATCCTAATGGATTTTCTCCTAACATATTCACGTCATCCGCATAGACAAGTAGCTGATGTAACCCGTTCAATTCCAAACCATCTGTTATCCTGAACTGTCCTAATGGCATATTCTAGAGCGGAGTTAAAAATTAAAGGTGATAGTGCATCTCCCTGCTCTAGCCCACAGTGAATTGGAAAAGCATCAGATAGAAACTGGTCTATACGGACTCTGCTGTAAGTTTCACTGAGACACATTTTAATTAATCGAATTACTTTCTTGGGAATACCAAATGCAATAAGAATATTATATAAAACTTCTCTCTTAACCGAGTCATACGCCTTTTTAAATCTACGAATAATTGATGCACTGTACCCTTATAATCTCATTTTTTCACCAATATCTGTCGAATACAAAAAGTCTGATCAATAGTCGATCTATTACGCCTAAAACCACACTTATGATCCCCAATAATTTCATCTACATATCTAGTTAATCTGCTCAAAAGGATATTGGACAAATTATTATTATTATTATTATTATTATTATTATTATTATTGTTATTATTATTATTATTATTATTAAATTGTTGTGGAACTTTAAAATAAAGATACTAGTTGCAATGATACGTAACTCACCAAATCAGATCAAAACATTCTTTTCACATTTTCTTTTCCCCTTAACACCGGTTGATATATACCTAATTAACCATTACACATTGTCCTAGTTACATCACTAAGTTATAGCAAATTCATGGAATAAATTACCCGCGTCATTAGAGACTAGATGTAACAAAAATAAATTAACACATTGATTTATCAGAATAAATGCTCATAGCTCATGTATAGGCAACGTCATCGTTTCCGTTATACGTGGTCAGTCCTTTCCAGGTCCCGTAATGTTCACAGCGTTATAATTCACGGCTTCAACAGCGCTGCATTGCTCTATATCAAAGTTTCCTGCGCAGAATAAAGCAGTTCCAAATGAGGTAAATAATCGACAGTTTTGATGTTTGGTTCTACTAATTAGAAATTAAAAGAGGGATAATTTTGTTTCTTTCTTCACGTCTCGTTTTAGAAATTTTTATTTTATTTCTGTTCTACACGAGGGGGAACTTTCGTCATTATACTATGACGAACTGCCGACTATAGAAACTCATATATGAGGGGCCTAGTATCAAAGACGGACAAAAACCACTTTTATTATTTGTTAGTAGATCCATATTTTTGTTTTGTTATTTTAGTTCCTAGTATAAGGTGTGAAAATTTTTGTGTGTCATATTGGTAACTTTATTAACAAAATAATTCATACATCTTGATTACACAACATTTAACACTGTATCACTTCGGAATATGTATGGTAAGACGTTGAAATTTGACACAGGAAAATCTTACCATACATATTCCGAAAATAATTCAGATCTCCACTTAAAAATATTAGTTTAAAGGTCTTTAAAACATACTTGAAAATTACATTGTCTACTTTTGAAATAAAGATTGACTTGTTTCCATATTTTAAACAAAGATGCAAGTGTCCATTTTTGAAACACATGACGCGGAATCAGGATAATGATAAGAAAATCCTATGAAAGTTATGATTTTATTCTAAAACTAATATTTAACTGGAAAACTTATAAAAATGAAATTTAGAATATTATTTCTATTCACTTCTTATAAAAATATCTCTTTCATTTCTAGTAATTCATTTAGAGGGCCTTCAAAATAAGTACATTCATTATGAGTGTCTACATTTTTATCATAACTCTGGATTACAGTACTGTACCAGTAAAGAAAGGGGTTGTCCTTCCACTCACTTTCGAAGTGTTTACTTAGTAACTACTGAAAATCCGCAACTTTCAGTGGCTTTACTTTCACCCCTATTTTAATTGCTAAAGATTCATTTGTGCGAGATCGTGCGTATTTGCTTGTTTTCCGCACAGAACCAATACGCGGTAAGTGTGAAATACCATATTCACTATTCCCAACGTAACACACATAACAATTTCCATCTTCTTACCGTTTAAGCGCGACATTCATTTTACTGCTTTAGGCTTTTAACATATTATTTTTATAGACGTTTAACATAGTAATAATTATAAATTGGAAACTTACCACTGCAATTTCACCTAAATTGCAATGTTAATTATTGTTTTTAAATATTTTCAAAAATTAAGTAAAGTCTACTACTCCACGAAACTTATTGCATTCCTGATACAAGTAACATTAAGGAAGCCGCGAAAAAATCAACAAGATTCCAGATGCGGATGTTATTACTGCAATATGTTATATAAATAATAATGTTAAAATATTAAAATGAAAAATAAATCATTACATAACCTTACCGTTTGTTTTAAGTTCGCATTTATAGACTGGGGGGAAAAAAAGACAGACATATATCACGGCCTGCTGGAGTATAGTAAACACAGAAAACATTTTATAGCAACAATGTTGAATGTCCACACCTGTGGAGTAACGGTCAGCCCGTCTGGCTGCGAAACCAGGTGGCCGGGTTCGATTCCCGGTTGGGGCAAGTTATCTGGTTGAGGTTTTTTCCGGGGTTTTCCCTCAACCCAATACGAGCAAATGCTGGGTAACTTTAGGTGCTGGACCCCGGACTCATTTCACCGGCATTATCACCTTCATATCATTCAGACGCTAAATAACCTAGATGTTGATACAGCGTCGTAAAATAACCCAATAAAAAAACAATGTTGAAGAAAGATATTTTGGTTTTCCGAAGTTGCCGTCATTAAACAGAAACCAACATGGAGATTTCATTGCAACTAATTAGAAATTCGTCTTTCAGGTATGTAATAAACGATCTTCGCAGAAAATAATGTACGATACACGAGCGGTATGTTTGTTTTCATGTTCTCGAAAATTAAAAAAGCTCAACTACGTTTCGCTTTTTCAATCTTTTCCTCGACCATGAAAACGTCAACATACCGCTCTTGTAAAGCATATTACTATTTCAATCGTTTTTCTCTAGCACGTTTCCATTGTTTAGGATTAAATTTACGTTTTATAGTCAATTCATGGATACTGCCCAACATATTGCGCTCCATATTGAACTTAAGGTGCTCCAAAATCCTAATAATTCAATAAAATTTCGAAAGAGAAGGGAATATAATCACTAAAACATGCAAACTCGTCAGAATGTAAACATTAACTGGTCGCCATGACAGTTTTAAGCCATTTCCAACAATCGATTGACTGAAATGGTCATGCCTGCATTTGATACAAAATATGTATCGAGGTGTCCGATTGTGAAAGTAACAATACAATTTACCGTTCGCAAAAATATGTAAATTATCGTTTCTGAAATAAACGGACCACAGATTTCGAAAGAGCGCAAAAAATACTATAAGAATCTTCCCTTAATTAAATTTCTATAAAAATGGCGTATGTCCGTCTTTGATATCAGACTCCTCATATGTCCCTATATTTATACTGTAGTTACTATGTTATTTTATACGTAAGTTGAGATTAAAACAATTTTTTGCGTAACAATACAGTACATTACAATTTATTTATTTATATCATTCACTCAGCAATGTAATTACTTACTATCCAACACTACTCGACAACAAAAACAATAGTAATATACGTTACAAGAGCGGTATGTTGACGTTTTCATGTTCGAGGAAAAGATTGAAAAAGCGAAACGTAGTTGAGCTTTTTTAATTTTCGAGAACATGAAAACAAACATACCGCTCGTGTATCGTACATTATTTTGTGCGGAGATCGCTTATTACATACCTGAAAGACGAATTTCTAATTAGTTATAATGAAATCTCCATCTTGGTTTCTGTTTAATGACGGCAACTTTAGAAAACAAAAATATCTATACTCCAGCAGGCCGTGATATATGTCTGTCTTTTTTTCCCCCCAGTCTATAAATGCGAACTTAAAACAAACGGTAAGGTTATGTAATGATTTATTTTTCATTTTAATATTTTAACAATATTATTTATATAACATATTGCAGTAACAACATCGGCATCTGGAGTCTTGTTGATTTTTTCACGGCTTCCTTAATGTTACTTGTATCAGGAATGCAATAAGTTTCGTGGAGTAGTAGACTTTACTTAATTTTTGCAAATATTTAAGAACAATAATTAACATTGCAATTTAGGTGAAATTGCAGTGGTAAGTTTCCAATTTATAATTATTACTATGTCAAACGTCTCTAGAAATAATATGTTAAAAGCCTAAAGCAGTAAAATGAATGTCGCGCTTAAGCGGTAAGAAGAGGGAAATTGTTATATGTGTTACGTTGGAAATACTGAATGTGGTATTTCACACTTACCGCGTATTGGTTCTGTGCGGAAAACAAGCAAATACGCACGATCTCGCACAAAAGCATTTACAGTATAAAAGCAAACTTAGATTATATAGTAAAGTAATAATACAAGAGATGAAGTGCAAATAACTAGTCACAAATTAACAACACAACACAATAATGATGAGATATTAGGCCTACGTCAAGTCAGCAATGTTAACGGAATTAGGGGTTGAGTTAGTAATGATAATTGACATGAAATAATTTAAGAAAGAAGACCAAAATTATAATATACAGGCCAGTTAAAGACTTATTTATTAGCAAAATACTTATGGAATGTTTTGAAAGCTACCGGTTTTTATTTGTCTCAAGAGTGTGGTTTTATCCTGAAAGATGTCAATATTGCTCAGTTTATTATAAGAGGAACACATTCTAAGAAGTTGAGAGTACTTATAGTAACATGTCCTAACATAGTTTATATTAAATGTTTTACTGGTCCTGCAGTTCTCTCTTGGTACATGTATTGCTATCCTGGACAGTAGATGACTATTTACAGAACTTGTTAATAAATTATGGAGGCATTTTATATCAATATTATTCCTTCTGTGTTGCAAACTTTCAAAATTAAAGAGAGACCAAAGAAATGAGTACGAAATACTGTTTTCATTATTCCAGAAGTGATAATAACCAAATTATTTAAGAAACAAAAATCTAACTAATCTTTTTTGAGCACTTTCAATTTTGTTAATGTATTTAACTTGATAGGGGTTCCATACAGTACAACAATATTCAAGTTTTGATATAACTAGTGAAAAAAAAAAAAATTAACTAACTTGAGAAGAGAATTTTATGTTATGTCTAAAGATAAATTCTAGGGGCCATATTCATAGACATTCTTAGCACGGGCTTCCGGTGGATGATCAGCGAACTAACGTTTTTCGTATTCATAAACCAGTGTTAGCGATATGATAGGATATCAATCCAGTATCAGTTATCAGTCGATAGCCGGGGCTAGTTTAGCACGCTCGTAGCGCGGGCTAGCGAAATGTCTATGAATAGCACCCTAGAAGTTTAAGAGACTAGGACACAAGTTCAAGTGTATGTCTGAAAAAGTCAATATTATAAGTGAATCGTGTGCCAAAATCTTTTACTGTGTCCGTTATTTCCAGTAATTCCCCACCCATTGAGTATCTGTAAGTAAAGTAAGTTTTTTTCCCTAGTATATCTTATATCATATAATGACATTTAAGTTGAAATACAGTTTATTCTCCAGTGACCACCTGTATAACTCGTTGAGATGTCTCTGTAGCAAGTGACAGTCATTAGGTGTAGGACAAGATTTAATAATTTTGACATCATCAGAATACATTAAACACAGTGAGTTTGATATCGAGTTCGGTAGGTCATTTATACATGATAGAAATACAAGTAGACCCAGAGTTGATCCTTGAGGAACCCCGATGTCACTGTAAATTCTTCAGATCAACATTTGTTGAAGACAACAAACTGTTTGCGGTTTAATAAGTATCTTCTAAATAGATTTATAAGAGAATTACTAATCCCGTATTTGGCAAGCTTCTTTAATAATATACAGTGATCAACAGTATCAAACAAAACAATGCTTTTGTTCCTCCACCGAATACTGAATTTACTGTAGTCGCATTGTTGAAACACGCACAAACATGATATATTCCATTCTTCCCACATCTCATAGTTAAGTTAGGTCTTTATATTGACTATTACACGTTTACTACGTCATATTACTTTTGACTGAAGAAACGGTACTGAACGACGTGTTTCAACCAATCATGGTACAGAGCATATTTTTTCAAGAGGAAGAAAAACGTAACTAAATATCAATTGGCCTACATACGAATATTAGATCATTCTGTAGAAAACGTTGGTGAACATGATGACACTAACGGGGATCATTATAAGGCTAATAATATTTAATTACTTATTTCTCCCTCTGAAAAATTATGCTCTGTACTGTAACATAGGAGATTTCATAAAATCTACGATTAGCTTAACTGGTCCAAACCAGGATTTGAACCCACGGACCCCGATCGTTCTACGTTCAGGCATGAAAACCGCTAGTCTACAGTGGGTGACTATAATTACAATATACTGCCAATAAATATATAACAATCAATGCAGCAGAAAAGCAAAGCAAACTGAAGTTTTGGAAACTTTCTTCCATTTTTCCTTTCTGCTATACTTCCTTCTTTCCTTCCTCTCCCTTTCTCCGTTCCTATCCTTTTCTCTCTCTCGTTTTCTTTCTTTCTCTCTTTTTATTCCTTCCTGTCCCTGTCTTCATTCCTTTCTTTTACCTCCTTCCTGTCTTTTTCTTCCCTTTTCTCTTTTTATTCCTCCCTTTCTTTTTCTTTCTTCCCGTTTTTTTCTTCCTTGCTGTCTTTTCCTTTCTTCCTGTCTTTTTTCGCGTCCCCTCGTTATCTCCCTTCCCGTCATTTTCTTCCCTCCTGTCTTTTTCTTCCTTCCTCTCTTTTTTCGCTTGCTCTCGTTTTCTCCCTTCCTGGCTTCTTCTCCCTTCCTCTCTTTTTCTTTCCTCTTCTCTTTTTTGCTTCCTCTCGTTTTCTTCCTTCCTGTCTTTTTCTTCCCTCCTTGGTCTTTATCTTCCCTCCTGGCTTTTTCTTCCTTCCTGGCTTCTTCTTCCTTCCTGTCATTTTCTTCCTTCCTCTCTTTTTCTTCCCTCCTGTCTTTTTCTTCCTTCCTCTCTTTTTCTTCCTTCCTGTCTTTTTCTTCCTTCCTTTCTTTTTCTTCCCTCTTCTCTTTTCCTTCCTTGCTGTCTTTTTCTTCCCTCTTCTCTTTCCCTTCCTTCCTGTCTTTTTCTTCCTTCCTCTGTTTTTTCGCTTGCTCTCGTTTTCTCCCTTCCTGTCTTTTTTTCCTTCTTCTCTTTTCATTCCTTCCTGTCTTTTTCTTCCTTCCTCTCTTTTTCTTCCCTCCTGGCTTTTTCTTCCTTCCTGTCTTTTTCTTCCTTCCTCTCTTTTTCTTCCCTCCTGTCTTTTTCTTCCTTCCTCTCTTTTTCTTCCCTCCTGTCTTTTTCTTCCTTCCTCTCTTTTTCTTCCCTCCTGTCTTTTTCTTCCTTCCTCTCTTTTTCTTCCTTCCTGTCTTTTCCTTCCTTCCTTTCTTTTTCTTCCTCTTCTCTTTTCCTTCCTTCATGTCTTTTTCTTCCCTCTTCTCTTTCCCTTCCTTCCTGTCTTTTTCTTCCTTCCTCTCTTTTTTCGCTTGCTCTCGTTTTCTCCCTTCCTGTCTTTTTTTTTCTCTTTTCATTCCTTCCTGTCTATTTCTTCCTTCCTGTCTTTTTCTTCCTTCCTCTCTTTTTCTTCCTTCCTGTCTTTTTCGTCCTTTCTTTTTCTTCCCTCTTCTATTTTCCTTCCTTCCTGTCTTTTTCTTCCCTCTTCTCTTTCCCTTCCTTCCTGTCTTTTTCTTCCTTCCTCTCTCTTTTTCGCTTGCTCTCGTTTTCTCCTTCCTGTCTTTTTTTTCCTCCTTCTCTTTTCATTCCTTCCTCTCTTTTTCTTCCCTCCTGTCTTTTTCTTCCTTCCTCTCTTTTTCTTCCCTCCTGTCTTTTTCTTCCTTCCTCTCTTTTTCTTCCTTCCTGTCTTTTTCTTCCTTCCTTTCTTTTTCTTCCTTCCTTTCTTTTTCTTCCCTCTTCTCTTTTCCTTCCTTCCTTCCTGTCTTTTTCATCCCTCTTCTCTTTCCCTTCCTTCCTGTCTTTTCTTCCTTCCTCTCTTTTTTCGCTTGCTCTCGTTTTCTCCCTTCCTGTCTTTTTTTTCCTTCTTCTCTTTTCATTCCTTCCTGTCTTTTTCTTCCTTCCTGTCTTTTTCTTCCCTCCTGTCTTTTTCTTCCTTCCTGTCTTTTTCTTCCTTCCTCTCTTTTCCTTCGCTCCTGTCTTTTTCTTCCCTCCTGTCTTTTTCTTCCTTCCTCTCTTTTGCTTCCTTTCTGTCCTTTTCTTCCTTCCTCTCTTTGTTTGCTTCCTCTTGTTTCCTTCCTTTTTTCTTCCTTCCTATCTTTACTTTCCTTCCTCTCTTTTCCGTCCCTCCTCTCTTTTCTTTTTTTCCTGCCTTCCTTCCTTTCTTTCCTTTCTTTATTTATTTACTTACGTCTTTCTTAGTTTCTATCTTTATTTCTCTGTCTTACCGCCCCTGTTTTGTAGTCTTGCAAGTTACTGCAACGTAATAAATACAGTATATACACTACTGGGCTGCACGATCGTGGCATCGACACGATGCAGAACCCAATCGGGTACATTACAGGACAATCACATACCAACAGAGAAAGATCCAGTCCCTTGGAATGGAAAAAATCTCCGCCCACGCAGGAAAACGAACAACATTCCGCTGGGCAGAAAAGTTCTTCCGCTCTCCACACAGACTCTGCATACTTAAAGGGAGTTATTTTACAGCAGGTACACAGGCACGCAGGAAATTGTTGTCACACGAGTAGTTAACCACTCTTTGGAAACATATAATCATATTCACTGTGACAATTGTAACAAGTGTTTAGTTTCGTGGACACAGCGCTCAAAAGATAATTTTTCTCTTTTCCCGTTATTATGGTAAACTTCTGTTGATATACATTTGAAACAGTATAAATGGAAAATTTACCTAAAATTGTTCACATCACGAAACAAGAGACGAATGAAACGACAATTACGATCAGGTTGACGAGTACATTCAATAAATGATTGGCTACTGGAACATGAAACAAGAACGTTTATTTCGAATGAGTGAAAAATGATTAGCAAATTAAGTCACCCAGTGTGGAGAAATGTCAAATATCAAAACGACGGATATATTCCCTGTAACTAGCTACAAAAGCCATGAAATGCATGTGTCAGCCGTAAAAATAAGGAATTGAAAAATAATTCTTGAAACAGGCTATACTATTTTAACAAAAACTTCAGACAAAAATTAAAACACAAAAGTCAAATATAATAACAGATGCTATTACTCAACAATAAAATGGATTCAGAAAAATTCAATCATGCACGAATAATTCAGAAAGTTTGTAATATTTTCTTCAACGTCTCTATCGTTCTGTTTAAAAAATGTATATTTCTTAAATAATATATACCTTCTATGCTTCTATTTCTGCTTTGTCCATTGTTGGCAGACCGAGATTGCGGGAAGTCGTTATTGTATGTTTGAAATTAATTTATATAGACACTGAAAATGGTTATACTAAGAAAAAGAAGACAATTAGCATGAAGTGCAACATATCTTTTATCGATAACGTTGAGGGATTTAATCGATTAATCGATCAAATTCTGTTGTAAGATTAATCGATCAAAAATATTTAATCGAATAATCGAGTCAACTAAAATTAATCGGTTGTGGTTGATATTAATTATTATTTCGTTAATACAAACTCATACTAAAAATTCCGAAAATATTTCTCCTTCGGAAACTGATTACTTAGAAGCACAATAGTACTGTCATTTTCTAACTGTAAACCAGGTAGAGTAGAGAAAATCTTTGCACAAACACTTCAGAAAGAGATGGAGATATGAGGACAGTGACCTAATGAACGTCCACCTTCTTGTCAGCTCATCTTCCTAGCATATGAAATATATATGTTTCTGGGATTCGTCCTCCTCATTATAAAATAGCCATGTCTACATTGTGTGCAAGTGAGAGCGTAACTATCTTCTTCTTTTTCTAAAATCTGGTAATTCGGATTGCAAAAGGAGCCAGTCTTCTGTTTCCACCGCTGTACTTTTGTAGGTGTTTGCGATTTCTGTACTGAGTTTGTATATACAGTAACGTGCAAATTAATCCGAACAACGTAATTACTTATGCACAAAATCTCAAACGGGATAAAAAAAAGGATCTAAGACATATCTCAGTAATCTATGTGGCCTCCCTTGTTCCTAATAACAGCTCTGAGACGATTTGGCATGGATTCCACTAATTTCCCACAAATATTTATTTCTTCATCGCGAAACCATACACCAATGAGGGCAGAAATCATCTTCTCCTTTGTAGAACAATCCATTTTTTGCATTCTTCTTTTGCAAATTGACCACAAGTTCTCCATGAGGTTGATGTCGGGTGAGTTGCCTGGCCAGGGGAGTACCTGAATATTCTTCTTGTTGAAGAATTCTGTAGTTTTTCGAGACGTATGGCATGGTGCCAGGTCTTGTTGGAACACACCTCTGCCATCCGGAAATGATTTTTGCAGCTGGGGTACGATTCTGGTTTCCAGTAAGTGAATATATTTGTCAGAATTCATCATTTCCTTGATAGGTATTAATGCTCCAGGCCCTTCATGTGTAAAACAACCCCAAAACATTACTTTAGGGGGGTATTTGGGTGCTTGTTGGAGATGAGCTGCTGTTACTTTTTCGGATCCTTTCCGTACGTAAGAAACACGGTGGCCGTGGACCTCGAAATGAGACTCATCGGATAAAAGTACATTCTTCCAGTCATTCACTGTTCAGTGTTGATGTAATTTTGCCCACATTGAGCGTGTTTTTCACATAATATGGGTTAGCAGTTGCTTCTTAATAGGCTTACGAGCCCTTCGTCCAGCTTCCAAAAGCCTACGCCGCACTGTTGTGACGTGAATATTCGCCCCAGTGGTAGCCATTAACTCGCGGGTTAAGTCGACAGCAGTTAGTCTAGGATTTAATTTACTTTTCCTCACAATTAAACGATCATCTGCAGGTGAAGTCTTCCTTTTCCGGCCACAGTTTCCTTTTTCTGGGGAGTGATGGATCCAGTCTCCCTGTATCGTTTTATGATCGAATTAACAGTAGCCAAACCGATGTGACATTCTGCAGCAATTTGCCTCTGTGTCATAGAAGAATGCTCTGCTAATGTTATAATTTTAGACCGTTTTCATGGAGTTGTATCCATTTGTGAAGACGACAGAATGTACACAGGATTGCAGTATTAAGTCTTCAACACAACTGGAATGCTTATAAGTACAAAACGACAGGGAAAATGTCACATATTATAAAAAAAAACATAATAACGACAGACCTTCAACAATGGAATTATACGTACTACAGATGTCAATTAAAGCGGTATGAGCAGCTGTGAGGCCAACAATAACAGAAAATGTAAAAATATGTCGTGTTCGGATTAATTTGCACGCTACTGTATTATGACGGTTGTGTGCTTAGTTTGATAAAGAAAAAAAATCAGTTTTCTGTGGTCTGTGAAAAGTGTAAACTCTATTATGTCATATGGGAATTTGAGAGGTAAACTCGATGAAACGTAACGATCGTGGAGAAGTGCTTGACAGAAAAAAAAGTTTTTTTTTCGTGTTTAGTGATACAGGAAACATTGTTACTAAACGTAGAGCGGCACTTAATTCGTGGATGAAGCAGTATTAACTAGGCGAGTCTTAATACTCTTTGTTATTTATGTTTTTCTCAAAAATTCCCGGAGAAATTGACACAATAAATTATAAGTCTCATAATAAATATGTTAGTAAGTAATTAAAATAGTTGTTTTGTAATATAACGATACAATAATATATACAGATTTACAACATTTAATAATTATGCTTATCACCGAACACAAGTTAAGTTTAACAATAATTGTGTTATTACATTATATTAAAACATATTTTCAACTCGATCAAAACTCGATTAGTCTATCGATTAATCGATTAAATTCAAATAGTTAATCGATTAAATATTTTGATCGATCGACAGCACTAGTGAAAAGTAGAGCTGGGGACGGAGCGAGTAGAACTGTTGACTTACTCGGTTCTATCGGTTTATGTGCTTGGCAGCGAAGCACCGAAGTCACTCGGTTAACCGTAGCCGTTACCGGTCAGTACAAACAGAGTTCACGTGATTTACTTAATTCTTGCAGACAACAACGTAGGTACTGTTGTATTTAAATATTTTCTGCTGCTGGACAAATTATTTCCTTATCCCCAAGGCGGGCTGAAAGGCCTCTAGTATTGAAGAGGAGTTCATCCTATTATATGACCTTTAAGTGGGCCTAATGAACACTGACAGTCTGAATATATTACTGTACATAATAATAATAATAATAATAATAATAATAATAATAATAATAATAATAATAATAATAATAATAATAATAATAAAATAATAATATAACAATAATTATTATTAACAATAATAACATTATTATTATTATTATATATTATACATTATTATTATTATTATATTAGAGTGTTTGATTAATATTAAAATATATTAAAAAGAAAGTGCATTATATTTTTCTTCTATTTGTGTTTATTGGATTTGTGTTACCTCATCAGTCATCATTTTATTCGTATTTATTTCTACGAATTATGTTACCTAATTACTTTAATTTATCAATAATATTACTCTTCACCAAAGTGAACATGGTTGTATTTAAGGCTAGTAATGTTACAAAATAAATAAACATTATGTTCATCAGTTTAAGATTCCACGTTTTATTGATTATTTTATCCACTCTCCGTATTAGTAAATAATATTCTCTGTGTTATTTTTAAGTATTTTAGGTAGCGCTTCATGGAGCCCGTTTCTTTCTGTCTTCTTTTTTACTTAGCTGCAGCGTTTAACGTTTACCTCATATGTTAATTTATTAGCTGTATTATTATAAATTATTTTATCAATTTTATTTCGTCTGTGATATATAACAGCACTGAAAGTTAAATAGGCCTTTCATACAAAATAACTCCGCAAAGAGTTGTAATCTCGCAAATGAAATTTGCAACCGCCATTTTGCAATGAAGAGAAGCACTTTTTTCTCGTCAATTGGCAAAGTGAAAGCGCCTTACTACAACGCTTTTAAAACACGCTTGGTTTCACTTTCAAAGTACGTTCTAAAATCGACTCAATGTATCTAAATTTTAAATCTGCCGCCACAAATTTGTATTCTGTATTGTACTCGGTTCAACCGAGTAATGACGTCACAGTAACTGTTACGAACCGAACCGCTCCGTCCCCAGCCCTAGTGAAAAGGCTTTCGATTGCGTAAATAGAAGAGAGACCAGTGATAAGAGATCAGTGTTAGGTCACATTGAACTATAGGTTTAGTTTCCGTGACTTGGCTTTATAATAGTATCCATGTTTTCTTATAGCTTAATTCAATCCGTTAATTACACATCTATACTAATAATAAATCTGTAGCCGAAATGTTTCTGGTAATTTTCGATTTTCCAAAAATAATTGGTCCTAACATATACAATTAACCACCCTGAAACCGAAAATCGCCTTTTTGAAATTTTTGTTTTTATGTCTGTCTGTCTGTCTGTCTGTATGTATGTTTGTTACCTTTTCACGCGATAATGGCTGAACGCATTTCGATGAAAATTGGAATATAAATTAAGTTCGTTGTAACTTAGATTTTAGGTTATATGGCATTCAAAATACATTATTTAAAAGGGGGGTTATAAGGGGGCCTGGATTAAATAAATCGAAATATCTCGCTTATTATTGATTTTTGTGAAAAATGTTACATAACAAAAGTTTATTTAAAAATAATTTCCGATAAGTATTACTCCTTGAAAAATTTTGATAGGACTGATATTTAATGAGATAAATGAGTTTTAAAATTAAAATAACTGCCATCTAAGGCCGTGTAATGAATTAAAAAAAAATGACTTCGTCTATAAGGGGCCTTGGATAGCAACAATCGAAAGCTATGAAAGATAGCCTACAGATAATGTTTCTGTGTTTGTATGAAGTAATATCAGAAGCTAAATTAACCGATTTGTATAATTAATTATTAATTCACCATTGGAAAGTGTAGTTTCTCTAGATGGACATAATGCTATAATGTTATTACAGTAACTTCTGAGTGAATCGAGGACAGGTAAGATTAAAATAGCTTCTTATGCACAGAAAACTTGATAGGCTATTCTGTACATTCGTTTCCTGTATTTCCTAAAATAATTTTTATGACCAAATGAGTGGTCTCTGGATCAAAATGATCGCATTTTAATTATGCAAATACAATTTAAATTAAGTAACATAATAAACGATTTATCCTTATATCAAACACGAATGTTCCCTGGATCAAATGTCCTATTTTAATTATGTAATTACTTTATATTTATTTCTAACGGGTGCAGCGGAGCGCACGGGTACGGCTAGTATTTAAATATTATAGAAAATTGTATTTAGACTGTTAGGAGGATAACAATGACAAGGAAGCTTTTAATAGGAAAAGGAGTATCTTCTGCGGTTCTCTGAAAAAATAACAAACAAAGAGTCTAGTGAAGTGTTTTGTGTGGAGTGTGACATTGTATGTGGCAGAAACATTGGACATTAGAAGGAAGTAAAGAGAAACGACTAGAAGCATTTTAAATGTGAATATGGAAAAGAATGGGGCGTGTGAAACTGCACACACAGAATAAGAAATGAAGCTGTGTTGGAAAAAGTGGGTGAGAAGAAACTGTCTACTGAAGGATACACTGGAAGGAATGGTGAACGGGAAAATAATCGGGGAAGAAGAAAACATCAGATGATAGACGACGTAAATATCTTATGCGGAGAAGTTTGAAAATAGGAAATATTGGAAAATGATGGGTTTGCATTGAAAGACCTGCCCTTTAACAGAACACTATACTGGCTGTTCATTTCAAAGTGTGTCATGACGTCACTGTTGTGAGTCAGCGATTTGAAGCGAGTTTCAACTTTTATGTCAGAGAAGTTGCCTATTAATCAAGGCGTTCAATCTGAACTTGAGAACGTGTACGGTATAACTTGAATGTCGTAGCAACAGATGGCGGTCTGTAAAGTCTGTATGCTACCATAAAATCTTTCGAACTGTGTTTTGCGCGGGCAAGTCGTACGCATGGTATTTGTTATCATCGGTTGCGTACGGCAACATTCCACAACACAAATCAAAATGCTCCGTGTCCATGTTGACCATCCAAGTTAATGTCAACAAATACGTAAGTAATCGTCTTAACCCTCTCCCCATATCCCAACAGTAAGAAAAAAAACTCACTTCAGTACGTATTTCCAAACAGTTCACATTCCTGCCACTACTGGCATTACCGTACGTATCGGTAAGTAATCTTCAGAATGAACGCCGTACTTGCTAGGCAACTTCTCTCGCATTTAGGTAATACGCCTCTGCGGAAGTGTAGGTAGATTGAATTCTCTAGGCTCATCGGCTAGCCACATGACGACATACAGCGAGCCATGACACATTTTGAACTCAACACCCAGTATATGTATACCAATTACTTTACCCTATTTCCTGTATAGACGTTACTTGTAATCATGTGGATATTCTCGAATCCTGTCACATTTTAGATTTTTATTATTGTTCATTGATTACTGTTTTTAATTCGTTATTTTATTACGTTTTATCAACTGCTATAGTAATCTAGATTCTGAATGAGATGAAGATGGTAATGCCAGTGGAATGAGACTAGGTACCAGCCCCTAAAGTTAGGAAAGTTCAAGGAAACCCCAGAAAAAAACTTCAACCAGGTAACGTGTCCCGGCTAGGATTTGAACACGGGGAACTTCACTAGTGTTAGAACATTAGTTTAATTTATGTTTATTTACTTCTGTTAATACTGATTTTACTTGTAACCAGTGACGCCAAGTTATAAAGGAACCACAGTCAACAGTCAAATAGTACTGTTATTTTCTAACTGTAAACCAGGTAGAGTAGAGACAATCTTTGCACAAACACTTCAGAAAGAGATGGAGATATTAGGACAGTGACCTAGTCTATCTCTATTAAAAGTTACGGTTTTCCATGAAAATTTCCACCTTGTTGTCAGCTCATCTTCCTAGCATATGAAATACACACTTTTCTGGGATTCGTCCTTCTCATTCCTTATAAAATAACCATGTCTACACTGTGTGCAAGTGGGAGCCATGATGTACGAGCCCACCCAAATTTTGTATTATTATGCTTGTTACGGTCTCACATAAAATTTTCACGCCATCTCCTAGCAGGACGACCCACAGATCTTTGGCCATGTGGTACATAATCATAAATTGCCTTTGAGAGTCTACTATTACTCATTCTTTCCAAATGATGTTTCGAATTAGACTGATATTGAACAATGTAATCTAACACTGGTTGAGTTTTTAGTTCCTTTAAAATTTCACAATTTCTTTTCAGATCGCCTTTAGTATAGCCCGCTGTTCTTCGCATGAATCGCATTTCACAAGCCGTTATTCTGCTTTTATCTGCTTTCATCAGTGTCCATGCTTCGCTGCCATAGCTGAGCATCAGTCGTGCCAATGTGTTGTAGAGACGTATGCGGGTGTGTTTCTGAACCAAGGATGGTTTCATCACACTATTTATAATGCCCATAGCGCTTGTGTATTTATTAATTTTCTGTGATATGTCCAATTCTTCAAAAATGGAAAGATTGTAACCTAAATATGGGAAAAATTACAGTACAATAAAATAAGAAATCGACAAAATTTCACATATAAAATAGACAAATTATTCAGTTCAGTTACTAAAAAACTACTTTATTCTACACTTCGGAAATTACATAGATGAATTTATTGAGTAATATTATACATACAGATTTTATATTATCATAATTTTCTCTAAAATCCAATGCACGGGTCTTCTGACCGTACGTGCTTTATACCTAAAACAAGTCCTACTTTGTAGGTTTCACCCCCCTCACCAATGATTATATCCAACTATTCTCTAAAACAACACACACATTAAAATGGAAATGGCACAATAAAACACATTATAGTATAATATATCCTAAACTAAAACTGACATAAAAGTGTATAATTTGGTAGATACCATTATCCCTTCCTTAGTTCGCATCACAAACTTAAACAGCTGAATTTCTAATCTGTCTCGCCTTCAAGAGGAACAATCCAGTCTTTTGTTCCCATTCTCTATTCCCCATGAGGTCAAGACATGCAAGCGAACTCCTATTCTGACTTATCAACGAGGGTAGTAGATACTTTCTCCATACATGTTCCAATTCGACACACTGTAATAAAATATGTTTATAGGAGTCCTTTTCTCTGCACAGTGGACAAAGGCGCTCTCCTTCTTCGTTGACAATTTAATTAGCCTTCCATGCCCCCAATCTTGGCTACGCTAAATCTGCTCTGCTGTCTTTGTTACAAGAATTTATGTAGTCACACCTTCCCCCAGTTAAGTATTGAGGAAATTAGGCTTATATTAAGAATATTTTGAGACAGATTTTGTTTCGCGTAATAGTTGAAATAGACTGCAGTTTTCAGCTCTGATTTGGTGAAATGTGTCGTGCACATGTATCGAACACTTGTACAATTATTATTCATGAGATGAAACACTCTCTTTGTATGAGCTTTTTTTTCTCTCTCTTCTACGGAGGAGGGACTCGTAGGCTTACACTGCAGCTCTAGTCAGTTTTTCCAAATCTATAACATAAACATTGTTTAATTTTAAACGTGTGAGCACTAAAACGTATTTCAGGCAAGCATTACTTTCTATAAAGACTGCACATTTGAATCCATCTCTTGAACAACAAAATTCATCATATAAATTATCATTCACGGCAAAATCAAATGTTTAGAATAAAAAAATTTACATTATGCAAAAATAAGGGAGAAAAATACTCGAAGAGAAGAATAATACTGTTAAAAATTAGGGGCAAGTATGGAATATTCCAGGAAATACGAGAGAGTTGGCAACAGTAAGTAGGCCTACACTTCAAAATTGAAGGGTTCAGAGCCATAGTGGGCCAAGAGCCATTTATTAAAAACGGAGAAAGCAAGGGTTAAAGTTAAGCGAATATTATAGTCCCTCATCATAGAAGATCTTTATACTCATCTTCCTATACTGTAGAAATACCTCGCCTCTTTAATTCGTTACCTAATGACGTCAGGGACTGCCGGACTTTATCACAATTCAAAATTAAATTGGAAAATTTTGTCTTAGTTAATGTGTTTAGGTATTGCTAGGAGTATTCATTTGTGTCTTTTTCTTTCTTTTTCTTTTTTAATCTAGATTAAAATTGTAAGTTTCTTGTGTATGTTAGTTAATTAGTTAGGATACAATTAATTATGATACTTAATCACTCATTTCAAGTTTGTGTGACTGCAAACCTGTGTATATTTTGTGTGGCTTTACTTTGTTTATAGTGTTTTTTTCTCTCTCTCTCTTTATTTTTTGTGTAGCGTTGTTTTATATATAGTGTATTTTTTCTCTGTTTATTTATATTATTGTATTTGTATTACTGGTGTTGTGGAAGGGAAGGCCTGATGGCCTTAACTACACCAGAATAAATAAATAAATAAATAAATAAATAAATAAATAAATAAATAAATAAATAAATAAATAAATAAATAAATAGATAAATAAATAAATAAATAGTTTAACGAAGATTGATATACCATTTACTTTCAATGTGTATACTTTACATTACTTGTTATATGTTGCCATTGAATTATGGTAATAACTTCATTTTAACCCTTGTTTTCTACGGTTTTAGTAAATGGCGCTTGGCCCACTATGGTTCTGAACTCTTCAATTGTTCTCAGATCTTGATTTTGTTATTCTAGCATTCTATTTTATATATTATATCATCCGTAGTCATATAAATATTATGAAAATTTATATCATTACATGGAAGGGGGGATGTTATATGTTAAATGTTATGTTTTATTTAACGACGCTCGCAACTGCAGAGGTTATATCAGCGTCGCCGGATGTGCCGGAATTTTGTCCCGCAGGAGTTCTTTTACATGCCAGTAAATCTACTGACATGAGCCTGTCGCATTTATGAACACTTAAATACCATCGGCCTGGCCCGGGATCGAACCCGCAACCTTGGGAATAGAAGGCCAGCGCTATACCGACTCGCCAACCAGGTCGACGGAAGGGAGAATTTACAAGATTATTTCTTATGTCAACTTTTAACTCAAATGTTTTGAGCCCACCCAATGTTTTTCAAATTTGATGCCACTGCTTGTAATTCTTATGGTAGGCTATTACTCTTATATTTCTTTTCAAGGGGAGGCAGAGGTGAATATTTCAAAATCCACTAAATTTATCCGATTTGTTTGAATTTGATCATGGATAGTAAGTATGTTATTAGTAATGGACATACCAAGTTTCAACTTTCTAAGTACAATAGTTCTGTAAATATTAATAATTTTATAAAACGTTATATCGTTTGATATAAAATGCTCCATGCACCATATTGTAAGAAATTTTCAATATTTATTTTTATTTATATGTTCAGAGAAGGTATATAAATAATGATAAGTATTAGTTTATTATGGGAATAATATATACTAATACAGTTATGTTGGTTTTAATATACTTTTAAGGGTACAAAATCAAAAACTAACATCGGGATATGAAAATAAAGATAATAAAAATGGATAAAACCAAATTTTCATTTCTTCTTCAGTTTTGTTCGAAAATTTCACCTCTGCCTCCCCTTAAGTCTTTAAAGTGCCATTTGTGATCCGTGTTTTTACTGTATTTTCTCTTAGCGTTCAGTATTCTGAAATATTAAGTAAAAATGAGACAGCCAAAACTTTTCGATGTTGATTACAGCTTCAAACCTTATTTTAGTTCGTACTGTTCCGCAAGAAAGTTGGAATTAGTTTGTATCGACTCGCACATTTCGAAGTTTTGTCCGCTTCTTTGCAATCGTAAATAGATGAAGTCTTTTACTTGTCTTTTACATCTAAATATAAATTTAAATCAAAGTCTATTTATTATAGAACTGACATTCATAATATCCTTACAAGTACACGAACTCATTTGCAGGTGTATCAATGTATGCATTCTCACTTTACTGATATTTCGCTGTCAAGAAGTTCTTGCATCCATAGCACTCTTTATAAACTTCTATTAACAACAGTTGAATACACCACATTTTTATAATGGTGAATGCGAAGGAAAGGAGCTGGTTATGACATGCTATGATAATATTCCTTGAAACTTCCTTACGACCTCCATGAAAATGTATGTATGTGTGGCAAGTTATAAAAGCGTTTGTGCTCGCAGATATGAAGCTCGTTGCTTCATACAAAGAGTTCTCTCTCCGCTGGTGATTTTATCGAAGTTCAATAATTTCTATAATGGCGGAAATCCCTTAAAGGCAAGAGTAGGAGCGAAAAAGAAAAAAAAAAAGCTGATAAAATAAGAGCAGAAAAGGATGAAGCTACGACTCTTTTTGTAGTCATCAAAGTGGTTTTGTAAAATTTTAATGTGGAGGGCTGAATAATTCCCAATATACGTTTGCCAACCTAATGAACACAGAACGATTTACATAATAAATCTCTTTTATTATATCTAGTAATTACGATTGCGACAAAGTGTCCGCTTGTAGGAGATTTGCAATCGGCATATTCTAGTCCTCGTAAATTCATAGACAATGACATAAATTAATGTTTGTCTACCTTCTATGAAAAAAGTAATATTTTTATATTGGCATTTTGACATAACATCTGTATTTAAGTCCTCTAATAAAGGTGGTGGTGGTGGTGGTGGTGGTAGTGGTGGTAGTGATAACAGTAGTAGTAGTAGTAGTAGTAGTAGTTGTAGTTTTTGCAGTAGTAGCAGTAGCAGCAGTAGTAGCTGTAGTAGCAATAGGAGCAGTAGTAGCAAAAGTAGTAGTAGTAGTAATAGTAGTAGTGGTAGTAGTAGCAGCAGCAGCAGTAGTAATAATAGAAGTAGTAGTATTAGTAGTAACAGTTGTAGTAGTAGTAGTCGCAGGAGCAGTGGTAGTAGTAGTAGAAGTAATAGTAGTAGTAGTAGTAGTAGTAGTGGTGGTAGAACTAGCAGCAGCAGCAGTAGTAATAATAGAAGTAGTAGTATTAGTAGTATCAGTTGTAGTAGTAGTAGTCGCAGGAGCAGTAGTAGTAGTAGTAGCAATAGTAGTAGTGGCAGCAGTAGTAGCAGCAGCAGTAGCAGTAGTAGTAGTAACAGTAGCAGTAGCAGCAGCTGTAGTAGTAGCAGCAGTAGCATTAGTAGTAGTAGTAGTAACAGTAGCAGTAGTAGTAGTAGCAGCAGTTGTAGTAGTAGCAGCAGTAGCATTAGTAGTAGTAGTAGTAGTAGCAGCAGTAGCATTAGCAGCAGTAGTAGCAGTAACAGTAGTAGTAGCAGTAGTAGTAGTAGTAGTAGTAGTAGTAGCAGTAGTAGTAGTAGTAGTAGCAGTAACAGTAGTAGTAGCAGTAGTAGTAGTAGCAGTAGCAGTAACAGTAGTAGTAGCAGTAGTAGTAGTAGTAGCAGTAACAGTAGTAGTAGCAGTAGTAGTAGTAGCAGCAGCAGTAACAGTAGTAGTAGCAGTAACAGTAGTAGCAGTAGTAGCAGTAAACAGCAGCAGTAGCAGTAGTAGTAGCAGTAACAGTAGTAGTAGCAGCAGTAACAGTAGTAGTAGCAGTAACAGTAGTAGTAGTAGTAGCAGCAGCAAGTAGCAGTAGTAGCAGCAGTTGTAAGTAGTAACAGCAGCAGTAGCAGTAGTAATAGTAGTAGCAGCAGCAGTAGTAGTAGCAGTAGCAGCAGTAACAGTAGCATTAGTAGTAGTAGTAACAGTAGCAAGTAGTAGTAGCAGCAGTAAGCAGTAGTAACAGTGGTATAGTAGTAGTAATAGCAGTAGTATTAGTAGCAGTAGCAGCAGCAGTGGTAGCAGTAGTAGCAGCAGCAGTGGTAGTAGCAGTAGCAGCAGTAGCAGTAGCAGCAGCAGTAGTATTAGCAGCAGTAGCAGCAGCAGTATAGTAGTAGTAGCAGCAGCAGCAGCAGTATTAGTAGTAGTAGTAGCAGCAGCAGTAGTGTAGTAGCAGCAGCAGTAGTAGGAGCAGTAGTATTAGTAGTAGTTGTAGCAGCAGCAGTAGTAGGAGCAGTAGTATTAGTAGTAGTAGAAGCAGCAGCAGTAGTTGTAGTAGCAGCAGCAGTAGTAGTAGTAGTATCAGCATCAGCAGTAGTAGTAGCAGAAGTAGTAGGAGCATCAGTAGTATAATAATAATAATAATAATAATAATAATAATAATAATAATAATATCATCTTCTTTGCCTAATGACTACAGTACCGCGGTTTCAATGACAATATATAGTGGTGGAGTTATTTTAGGCAAAATATCCAAGGTCCTTTCATAATTAAATGAGACTTGAAACTTTATACGATAGATGTGGAGGGTTTTCAAAAGTAACGCAAAATTAAAATTAAACGAGGAAATTTTGGAGAAAAAGCTGAGCTAATTCAGACCTTGTTATTTAGAAAGGTAACTTATAGGCTTATTTTTAAGGTAATAGGTTTGCGAAAATAGTTGTACGACTTGTGTCATTATCGAGACTATTTTTATGCGGCAACCTTTAGCTTTTTAATATCACCCGAAAGAATGTATTTTTGTATCGCTATAAAATAATTAATTTGTGAACTGTAATCTTCTATCAGAGTCTTCTTCCGTGAACTGAAATTTAATTAACTTGTTACTTGTAAGATTTTTATTGTATTGCTGTACATGAGAGGTAATACGCAAAGACTAGCTCCTTTCCTACAGACCGCCACTGGGTCTGTCGTGTATATTTAACAGCATCCGCGCAAGTAATCTGTTTATATCTTCCGATCATTTCTGAGCATGAGGTTACTTCGGCCCGCCCATTGTACGCCCTATATACGACAAAGTTCGCCAGATGACCCTGGTGGCATTCGTAGATCCTGTAGGTAAGGTCTCATCATCTACTGACGAGCTCGAACCAAGAGCCCAGAGATCCAGACCCTTAGAGCCTAGATTATCATCGCAAAATCTATTTGTTCTTAATAAAATATGAAATAAACTCGTTGATATATTTAATTTAAATTAATTTTTGGAACTAATGTTTGCTAATATTACCTCATAAAAGGTATTAGATTGAAAAGTACGATAATAATGCCCTTATTAAATCTACGAAAGATTGGAGAATTGCACTATTTTCATATTAATTTCCCTGGCCAGGTTCTCTTGTATTGATAAAATTTCTTGTGGAATTTCCATGGAGAACAATCTCTCCAACCTCTTTACTGATGAAGTATTTCGAGAATGTAATGTCATCGGACTAGTATAGAATATTTTGTAGCGTTCCTGGAAGTTTAGAAGCCCTTCCCATCTTAACGGAAAATAATATTGTGCGTTTTTCTTATCTGCGAATTTAAAAAGCCTTCAAGGCACATTTAAATGTAAGTGAGTAAATTTGTGGTGAAGACTAATAAAAACCGTATTTACGCATTTTTATCTATAGGTGCCTAACAAATAAAGTAATATTATAATACAGGAGTAAAAGAATGAATTGTGGTGAGGTAAATCTCGTGCATATTACAATTCTAGTGTGTTATTTTTAACGGAAGATTACTGGGAATAGAAAACCCTAAAATTGATGGCCTTCAAAGTTTTTGAAAAATCATGTCATAGGCTATAGTTACGTGAAGAACAATGTGGAACATTTGTATGAGGAAGGACAGTCTACTGCATCGACTGTTAACGATACCATAGTCCGACTTACAGTTAAGTCGCTACAGGTTATTGAAAATTTGAAATAGAGGCAATATTTTATATCGCTACAGAAAACACAAAAAATAGATTTCCCAATCTTGTAACTGCTTACCTGCTGTAAACTTCATCTCTCACCAACTTCTAGTTTTATAAGAGATTTCCTAACGTGTTCCTTCTACCTCCTCACTTGGTAGCACGTTTATTGATCGCGCGCGTCGCATTCCTTAACTTATCAGGACTGTTTGTTTTCGAAGTTTGCCGCGGCGTCCATAATTCCCACAATTAATTTTTCGGTATGTTTAACTTAATCTGGTACACAAGTTCCTTCATCCATTCCCATAAGCAATAATCAAGTGATGTAAAATCTGGTGACCTGGCTGGCCAGGGATGAGGACCTCAGCGACCAATCCAACAATGTGGAAAATACAGGCTTAAATTGTCTCTCACGGCGAGGATAAAATAGGCAGGTGCTCCATCAAGTTGGATCTGCATTTGAAGGCTCGTTGCAAGAGGAACATCGTCTAGTAATTGTGGAAATTCGTTTTATAGGAAGTGTAGGGACGCCTACATGTCATCATTTAAGTTTCGGGGTAAAATGAAAGGAGGTTCTATCAGTTCATCATACAGAATACTACGCCATAAATTTACACTAAATCGATGTTGAAAACTGGTTCTCTGCGTGGTTTTAGAGTAATATCTGTCCATTCATGTAAGTTATTAATGTCATTCCGTGTGAATTGCGGCTCATCTGTGAACATAATACGTACAGTGATAAAAATCTCTACATTTCCGTTTAACCAGATGCAGAACACTATGAACATGATCTTGTGGCTATAAATGTTGCAATTCTTGAAGATGGTACGGATACAGTTGTAACATGGAGTGCGCTCCACACCTTTGACTGACACCGAGTCGTCGAGCTACACGTCTTGTTGAAATTCGAAGACTGTCTTGTATAGCGCTGAGAATGTTTTCTTCTTCTGCTACATCATGTTGCTGACGTCCTTCATAATGGATACGAAAACTGAGAAGTGAACCAGTTTGCCTTAATGTGTTAAATGTTCCACTAATAATCTTAGGATTCGGAATCCTAGGATTAGGATAACAGTGATGATAGGCTATTCGGCAGAAGTAGCTGTTGCATTTCCCTCACACCATAAATAAATACCACATCGACATATTCCTCAGTTGTAAATTTATACGACATCTTTAGATAACTAACAAGCTGCTAACTGCACAATGTTTGGCGTCAACTAAACATGCGACAAATGATTCTCAATGCATTACAGAGTAAGCGCATGCGCTGACATTTGAGAGCTGTATTCACATTAATACGTTTAGAAAATAAATGAATAGGGATGAATTATATTAGATAGCAAAAAAATTTACTAAGAAAATAATAGTTTCCAAACCACTTCAGAAAAAATGCTCCACTAGTGGCGGTAAAACTTCGTGAGTCACTCTGTACAACACATGAAGTACTTTATAAAGCAGTCGGAATGATTAGGATATTTTTGCTTGGTTACTTAACGACGCTGTATTAACTACAAACTTATTTAGCGTCGATAGAATTGATGATAGCGAGCTGATATTTGGCGAGTTGAAGCCGAGGATTAGCCATAGATTACCTGACATTTGCCTTACGGTTGCGAAAACCTTGAAAGAACTCAATCGGGTAATCAGTCCAAGTGGGAATCGAACCTGCGTCCAAATGCAACTCCTAATGGGCAGTCAAACACCTTAGCCAAATGAGCTACTCCGGTGGCTTTAGGAAAATTGTTATATACATCACACAGAGGGTTGAGTTATGGGATTCCATGCCACATACAATGTAATTCATATGTAAATGAAACTAAAAGGAAATTTCAAACAAAACGTTAAATTAACTTTATGCTCGACCATGCCGAAATGTAGTAATTATACACCTGGTAGCAGATCTTTAATGCATGTCATTAAAGTACACCTACTCATTAAAGGTCAGGTCTTTCAGCCAATGACGACTCAGGTTACAACTGATCAGTCAATGACAGGTCAGCTTTCTACCGTTATAAAACCGCAAGTATCGATTATTCTCGAATATGCAATCGAAAGATAATTAGCGAAAAGTCAAGGAGGCTGGAAATCCAATACTGTCGCAGAAGGTTATGTTCTGTTACTATAATAATTAGCGTTAATTGTAAATAATATTCAAATAAATTCAATTTGTCATCTCGTTTTTCAATGCCTAATTTTATTTCAATGCTATCTCTGTAGGTTCTTATGGCCTAGCAAGGTCAATGTGGAATCTGTTCCTCGGAAAAAATCAATACTTTCGCGTCTGCGCACATCTCACAACATACGGGACATTGCTAAAAAATTAATAATATCAAGTTAGAAATATGGTCGAGCATAAAATGTCGTATGAAACTCGCCTATAATGGTAATTAAGAAGCTCGTATGAAAATTATGAAACTCGCTTACGCTCGTTTCATAAATATCCATAGTCACTGCTTAATTACCTTCATTATAGGCTCATTGCATAATGTACTATTATCATTCGACTAACACCTCTAAATATATATCTTCATTTACCTTTTATTTCTGTCTACTATATTCATGTTTTTATTGGATATCACTTGGTTCTGTCTGATTGTTAATTTATAATTAATGTGTTTTTTTCTCTCCTTTTCCCTTTCTTGCTTTTTTGCTCTTGTATGTTATTTATTGGCTTGAATTAAGTTACTGTATTTAGTAAACTGTCCTTGTAAATGTTGTGTTATATCATTGGCTAAGACCACACCGTACACGATCCTGACTCTTACTGTTGTGGCTAGAAACCTTTTTGTTTTATAATTTTAATTTGTACTCACTAGCTAGCCAGTTAAATAAAAAAATGTAGACAATCTCCTAGTGTTCTCAAAATTAATGAAGAAAGGTGTAGGCCTACATATTTTTAAATAACTGTAAATAAATCAAAAGTTTTGGTTTCAGAGGTAACGGGCATACTTGAATAAAAATGCCATACAAATAACTGTGGACTAGAGGCACTCAAACTTCGTTCTTACCAATCCAAAACTTGGTTTTTTCCAGAAAGACCGCGGAGAAACAAGGAGCTTGCCAAAGAAGACTGGAAAGGAGGCTACTTCCGTGTTCACCGTCATAATTTAACCTCTTTCTATTAATAAACTGTCATCATTTTAACAAATGTACAAGACAACGGAAAACTACTTATTGTCATGTTTCTACTAGGGCAGGGTGTATGTATGTATGTATGTATGTATGTATGTATGTATGTATGTATGTATGTATGTATGTATGTATGTATGTAGGTATGTATGTACGTACGTACGTATGCACAATGTTCTGCCCAAAAGCAGGTCTTTAACTGAAAACCCAGCATTTCTCATTCTTCCCAATTTCTTGCTTTCCTCTTAATCTCCCCATAGCCTATAATACCTTAACGTTATTAGTAATACTATTTATTTATTTAACTTGGTAGAGATAAGGCCATCAGGCCTTCTCTACCCCCTCTACCAGGGATTGCAACTATAATATGAAGAATAAAATTACAATTAACATTAAATTTACAATTACATTTACTTACTTACTTACAAATGGCTTTTAAGGAACCCGAAGGTTCATTGCCGCCCTCACATAAGCCCGCCAGCGGTCCCTATCCTGTGCAAGATTAATCCAGTCTCTATCATCGTACCCCACCTCCCTCAAATCCATTTTAATATTATCTTCCCATCTACGTCTCGGCCTTCCTAAAGATCTTTTTCCCTCCGGTCTCCCAACTAACAATCTATATGCATTTCTGGATTCGCCCATACGTGCTACGTGCCCTGCCCATCTCAAACGTCTGGATTTAATGTTCCTAATTATGTCAGGTGAAGAATACAATGCTTGCAGTTCAGTGTTGTGTAACTTTCTCCATTCCCCTGCAACTTCATCCCGCTTAGCCCCAAATATTTTCCTAAGCACCTTATTCTAAAACACCCTTATCCTATGTTCCTCTCTCAGAGTGAGAGTCCAAGTTTCACAACCATACAGAAGAACCGGTAATATAACTGTTTTATAAATTCTAACTTTCAGATTTTTGGACAGCAGACTGGATGATAAGAGCTTCTCAACCGAATAATAACACGCATTTCCTATATTTATTCTGCGTTTAATTTCCTCCCGAGTGCCATTTATATTTGTTACTGTTGCTCCAAGATATTTGAATTTTTCCACCTCTACGAAGGATAAATCTCCAATTTTTATATTTCCATTTCGTACAATATTCTGGTCACAACACATAATCATATACTTTGTCTTTTCGGGATTTACTTCCAAACCGATCGCTCTACTTGCTTCAAGTAAAATTTCCGTGTTTTCCTAATCGTTTGTGTATTTTTTCCTAACATATTCACGTCATCCGCATAGACAAGAAGCTGATGTAACCCGTTCAATTCCAAACCCTGCCTGTTATCCTGAACTTTCCTAATGGCATATACTAGAGCGAAGTTAAAAAGTCAAGGTGATAGTGCATCTCCCTGCTTTAGCCCGCAGTGAATTGGAAAAGCATCAGATAGAATCTGACCTATACGGACTCTGCTGTATGCTTCACTGAGACACAGTTTAATTAATCGAACTAGTTTCTTGGGAATATCAAATTCAATAAGAATATCATATAATACTTCCTCTTAACCGAGTCATATGCCTTTTTGAAATCTATGAATAACTGATGTACTGTACCCTTATACTCCCATTTTTTCTCCATTATCTGTCGAATACAAAAAAATATGATCAATAGTAGTAGTAGTAGTAGTATTTATTTATTTAACCTGGTAGAGATAAGGCCGTCAGGCCTTCTCTGCCCCTCTACCAGGAGATTCCAACTACAATATCAACAATGAAATTACAATTAGTATTAAATTTACATTTACAATTACAAATAATATTACAGTTAGTATTAAATTTACAATTACAATAAAATCAAAGTACGAAAAGATTACCTGAATAATTAAAACTAGATAATTTATCATAGAGAAACAAAGAATATTTTATATTTACTGAATTACAAATTAAATCTAGAATAACAAAATTGTATAGTGATGAAATTACTGAATATTGAAATATTTTGTGATAGATTAAAGAAACTATTTACAAGTAATCAGTTACTGACCAAGTGCCTAGTAAGTTTTCGTTTGAATTCAATTTTATTTCGACAGTCCCTGATGCTAGCAGGTAGCGAATTCAAGAGTCTTGGCAGGGCTATTGTGAAAGAAGATGAGTATGAGGAGGTGCGATGGGATGGTATTGTTAGTATTGTTTCATGACGAGAGCGTGTGTTCAGATTATGGTGGGAAGAAAGGTAAGTGAAGCGAGACGACAGGTACGAAGGAATAGAAGAGTTCAAGATTTCGAAGAGAAAGAGAAGTGAATGTAAATTTCTTTTCTTATCTAGTTTAAGCCAACCTATTGCTTCCAGGGATGGGGTAATATGATCATATTTACGAACATTGCTTACAAAACGTACACACAAATTATGAGCACGTTGAAGTTTCATTTTGTTGTCGCTGGAAAGGTCAGTCAGTAAAATGTCCGCATAGTCGAAATAGGGAAATGCAAGTGTCTGCACAAGGGACTTTTTTAAGCAAGAGGAGATGAACATTTATCCTTTTTAGCACATGTATAATAGAATATACTTTTCTGCAGGTTTCTGTGATTTGCATGTCCCAGTTGAGATTATTATCCATGTGAATGCCAAGATTTTTTACTGAAGAACTGAAAGGGATATGCACTGTACTTACTTTAACAGGGGAAATGTCGAGGTGTTTTACAGCGTCGGTTTGCCGTTTGTGTCCTAATATAATTGCTTGTGTCTTTCCAGGATTGATTTTAAGACGGAGTTTCTTTGTCCATGTCACAATCGAGTCAATGTCTTCGTTCAATTTATCTATAGCGTCATTTACTCGGTCTAAGCGGGAAGAGATGTAGCATTGAAGGTCGTCAGCATACAAGTGATAGTTACAATGCCTTACAAGAGATGTAATATCATTGACATATATTGTGAACAACAATGGTCCGAGTACCGACCCCTGTGGTATACCTGATGTTATGTCAAGCCAGGAGGATCTTCGATTCCCGGATACAACACATTGTTGTCTTTCCGTAAGTAGGATTCGAACCAACTCACAGCAGTCTCTGACAAATACATATTTCTCAATTTATGGGTGAGCAGGTCAAAATTTACAGAGTTGAAAGCTTTGCTAAGGTCAAGAAGTGTTAGTATTGTTACTTTATTAGAGTCGATTGCTTCACGAATGTCTTCGGTCACTTTAAGTAGAGCAGTGCTTGTGTTGTGTCCAGCTCTGAAACCTGACTGATACTCGTCGAATAGTTTGTGTTCGTTCATGTAGTTAGTAATTTGTCTGTGTACGATTCTTTCCAGTGCTTTTGAAATGGCTGGCAGGATACTGATTGGTCTATAGTCGTTCGGGTCGGTGGGAACTTTGACTTTTGGAAGAGGAAGAACGAAAGCTTGCTTCCATATTTTAGGGAAAGTTGAAGTGATTAAGGAACTATTGAATATATGTGCAATCGTAGGTATTACTATGTCTTGTAATTTCTGTATAAGTATTATGCTAATGTTGTCTGGCCCTTGGGCTTTTGTCTTGATGCGTCGGATGGCTTTCATTACGTCTATTACGCCGAAAACCGCACTGATGATCCCCAATAATTTCATCTACGTACGGAGTTAATCTTCTCAAAAGAATAATGGACAAAATTTTGTACGACGTCAACAAAGTGATATTCCTCGAAAGTTACCACAGTTCGTTTTGTCCCCTTTTTAAAAATAGGTACAATTATGGAGCCCTTCCATTGTTCTGGTACAATTTCCTTTTCCCAAATAGCAAGTACAAGTTTATAAATTTCGCTATATAATGCACTTCCACCCCCTTGTATTAATTCTGCTGGAATTTGATCGATACCTGGAGACTTGTACTTTTTCAGATTTTCTATCGCAATTTCGACTTCTGAAAGCGTGGGTTCGGGTATAAATGGCTCAGCAGTTTGTATTTCAATTTCGTCCCGATCATTTCTATTTGGCCTGTGTAGATTTAGTAGTTGCGCAAAATAGTTTTTCCATCTGTTTAGGATTGATGGAGAGTCTGCAAGCAAGTCACCATTCTCATCCTTGATCACGTTTACCCTTGGCTGATATCCGTTCTTAAATTCCTTTATACACTTATGTAAATCTCGAATGTTTTTATTCTTACTATTTGTTTCTACCTCATTCAGTTTTTCCTTCAAGTAACCTCTCTTTTTATTCCTAAGTGTACGACTTGCTTCCGTCTTTCATTGAAATAATCATCTCTCTTCTCCTCAACTGGATCCTGTAAGAATTTCAATTTTCCCTGTTTCCTTCTTTCTACTACCATGCAACAATCTTCATCAAACCACGGTTTCTTTTTCTTAGTTTCATAATAACCTATGCTCTGCTCAGCTGCAATTTTGATACTATCTCTGATATTTTCCCACACGCTATTAACATCTAATTCTTTCTCAACTTCGTCGGAACTTTCTAAAGTGGCAAACCTATTCGAAATTTCGACCTGATAATTTGCTTAGCTTCCTCGTCCTTTAATTTCAAAATATTGAATTTAGTAATATTAACTTGTTGCTCTACTCGCTTGGCTACTGATAATCTTTCTCTTAATTCTCCAATCACGAAATAATGCCCAGAATTACACTCTGCACCCCTGAAAGTTCGAATATCTACTATACTAGTATGTCTCCATTTATCTATCAAGATGTGATCTATTTGGTTGTGTGTCAATCCATCTGGAGAAGTCCAAGTATATTATGTATATCCTTATGGGGGAATGTTGTACTTTTCACAATTAAATCTTTCGATGTGGCAAAGTTGACTAATCTAACTCCATTGTCACTACTAATTGCGTGTAGGCTCTCTTTTCCAATAGTTGGTCTAAAAATATCCTCCCGTCCTACTTTAGCATTGAAATCCCCCAATAAAATTTCCATGTGATATCTAGGGAACTGATCAAAAGTATGTTCCAATTCCTCATAGAAGCTATCCTTTATATGGTCGTCTTTCTCTTCTGTAGATGCGTGAGCATTTATAAATATGATGTCGCACCATCTACCCTTAAGTACTAAATATGATAACCTGTCACTGATAAATTCGACCTTTTTTACTGCTGATTTTATTCTTTTATGAACAAAGAATCCTGTTCCTAATTGGTGATTATTGTTTCCTTCCCCATAATACAACAAGTAATCTCCTATTTGTGATATGCCATTCCCATCTAACCTAACTTCTTGTACTCCTACGAAGTCTATTCTATATCTAGCTAGTTCTTTTGCTATAATGTTACCCCTCCTGTTCTTTAAAGACCAGTTACGTTCCAAGTGCCAAATCTCAAAACCTTATTCCTTTGCTGTGGTCGTGCCAGAGAATCAGTCCTATTCCGAGGCTTATTGTAGGGATACGTAACAAGCTGTTTTTTACGGTGAAGGGTTGTTAGCCCTTCGCCCAACCCCCAAGCTGGAGGACCACCCCTTATCGGCTGTCCACGACTGCTTATTCAATATATTCGCAGCTACCCTCCATATCTGGAGGCCGTCTCCTCTATCCGCAACCTGAGGACGCGCCATGCAATTACAATTACAATTACAATAAAAATTAAAGTACGACAAGATTACCTGATTAATGAAAGCTAGACAATTTATCATGGAAGTTAAGAACAAAGAATATTTTTGTATTTACTGAATTACAAATTAAACCTACAATAACAAAATTCTATAGTGATGAAATTACCGGATATTGAGATATTTTGTGATAGATTAAGAGAACTATTTATAAGAAACCATGTCTGAACGAGTCTCAATTACTGGCCAAGTGCCTAGTAAGTTTACGTTTTAATTCAATTTTATTTCGACACTCCCTGATGCTAGCAGGTAACGAATTCCAGAGTCTTGGCAGGGCTATTGTGAAAGAGGATGAGTATGAGGAGGTGCGATGGAATGGTATTGTTAGTATTGTTTCATGGCGAGAGCGTGTGTTCTGATTGTGGTGGGAAGAAAGGTAAGTGAAGCGAGACGACAGGTACGAAGGAATATCTATCGGCTGATATCTTTTACCCCGAACTCTTCTCCAGTTCACCTTTCCTTAAATATCTCAAATTAACAAATTAGGCCTACACCAAAATAAAAGGAATTAGTCACTGCACTCACACACCTACTGGCACTTAACAAGTCTCATATATGTAAATATTTTTTTATTATTATTTATGTACAATAGCTGGAGAGGGCATCCTGAGCGTATTAGACCCTAAAACGGCCTCTGGCTCAAAGCCAGAAATGTCAATAAACAACAACAACACACTACGGCAAATTTTTTGGATCCTTTGGTGAACATAACAAGGCGGAAATAAGTCTAGAAATTCTAGAGTGATGTTACTACATTTAAAAACAAATGAAATGTACCTTTTTTACATACGATTTAACACCGTTTTGTGTATGTAATAATGAATTTTGATGCTTTTGGAAATGGAAGTTTGACGCTGTAATCTGTAACAAATACTATATAATTTCCGAAAATATAAGAACTCCATTCCCTGGAGGTTCTTCGCGAAACGAGGTCATGGATCATTGTCTCATTTTAGGAACCCCGTAGCACTCACAGTCTGTATCTGACAACTGTGAAAATTCCCTTTTCTCTACGTAGAAACACGTTCCTCCTATCTACAAGGAAGAATGTCATAAAGCAACATTTCTTTTAGAGGACGGGAAAACTAATTTCGTGTCTCGTACACGGAAACGAAACTCAGCACGGGAGGGTATATCATTACTCTTTATGGAGGTTTACAAGATTATTCTCAGCGGGACTTGGAGGTAATTTTTGTGCTACTTGTGAATTCAAAATTAGCTATAAATTCTCAGAGAAAATACCTTGGTCACAAAGCTTTAAGGAAATTTGATCTTCCAAAGATATGTAAACAATTTAATTGCAGGAACAAAGATGGAAAATTAATAGAGAAAAGCAGACAATTTTAAGAATCCTAGTATTGTAAACGCTGTAGATACATTAAACTCAATTTGCTGAAAAAATCATTGCTATCATCATCGTCGTCTTGGCTACAGGCTCGAAATTCAATGATTAAAACCTTCGATTTATTCCTGTCTCAGATTTAAATTAAAATCAGCACCTACAGAAACGATCTAAGATAATGGACAATTCGGGATGTCTACGTGCGGCCCAGAATCGGAAGTGTAGTCCAGGTGTGGCACAGGTGATTGTCAATATGCGGCCAGGAAAGTTTTAGGTAATCGTCCAGGTACGATTCGAAATACCTGGGCTATTGTATGAATAGATACAATATTTTCCTTCCGATTTCCGATTTTGGGAGCTTTGGATTGCTTGTAATAATGTATAACAATGCATTACAATGACTGTGTAATAGTAATATACGTTACAAGAGCGGAATGTTGACGTTTTCATGGTCGAGGAAAAGATTGAAAAAGCGAAACGTAATTGAGCTTTTTTAATTTCCGAGAACATGAAAACAAACATACCGCTCGTGTATCGTACATTATTTTGTGCGAAGATCGTTTATTACATACCTGAAAGACGAATTTCTAATTAGTTGCAATGAAATCTCCATGTTGGTTTCTGTTTAATGACGGCAACGTCGGAAAACCAAAATATCTTTCTTCAACATTGTTGCTATAAAATGTTTTCTGTGTTTACTATACTCCAGCAGGCCATGATATACGTCTGTCTTTTTTCCCCCCAGTCTATAAATGCGAACTTACAACAAACGGTAAGGTTATGTAATGATTTATTTTTCATTTTAATATTTTAACAATATTATTTATATAACATATTGCAGTAATAATATCCGCATCTTGAATCTTGTTGATTTTTTCACGGCTTCCTTAATGTTACTTGTATCAGGAATGCAATAAGTTTCGTGGAGTAGTACACTTTACTTAATTTTTGCAAATATTTAAAAACAATAATTAACATTGCAATTTTGGTGAAATTGCAGTGGTAAGTTTCCAATTTATAATTATTACTATGTTAAACGTCTCTAAAAATAATATCTTAAAAGCCTAAAGCAGTAAAATGAATGTCGCGCTTAAGCGGTAAGAAGAGGGAAATTGTTATGTGTGTTACGTTGGGAATACTGAATGTGGTATTTCACACTTACCGCGTATTGGTTCTGTGCGGAAAACAAGCAAATACACACGATCTCGCACAAAATTTGTTCCAGGTATCGTTAAAATTATTGTTTGCAAAACTATAGTCTTTGTCTTTTAATGTTATGTTTTCATCTGATATTCTGAAAGATGTGTCGACGTTTACACTGGTAGAAACATAAATTATACTGTCATTACGAACTGTACCCTAGTGCAAACCATTCCAAGTGGGGAGTCCCTGTGATTCCGCGTGGCTGCCCTGGGTTCGGAGGAGATATGCCGAGTCCGTGAGGGAGACAGAAAGTGAGTGGGAACAAGACGGAATACCGATCGCTGAGGGGGTTGCACGCGTGCAAGGGGTACAGTGAGCCAGTGAGGTACATTTATGGATGGCACATTTTATGACTCATAGGAAGAATTCAAGAATTACAACAATTGGTCATTACAATATAATACAACAAAATAAAATGGTTCTTTTTTCTATAGTTAGGAAGACAAATGACATTTCTTTGATTACTTTCCATTTCAGCTATATCAGGGAAAATTGTTTGAGCAGAATAAATGCGTACCACTGCTTCATGGAACAAAGGTATGTACAGCCAAACATAACAATTAACTTGCATATAATGCGTGGATAAGCGGAAAATCTTTTTGTTCCAAGTTCTTATAAAACGCAACGAGGCCGCCTGGAATATTGTAATATCTATCTTTCAAAATTGTGTGACACCGAAGCCTTATCAATTCTCTATAGAATTTGACGGAGCCTGCTCAACATTTACAGAAAAGAGCCTCATAAAAATGTTCACAAAGTTCCTACAAGCGGCGACAAATTCTTTGTGGAGAGAGACTGATTGACTGAAAAAACGTCACCAGGAAGGACACAATATCTCTGAAGTTGAAATCATGCACTCCTTTACAAACATGCCTTGGCAATTTAAACAGGTAGTATGTGACTTAAATTGTACCTGAAAGCCAGATTTGCATAATACATTCGTTACAGGATACATATTTAACGGACAAAAATCAGCAGTTTAACAAACGTTTTTATAATCACACAGCATTTGTGTGCACTCATAGTCCCGTCGTTCTGGCGTCTTGTCAGCTCATTTGAGTTGTGTGGATATAAAGGAAAATTTCGTGACGGTGTCGCAATTTTGCTCTTTCGTTGACGTTCGCAGAAAGCACACGAGGACGTTATTTGACGCTCAATCATTTGGTAGTGCGTTTGATTTATTATAATAGGAGAAATTATTTTCCCATACTACGACATGATAATTTTTAACGGTGTGGCAAATAGATTTTTCTGGTAGCTCGGCAACGAAAAACAAAAATGGCGAATGATTCATTCCCAGAGCCTTCATTGTTGAAAAGGAGTGTACAAAATAAACTTACTATAACTAACCATTAATTTATTTATATTTTCCTTAGAGTACTTAATTAGTTAAAATGATATTTACCTCGTCGTAAGAAGACTGCATTTCGACCTTTAGTTCCGTTATTAATGCCTTCCTCTGTTCGCCGATAATGTGAGCGTGGGTATCAGAATGTTTAACTTCAAAGTGACGCTTAATGTTGTACGTCTTTGCTCGTACATTGATATGGCATATTAAACATTGAACATTGTTGTCGTCAGATTAAACAAGATACAAGCCCTCCCAAGACGGGTTAAATCCTGAACCGACTGTCGACGCACTTCTCTTCATTCTTATTCAAAACAGTTAAGCACAAACGATAGTACATCATATGGATGAATGAATGACTGATGGAACGCATAATCCAGCAATGACTGCAGAATATCATCGAACAGACAAAAAGAGGTGATGATCGCATGCATTCGTACACCACCACAGCCTCAGCGACAGAGAGGAGTGGGGGTCCGCCCAGGGCAGGCACAGGGCAGCGTCCGGGCGCCCTAGCCCTCAAACGCCGTGTTGGAATGGTCTGCCCTAGTGGTAGGTTTATGCTATAGTACTATCATTTGCATCCTAAAAAACTCTACTTTTTCTTTTGTTTTCTTCTTTTTATTTGCTTATTGGTTTCTACTACATACGGCAAAATAGAGAACCACGTAAAGTTAACTATATAATATGGGGAAGAGTAGCCATTGATGGACCGTTGCTTTCAATGGGCAGTTGCTATATTCTTGGTCATATTGACTGCGTATGCATGAAACGTCTCCGCAAGGTTCCCCCTCCCCCGTGTATGTTACTCTTGAGTTGTCTTTGGTGGTGGCAGCAAACACGTGGGCTCAACAAGAAGCTCAGATAAGTTTTTGTTATTTTTGCTATAATTTTAAAGTAATTTTAAGTACGGAGTACATTGACTTAATGACATTACGTTTTCAAATGACATATAGCAGGAAGCAGAGTTCTGTCTGCTTCCTTTTTAGTTGTATATTCATTTGGATCTTGAAGTGTGATTAGAAAATGGCGAAGTGTATAGATGGACCAGCTGGAGTTCCATGAATGGACTGCATTTTAAAATGGATCATTCATGGATCAAATCAAGACTACTGGTTTTGTTTCATGTATGAAGAAACCATCGAGGAAAATATGATTCAGTGTATGTCTTGCAGGAAATGGGTACATGAAGCTTGTGCAAATGTTAGGCGGAGTCAAAAGAAATACTTTTTATGTGGAATGTGTATCTTCAAAAGGAACACTGTTTTATCTACAGTAAAAGAATAATCTCAGACTAAAGAAAATAATTTAATATATACAATCACATCATCATGTTGCTGTCATGTAATTTAAAATTGTATGCTAACATTTTTAACTAATGTATTAGCTAATTAGAAATAACCTAAAACTGTAAAACATTGAAATGACAAGGACTGTGTTTTTCATGATTTCCAGTTTGAAAATACGATTACAATAATTGGATTAAAAGTAACTTCAAAATTCTTTAATCGAATCTATGTTTCGTCATTGTTATGATGTGCCATTTGTTCACATTATTTTGAGATATTTTTCAAATATTTACTTTGGCCCATTTATGAGAACATGGTGGTCCATCCATAGAACCCTGTCGCGACATGTCGCCTTCATTGAGCCAATAACCGAATATTAAAATGAGGTAATCTTTAAACAGCTTCAAAATACGATTACAATTGGATTAAAAGTAACTTCAAAATTCTTTAATCGAATCTATGTTCCTTCATTGTTATGATTTGTCATTTGATGACATTATTTTGTGATATTTTAAATATATTTATTTTGTCCCATTCATGAGAACATGGTGGTCCATTCATAGAACCCTGTCGCACTCATTGAACCAATAACCGAATATTAAATGAGCTAACCTTTAAGCAGATATAAATAGGATGTAGCCTTGAAACTTCATTTTATCATTACTTATTAGTAATGTAATTGTTCAAGCCTATGAACGGAATTTTAAGGCATTGCCTTTGTGAGATAAAATAAGAAATCGTTACGTGGTCCATTGATGGCTACTTCTCCCTATTATTTACATTTTACGCCCTGCCCGGAGTTAATTGCTAAAACCTAGATATAGCCACACCTGACCTATGTAATAAAATATCCTGGCCGCAAATGGACATCTTTGTCTCGTCAACTTTTCGCACGAGACGCACTTAGGCGGTGACCCAGGAATGCGTGGGAAATGAAAAAAAAAAAGACAGAATCTATTGAGCGAGGTAACAATACTGCTATTATGCGTTAAAAAACATAAACTTAGCAGTTCACTCATTCACTCACTCACTCACTCACTCAAGAGCAGGTTACAGAAGGAAATTGCATCAATTCACATGTGTGATACACACACCTGTGCACGAAGTCACAACTGTCCGTCCTTCCCAGATGAGATAACAGTAACACCCTCTGCCCTCATATTATATGGGACTCACCTCACAGGCCCTGTGAAGATTGCAAAAGGATTGCGTCAATGTTATTCCAATGTCGTATAATTCACCATTAAAATGGGACACACTCACGGACCGGAGAACGCGAATTCGATTATGCGCACTGTTCGAAACATACAGAGGTGAGCCTGCCTGGAGAGAAATAAAAAAATAGGTTGCAGCCGCCAAATTACTCTTCAAGGAACGACCACTCACAGAGGACGGACACTGGAAATTTTTCTCAATACTATCAGGGACTGGATGCTTTACCTGCAGACTTACTAAAGGCTTTACCAACAACCAAAAATGTGTTTGAAAATAGGCTTGACTTTACTAATAGACGGTAGTATATTATACACACTACTTAAAGGGTGCAATTGATATCTTGCTATTTGAAGTGTTCTATCAGTGATGAAGTGTGTTGTGTCAGTGAAGTGTGTAGTGTCAGTAAAGTCTATTGTGTAAGTGAAGTGTGTTGTTGTCAATGAAGAGGCTGTGCAAAGTATTTGAACAGTGAAATGAAGTATTAGTGAAATCAGGTAGAATCAGTGCCGGTGAGTTCCGAAGTAGTGTGGTGCCGAAAGGTAGCCTACTTGTGCAAGTATGAACCTGTCACACTCGTGGTCTTAGTTCGAACTTAGGGTTAAGATACAAATTAGATTTACTTTAAATGTTATTTTCAGTGACCATGCTTGATTTAATTTAGGATGCTCCTTGTTACTATTATTTTATTATTATTATTATTATTATTATTATTATTATTAATTATTAATTATTGTTTTTATTAGTTGTGTTTATTATTAATTGTCATTATTGAGTGTAATTAGTTACCACTGCCACCGGGTATATATCCATTTGCAGTGTGAATACATACATACATACATACATACATACATACATACTCATACAAACCTACTTGAAATCACGCCTCTCGTATAATAAGGTATTACTTGCAGTAATATGTAAAAAATGTTCCTCTCTTTTCAGTAACGCTTACTTTATAATTATAAGCGATATATTTCAGTAGATACATATTGATATTTCGGTACTAAACATTGAATTCGTTCTATGTCATATATATATATATATATATATATATATATATATATATATATATATATATTACTCAGTTACTTAACGAAGCTGTATCAACTATACTGAGTTTTCTTAGTGTGGATAGAATTGGTGACAGAGGGATAGCATTTGGCGAGATGAGGCAGAGAATTCGCCATAGATTACCTGATATTGGCTTTACGGTTAGGGTCTACCGCTGTGGAGTAACAGCATGCCAGTTCAAAAGAGAAATAACTCAAAATTTTAAGTTTTCAGATACCTGCATTTTAAAGCTCCAGGCACCTCTGAAAAATCCAATTAACACACACTAATTTCAAATTTATAAGATATATAAATTTATTTAAATCACATTAAATTAATAGAACCCAGATAACTAAAATGCATAATTAATTTAGTAATATTAAGTATATATAATTAGGCGTGCCACAAGGTACTGTTTTAGGGTACAATTTATTTTTAATATAAGCGCTTTATATATGACAATTTAACCATACCCATTATGACGTAACATTGGTATCTGTTTCTGTGAAAAAAAGTCTGCGATGTTATTCATGACTCACAATTTAACAATACCCATTATGATGCAATATTGGCTCCTGTTTCTGTGAACAAACATTTCTGCTATGTTATTCAGGACTTAAAATTTTGTCTGTGAAACCCAGTAAAACTGCAAATTTATACTTGCGTATGTTGAACTTGCAGTCAATTGAAGACGGAGCATCAGTCATATCACATGTAAGTATTATTTGTAAGACATAACCAGTAAACCAAATATTTAAATATGAACCATATAAATGTACCAAATTTTAAACAGATTAAGATCATTTTCAAGAATTATTCTAAATAGCCTATGACCATTAAACTCAAAATCTTGATCTTTTTCAAGATTGGACCATATGGATGATATGAAATACAACAATTGAAGTAAATATCATGGATCATTTATAACATTTGACATTATTGATTGTACCAAATATAACCATTCTACCAAATATCATAGACGTTTTTCAACATTGGACCGTATGGATTGTACTAAATGTCACTCGATTATTCGGTTTGTAACAATATTGTCAATGATTCGTGTTCGATTGTCTCACCTTCAATTAATAAGCATGAAAAAATGTGTAAAGTAACCAATAAAACTAATTTATGGTTGAAAATGTGCTAGGTTCAACTATTTTTAGCGCAGCTCGTCGACAGAAGACACGCGCCTCTTGTGACTACATGGTTTTTTTACAATATGCTACTAGAACTTATATGGCTGTATGTTATGAGAAGAAAATCTTGTCTTTAGCAATCAAATCGCTCGACACAATTTCAATGATACAATATGACTGTGCTAATGTTTTCTGTATATTTAGGTTTCATGCAAACATCCGCGTATGTGTCTGGACAAGTCCCCTACTGACGTGATCGGAGAAATGCTTTGTCGGCAGAAATAATGTTAATAAGGGACACCCCCGTGAAAAAATCAAATCGCCGACCTTATCCACCTCAGCTGTAAGTCCTATTAAGGATTTTTGAGTGAAAATAAAACAACTTGATGGGACTCGAATTAAAACGCCTGCTTCACAGATTGATGGTATATATATATATATACGCATTATAAAAAATTCATTATTAATTTGAGAGAAAAATTCGCTCCGGCGCCGGGATAAAACCAAGCGCTCTGATCACTGAGCTACGCCGAATTTAATCCACAGCACCGGAAACTGTCCTCCTACAGTGTTTTTCCCTTTTGTTACTATTTAGGCATATATGTTGACGTTTATATTTCAAGTCAACTGCCATTTAGTGACATTCCGCAGTAAAGTTAGTTGACAAACGAATTTACTAAACATTATTAGTTGGAACAATTGATAACATCTTTAGTAAAAAAATCTTTTGATTAGTTCGAGCCGTGAATGTCATGTGGATAAGATTCAATTCTTTGTTTATAAGCCAAAATATTTAAGGAAAATACTGCCTCATATTATAATAATTTCGAAGAATTCTTTAATTTCAGTTCCCCTCAAATTGTTAATGCCGTATTTAAATATGTGTAATGTCAATTACTTAAAATTTAACTTGAAATTAACGAAAAATAATAATTAAATCACAGACATTAAAATATGAAAGCTTTTATTATCGATCATATTTTCCATTACTTACAAAACTGAATCAATTCAAATTAATACGTATGAACTATATGACGTACTCATTTTAATGGTTTAAATATATTATAAATGCATTTTGAAATTACATTATTCTGGACATTTATAAAACAAAGCTCGCAAATATACACTTTATACATTCGCATTTTTTGTCTTCATTTGTTTTAAAAAGCCTTCTAATAATAAGCATAAAGTGCACGAGATGAAAATGTGCTTTCAACTATTTTTAACGTGCACGTCACAGTCTTGCAACACGGTTCTATACAGTTACTAAATGGGCTACTCTAAGTACATGTAAATTAAATCAGAATCGCTGCAAATGCAATTACCAGGAAAATATTACAATTACAATCAACTTGTGTCTATTATTAGTGTGACATACAGTATTCATTTGTAGTAAAGGGGACAAAACCAATTCTTAATTCGAATCAAAATATATACGCATTAAAAAAATTAATTTAGAAGGACAGTAAAAGTACCGTTTTAAAAGAAGTTATATACATAGGTATCTTAACATATTAGTTGACAAATCATTAGAGAATTTTGAGTTCAATGTGTCTGACATTGCAGAAGTACTTGTATAGATTACTACGATTTTTTAAAGTTCGCAAACTAAAGAAGCACTAACCACAATATTTCATTTTTTCCTGGAGTTTGAGTGTTTAACTTTTAAAACGTTTCTGAAAAACTGTTGTTGAGCTTGGGAGCGTAGAAGTTTCAGACGTAAAACAGCTCGTAATTTACAACATTTCTGATAGCACTTCAAATCAGAATACAAATTATCGCTAGAGCTAGAATTTTATTACTCATAAATTTATATATAGAGAGAGAGTTAACCATCTATTTTTAAGCATAATAAGAAAAATCTACTAGATTGGAGGATAACCTTTATTAGCACCAATTGTTCACATTTTCTTTGGTGAAGGAGGCTCTTCCTTTTAATTAAGCAACAATGTACAGCCCTTATTCACTGAAGCCAGTCAAGATTTTGTATTTACACCTATAAGACCAGGAGTTCCTCAGGGTTTAGTATTAGGACCCTTGCTCTTTTCTATTTATATAAACAGCATTTCTAAATCATTGAAGCACTGTAGATATCAAATATATGCAGACGACGTTCAGTTGTATATTTCAACCCGCCCTAATGCACTAAATGACAGCACTGATAGTCTTAATGAAGATCTGGACTCCATTTCTTCCCGGTCTCAACAATTTGGATTTAACTTAAATGCATGTAGGCCTAAATCACAAAGTATTCTTTTCGCAAACCACAGATTAATTTCTTATGTCAACGTCCTGAATATTTCCATCTGTGAAACTGAATAAAACAATTATCCCGTTTAGATCTACCGTAAAAAAATACCCTTGGAGTGCATTTCGAAACGGGCGACTCAGATCCTACAATATTATCACCGTTTTCAGATAAAGGAAAGATCACAGTGCACACGTAATGCTCCAGAGCAAATGCTAAATATTAGAAAAAGTCAGAAATTACCTCAAAAACGAAATTGGGAAGATGGAAAATGTTGAAAAATACCTAAAAAATTACTATATCTCTTCCAATAAGTCCTTCCATAAAATTGTGTTTTCATTCTGTAAACGGCCTCAGAGAAACTTACACTCTGCACGGCCCTCATAATTGCATTCTAATGGCAAATATTTATATGAGCACTTGTTTTGATATTATTAACATGGCGAAAGAAAAAAAAAATAACTTTTTTTTATCTACTGCCATGAGAAAGTTTGCTTGTAAGAAATATTGAAGAACATCCAATTCTGTCGACAAAGAGGTATAACTGCAAGTATGAGATATAAAGAAAGTACAATCACACAACCTCTAGATATTATACTTCAATTCAGAGAAAAAGGAGAAAAGAAAGTTTAATAAAGTTATATATAAGTTACATATATATATATATATATATATATATATATATATATATATATATATACACACACACACACACACAGTCTGATTCGTTCGTGTATGGATAATATTAATGTATTATTATAAAGCTATTATTGCAGTAGGAAAAATTTCTTGCTGGTTATGTTATGATTAAGAGATGGGAGTTTCCATATATGACAATCAACAATGCATAATCTGAAAGGACAAATGAAAATCGTAGGTGATTAAAATGGCTACTACAAATCAACAGCGGGCATAGTGTATTCTTTGGTATGCTACATGTGAGAGTGTTCAAATAGTTCAAAGAGAATTTCGACGAGAGTATGGTATGCGTAATATACCTAAATACGTTTCCATAATGTTGTGGTATCGAACATTTGTAGAAACAGGTTCTGTGTTAAAAAAACATGCAGGAGTTCGCAGGCGAAACCCAGTACGAGAAGCAGCTATCTCTTGGCTTGGCCCCAAACTCCTCAGATCTAACCTCTCCTGACTTCTTCGTGTGGGGTTTTGTTAAAGAAATTGTCCATTCACAGAAACCCAGGAACATTGACGACCTGAGAGTAAAAGTTACTGAAGTTTTTAAACAAATCACCCCTTTTATGTTACAACGGACATGGGCTGAACTGCATCACCGTTATGAGTTGAGAAAGGTGTGCAAGGGGGTCATGTTGAGCTCTGAGGAATCTCCCATCTTTCAGTGTTGTATGCACAAAGTTTCAACAAATAAAGTTCAGTAGTAAATGTTCACGGTGTTTTTATTTTATACATACCGAAACGGATCACCCTGTATATATTTCCTAGTAAAAACCAATGTAATTCTAGTAAACGTTACTGCTAGTCTGATGACATTAACATTATATTCTTACGGTGAAATAGGTTCAGGACTCTATATATTAGTAGTAATTAATATATTTATAATATTAATAATCACAATTATCATCATCATCATCATCATCACCCAATTAAAGCACTAGACATAGTGACCGTTGGGGTCTCAATGGTCTCATGTCATCTTTTTAATGGTCTTCCAACAGATCGTTGTCCAGAAGGGTGGTAATGTAGCAATGCCTTTGGCCAATATTAAAAATTAAATTACGGTTTATTTAACGACGCTCGCAACTGCCGAGGTTATATCAGCGTCGCCGGTGTGCCGAAATTTTGTCCAGCAGGAGTTCTTTTACATGCCACTAGATCTAGTGACATGAGCCAGTCGCATGTAAGCACACTTAAATGCCATCGACAATGAAAATGATAGTAATAAATTGCTACTGCTACTAGCTACTTACTTACGGAGGTTTAAAAGGGCGCGTCAGTGCTTTTTCTCATGAGAATAAGAAAGAGATCACAGAAAACTTTTAATGGTCGTAAGAATAAGGTATGACTGAGACAGTAGATCCTTTTTGGACAATGACCTTTTATTCGATATAGGGTGGCTCCGTTGATCTCCCATGGTTAGCCAGTCCATAAATCTGCAGTGCTTGGTAAAAGTGACATAAGTCAGTTTCCACAAACCTTTTTTGATAATTTATTGACAACTTACGGAACATCTGCTCGCTTGGAAAAAAAGTACATAAGTATTCCTCCCATTACAATAATTCATACAGAAAAAAATCAAATCGACATAAACCAGTGTAAGTTGTCAATAAATTATCAAAAAAGGTTTATGGAAACCGACTTGTGTCACTTTTCCCAAGCACTGCAGAAATGATATTGTCTGGTGTTTTATCCTGTTAACATTGTCTATGAATTTACTGATTTAGATAATACCAGAAACAAATTATCCGGGTTAGCTTCAAGAATGAAATAACAAAAAGAGAAAATTTTGCCTGTCAATGTAAGCACACTAATTTTTTTTTACTAGAGAACAAAGATGCCAATAACAATGCGTAACACATTTTTATTTTTTTTTTTTTGCACTGGACATGCGATACATATTTTCTATATTATGTCATGTAATGGTAAGTCTTTAATAGTTCTGCAGGTCAATTGTGGAAGTATTTATAATAAATCAGTTGAATTCTGGAACCTAGTAGATTCGCATAATCCTGACGTCATAATAGAAACGGAATCATGGCTTTCCAGCGAAGTAACAGACTCAGAAGTATTTGGAAACGATTATGTAACATACAGACGCGACCGTGTAGGAATAGGGGGAGGAGTTTTTATATCCATGTTGAATCTTTCGTACACTACTTTTAACACTTGGATATAAATAATTGATTAAATGGTGATCTTACTCGTGTTAATTATGTAAGCATGTGTGGCTTACAGATGTTCCGGTGCTATTCGACACCATCCTCAGAGCCTACTAGATCTCGGCGCTATCTCAACTTCGCTGCCTGTTGTGTGGGTGCGTTCGTGTGATGAAGAGTTGTGTCAAATAGTGTGTGTGTTCTGAAATTGATCTGTGTGTTGAGAATTTGATTGGGGTGTGTTTTAGTGTGTCTGTATATTTCATATTGTTCTAGTGTGTTGAGTTTTTAGTTTTTGGGTTGTATGTGTAGGATTTCCATGTCTGTATTTATGTTATTGTATATGTGGTTAGCATTAGTTATATACATGTTCGGCATATGTAGATGTATTGTGTCCTCTGGTTATTGCTTTAATGTGTTCTTTGTATCGAGTTTGGAATGATCTGCCTGTCTGTCCAATGTAGAAATTGTCGCAACTATTGCATGTGAGTTTGTATACTCCTGTGTGATTGTATTTATTTGTTTGTGTTATTTGTGTTTTGAGATGTCTTTGTAGTGTGTTTTCTGTTCTGTATGCTATGTTGTATTTCTGTTTTCTGAATGAGGATGCGATCTTCTGTGTGTTTTTGTTTTCGTATGTTAGTGTGATGTATTTCTTGTGTTCTTGTGTTTGTGTGTTTTTGTGTTTGTTGAGTTTTTGTGTTTGTTGAGTTTTTGTTTTGTCTTCCTTATGATGTTGTCTATTATGTTTGGGTTGTAACCATAAACATGGAAATCTTACACATACAACCCAAAAACCAAAAACTCAACACACTAGAAAAATATGAAATACACAGACACACTAAAACACACCCCAATCAAATTCTCAACACACAGATCAATTTCAGAACACACACACTATTTGACACAACTCTTCATCACACGAACGCACCCACACAACAGGCAGCGAAGTTGAGATAGCGCCGAGATCTAGTAGGCTCTGAGGATGGTGTTAAGTAGCACCGAAACAGCTGTAAGCCGCACTTGATTACATAATTAACACGAGTAAGATCGCCATTTAATCAATTAGTTTTTATATGTCTAAAGGAGTGCCTGCAGAGCGCTGAAAATTTTAAAGACTCACACACACTCTTTGACTCCACATTACACCACACAAACACACCCTCACAGGAAACAAAACAAGAGGCGCCAAGACCAACAACGACCAGTTCTGAAGATGACCCATAATAGGTCGAAACATGCAAACCAGGTACGATAGAATTTAACACAAGAAAGTCATATAACACATATTCCGAAATGGAAAAAATTAGGGAACATAATTTCACGAAAACTTTCGAAGTCACAGAAAGAGAGGAAGATGATGCACTACCTCTTAAAAATCTCAGGATCTCAGAGAATGCAAACGTCTCTTTGTGGAGATTTCAGATAATGTTTTATTACAAATAAAGAAAAGATTTCAGTCCATCAGAAAATTTGATTATTTCTACTTACTGAGTATTAACCTGTATGACAAATGGAACAAAGAGTTTGGTACATTATTGCATCATGCGTTTGAAGAGTGAATTGCCTATTCTTTATTGTTGGTAGGAGTTTAAAGATAAAACTCTTTGAATTGGTTAAGTCTATGACCTGCAAATGTGACAAGAGACGTATAAACTTGCAAAATTTATTGCCACAATTCTTGCTACAACAGCTACAACTGAAAGAACATTTTCTGCGGATAAAAACGTACTGCAGGTCAACTCAGTGATAAGAAAGATTATCCCCACTAGCAGTGTTATCAACTGAGAAAGCTTTACTTGATGAACTAAAAATTCTGTTGACATTTTACGATGAGGTGCTACAGAAGTTTATTTAGAAGAATTGTAGGGCAGACTTTATCTTCAAGTGAAAGAATGCTACGATGATACACCACTTTGAATTAACTACTCCATAAAACACTATTTTGCAAGTAAACCTTATAGACTATATCTGTTAAACCAATTTTATGTTTATTGTGTATAGATAATCCCTTATAATCAGGGCCGCTGACAGAATTTATGGGTCCCTATGCAATACTGTACTCGGACCCCCGATGAAAAAAGTAACAATTATTACAAGTTACCAGTTATTCAAACCATAATAATTATTTGCAAAATAAATAAAAGATCATCCCATACACACATACGAATTTAAAAATATACGCGTAACCATGGTAACGGGACGGTGTTGCCGTGTCTATGTTTACAAGTTGAACGTGAATACCACGCCCTAAAGTCTGTGTGATGTATCTTGTCTCACTGTGAAAAGAGAGAGAAAGGAGATATGTCTTACTTCGTCTGTATTGTTATGGCGTTGGGGGAGTGGAGCGATGCTGTCCATCCATCCAGTGGCGGAAGGGACTAGTTGATACATTCTGTAGCGCAAAATAAAATAACAAAATATCTCTCTTCGTACTTTCAAAAGTTTCCGTCACTGAGCTTGTCTTTCAAGAAATTGAGTTCCGGTAGCCTGTACAATAACAGGGTTTTGAAAGGAATCCTGAAAATTTACAACACTCCTATAATCTCCACCCTCATTTGAAGGGACTTGGTTTTATTGCTACTAAGACAAGATAAACCTTACCAGGTATAGTAGCTAGTGAATACAGTCGCCCGAAATAACTTTGAGTTGGCTGGTTAGCGCGTGCTTTGTGTGAATTAAACATATTATTTAGTTGTATTATTGTTTTAGTGTATGAATAATTTTTGTGTTTAAATTATATTACACGTATTGTCTTCGTTACCATTGGTGGAGTATGTGGCTAGTGTGTGTTTTCTAGTTTCTGCGAGAGTTTCTAAACAGGTGACTTGTGCAATGTCGGAAGGAAGGAAAGAATATTGGATAAGGTGCTCCGTTAAAGAGATAAGCGCGAGAGAAGGTGTGTGGCATGTAAGAGAGTATTTTGAGAGGGAGAAAGATAATGGCGGGCTCTTTTACCTTTGGCGCAAGTCGTAATGAGAACTGCTGCTTGTGTTAAAATTAATAAGAGCACTGTTATCGATATTGGAAAAGAAAAAAGCCGTGCAGATTTTAATCATAAATATTTTTATAGTTCACAGTTTTTTCAACGCCTTTCTAACAATATTACATAGAAGAATACCGACACTCTTAAAAGTAGAGGCTTCGTATTAAATTTAAACCTGTTTTTACTTGTCTCAGTTGTCATTGGTGAGTGTGTGGCTAGTTTACAGTCCTTTCCACGCTTTTCTAACGGTATTACATTGAAGAATACTACTACTACTACTACTACTACTACTACTACTACTACTACTACTACTACTACTACTACTAATTATAATAAACTAATAAAAATAATAATGTACACAAGTTTTAATGCCTAGTGTTCAACAAATTGGTTAGAAATGTATGAGTTCGTGTCAGCTGTTAATTACTGCACTCTATCGGGAGCGCGCTCGCTTACACGAAAGATGGGCAACATGACAACTCTGTTCCCCCTTCTCTGTAAACTGTCAAGTCGGAAGTAGTTTTGGTCAAGGTATAATCCAGTAAATATTGTCTCTCCCCACTTACTTTCATATTTCATTAATAAATTTGTGCCGCAACTGCTATTAAAATAATTTAATTTTCTAATAATTTAATGTTAATATCTAGTTCATTCAACTGATGGACATTATTGCGTGGACATTTTGGCATAAGAAAACTGACATATTTTTAGTGTGGACATTTTTGTCTTTTGACCTATATTTAGTGAGGGCATTTTTGTCCTAGGACCAAATATCGACTGGACATTCATGCAATGGACATTCTACGATGGACATTATGACCTGCAAGCGAAGTTATTGGTGCCAAAGTAACAGTTAGATAATAACTGTCAGTTGTGGTATTTGTCAATACCCGAAATTCAAAACGAAGTTGGTAATGCTAATGTTAATATCTAGTTCATTCAACTGATGGACATTATTGCGTGGGCATTTTGGCATAAGAAAACTGACATATTTTTTAGTGTGGACATTTTTCTCTTATCACCTGTATTTAGTTTGGGCATTTTTGTCCTTGAACCAAATATCTACAGGACATTCATGCAACGGACATTCTACGATGGAAATTATGACCTGCAAGCGAAAATATTGCTGCCAACATAACAGTTAGGAAATAACTGTCAGTTGTGGTATTTGTCAGTACCCGAAATTCGAAACGAAGTTGGTAATGTTAATGTTAATATCTAGTTCATTCAACTGATGGACATTATTGCGTGGGCATTTTGGCATACGCAAACTGACATATTTTTAATGTGGACATTTTGTCTTTTGACCTACAGTATATTTAGTGTGGGCATTATTGTCCTTGGACCAAACATCGACTGGAGATTCATGCAATGGACATTCTACGATGGAAATTATTACCTGCAAGCTAAAATATTGCTGCCAACATAACAGTTAGGAAATAACTGTCAGTTGTGGTATTTGTCAGTACCTGAAATTCGAAACGAAGTTGGTAATGTTAATGTTAATATCTAGTTCATTCAACTGATGGACATTATTGCATGGGCATTTTGGCATACGCAAACTGACATATTTTTAATGTGGACATTTTGTCTTTTGACCTACAGTATATTTAGTGTGGGCATTATTGTCCTTGGACCAAATATCAACAGGACATTCATGCAATGGACATTCTACGATGGAAATTATTACCTGCAAGCGAAAATATTGCTGCCAACATAACAGTTAGGAAATAACTGTCAGTTGTGGTATTTGTCAGTACCTGAAATTCGAAACGAAGTTGGTAATGTTAATGTTAATATCTAGTTCATTCAACTGATGGACATTATTGCGTGGACATTTTGGCATAGACATTTAGTGTGGACATTTTTGTCTTTTAACTTTTGTGCTTGGAGCAAATATCGACTGGACATTCATGCAATGGACATTCTACGATGGACACTGTGACCCGCAAGCGAATTATTGCTTCCAACATAACAGTTAGGAAATAATTGTCAGTTGTGGTATTTGTCAATCCCCAAAATTTCAAACGAAGTTGGTAAAAGAAAATTCAACCTGAGAGCTAGAAAATCACTATAATCCACTAGCTTATGTAGTAATAGGGAAAAAAGGTTAGGTTTCACCATTAGGGCCGGCATTATAAAAGCTGTTGAAACCTTACGTTCAGTTTAAACTGAAGTTTTTCGTTCTGCTTCGTATTATAAACCTTAACTACCACTTAATCTTGAGTTAACTTGAGTTTAATTTGATCGGCAGTTCTCTGCCGTTTAAAATGCAGTTCAAGGCTCAACAGTGCAAGATGGCGGTTCCCGCAACACACATGGATATTGCAGATGTTTTCCAAGAACTTATGAGTGACGATAAGTGAGTGATCAATATTACTGAACGACCACGGCGGCCAAGAATTTTTCGAAATAGAGTGCACCACTTTGAAATACACATAAATGAACTTAAGTTTTAAAACAGATTGAGGCTTACGAAGCAGACAGTCCTAACCTTCAGAATTAGGCTTATAGTCCTAAACTTGTTTAGAAAAATTGAAATACGGATGAAACATCCAACAGAATAATGAGAAAGTGCAAAAATATGTGTTTTAGGGTTTCAATTTAAAGATTTGAAAAGATAAATGATTTCGTTTTTATTTTTGAAAACATTCTGTTGAATCTCTGCATCATTTACTAGTTACGCTAGAATATTTTTCCTCTGGTAGTAGGCATACTGAAAACGATGGAAGATTTCATAGATGTTCGTAAATCTACTATAAACCTATTGCGCATTGTACTGTGTGTGGGAGACAGTCTTCTGGTAAGATTTACTATGTGGCATGATTTATACACACACACTAATAATATTACCTAATTTTACTAGACTCGCAAAAATATTTTTATTGTTTGACTGAATTCCGTACAACACGTAAAATACGCACACTAATATTATTACTTCATTACTCAGTTGATTCTGTATGGAGTTACGTCACGGACGGCCATGCAAGGTTCAGTTTGGTTGCATTGTGTTTGGGAGTATAACGTTGGTAGCCAGCGTTAAGAAACTATTTGAGGTTAAGTCTGACAAGCATACTGAAATCAATGAGTTTGCAATACTTACTAGAGACACATACCCATGAGTGGCAGGCAAAGAAAATGTCACAAATTGAATCGGCTGACATCCGCCATTAAAGGGAGTGTTTGCGGCGCGGAATTCGAAAACAGTACCACAATACATTGATGTAGCCTGATGATGCACACTGTTTTAAACATCTTTTACCAAGGATGGATCGTGATGAAATAAATATGAATGGCAGAGGATCGCTGTATTTATTGAAATATTATATAATTAATCTTTGGCGATATTATAAAAAATAAATTAAATCATCCATATAAACTCGGGATAAGCAGGTGAAATATTGAATAATGGCAATGCCAACATAAATAATTAATGTCAGTATTACCAGTATTGTTTAAGGCCACAATAATAGATATCTAATGTAATATTTTAAATAATCTATACTTTTGTCCTTTCATGCAAAGGAAAAGGAAGATACATGGTGCTTAGAAAATGTTTAGTGGTGAAATATTAGATCATCAAAATTCTGGAACTACTGATTTAAAACATTGTAAGAATACATTTTTATCATCATAATCTATTAATTGTATAGTTGATGCCCACCAGGTTAGAGGTCAGTACAGACGTTTTAATGCAGCAGTAGTAGTAGTAGTAGGCCTAATAGTTGTAGTAACAGTAGGTCTAGTAGTAGTGGTAATAGTAGGCCTAGTGTTAGTGATATTAGTAGGCCTACAGTAGTAGTAGCGATATTATAGAGGCCTAAAATAAAAAAAAAATAAAAATAATTACTTCAACCATTAAAGGGTCTGTGGCAATTCTGAAAAATCATTTATACGGAATATCATAATACCCCCCCCCCTTTTCTATTCGTTAGTGTGTGATTGTTACAAATATATGTACAAATTTATTATTTCTTAAACTTAAGCTCCTAGTTCACATTTAAATTTGGCTCATCTATCTTACTGTAATCATTACTATTCTTATATGTGTGTTATTCTGTGTTTTTGGCAACCCAGGATGCCTGGGCAGACTATTTCTTGAAATAAATTATATATAACAGTAGGCCTAGTAGTAGTAGTAGTATTAGTAGTAGGTCTAGTAGTAGTGGCAATAGTAGGCCTAGTGTTAGTGATATTAGTAGGCCTAGTAGTAGCGATATAATAGAGGCCTAGTAGTAGTAGTAGTAGTAGTAGTAGGCCTAGTAGTAGTAGTAGTAGTAGGCGTAGTAGTAGTAATAGTAGTAGTAGTAGGCCTAGTAGTAGTAGTAGTAGGCGTAGTAGTAGTAGTAGTAGTAGTAGGCGTAGTAGTAGTAGTAGGCGTAATAGTAGTAGTAGTAGGCCTAGTAGTAGTAATAGTAGTAGTAGTAGGCCTAGTAGCAGTAGTAGGCCTAGTAGTAGTAGTAGTAGGCCTAGTAGTAGTAGTAGGCCTAGTAGTAGTAGTAGGCCTATTAGTAGTAATAGTAGTAGTAGTAGTAGTAGGCCTAGTAGTAGTAGTAGTAGGCGTAGTAGTAGTAGTAGTAGGCGTAGTAGTAGTAGTAGGCGTAGTAGTAGTAGTAGTAGGCCTAGTAGTAGTAGTAGTAGGCGTAGTAGTAGTAGTAGTAGGCGTAGTAGTAGTAGTAGGCGTAATAGTAGTAGTAGTAGGCCTAGTAGTAGTAATAGTAGTAGTAGTAGGCCTAGTAGCAGTAGTAGGCCTAGTAGTAGTAGTAGTAGGCCTAGTAGTAGTAGTAGGCCTATTAGTAGTAATAGTAGTAGTAGTAGTAGGCCTAGTAGTAGTAGTAGTAGGCGTAGTAGTAGTAGTAGGCGTAGTAGTAGTAGTATGCGTAGTAGTAGTAGTAGGCCTAGTAGTAGTAATAGTAGTAGTAGTAGGCCTAGTAGTAGTAGTAGTAGGCCTAGTAGTAGTAGTAGGCCTAGTAGTAGTAGGCCTAGTAGTAGTAATAGTAGTAGTAGTAGTAGTAGACCTAGTAGTAGTAGTAGGCCTAGTAGTAGTAGTAGGCCTAGTAGTAGTAGTAGTAGGCCTAGTAGTAGTAGTAGTAGTAGGCCTAGTAGTAGTAGCAGCAGTAGTAGTAAGGCCTAGTAGTAGTAGCAGCAGTAGTAGTAAGGCCTAGTAGTAGTGGTATTAGTAGGCCTAGTAGTAGTAGTAGTAGGCCTAGTAGTAGTAGTAGGCCTATTAGTAGTAATAGTAGTAGTAGTAGACCTAGTAGTAGTAGTAGGCCAAGTAGTAGTAGTAGGCCTAGTAGTAGTAGTAGTAGGCCTAGTAGTAGTAGTAGTAGGCCTAGTAGTAGTAGCAGCAGTAGTAGTAAGGCCTAGTAGTAGTGGTATTAGTAGGCCTAGTAGTAGTAGTAGGCCTATTAGTAGTAATAGTAGTAGTAGTAGTAGACCTAGTAGTAGTAGTAGGCCTAGTAGTAGTAGTAGGCCTAGTAGTAGTAGTAGTAGGCCTAGTAGTAGTAGTAGTAGGCCTAGTAGTAGTAGCAGCAGTAGTAGTAAGGCCTAGTAGTAGTGGTATTAGTAGGCCTAGTAGTAGTGGTATTAGTAGGCCTAGTAGTAGTAGTGGTATTAGTAGGCCTAGTAGTAGTGGTATTAGTAGGCCTAGTAGTAGTAGTAGTAGTAGGCCTAGTAGTAGTAGTAGGCCTAGTAGTAGTAGTAATAGGCCTAGTAGTAGTAGTAGTAGGCCTAGTAGTAGTAGTAAGGCCTAGTAGTAGTGGTATTAGTATCCATAGTAGGCTAGTAGTGGTGGCAAGACAAGTTATGGTAGTAATAAATTGGTTGTCATCGGTTATACTTTCAACAATAAACTAGAAGTACATACATACTGCACAAAACGGGAACATATATGATATCATCTATTCTGAAACAAAACAGTTTCATACAGATGCTGTCTGAGGATTTTCTTGTGCACTTTGCTATTATAATCCATTGTAATATAATGGCACCTAACCCTTACATACATCGTTGAAATAAACCTTATAAGCCTGATTAATGTGTTTCTGGAAAAAACTTCATCCAAGAAATGTTCCGACATTCTGTAAACACATTCAAAGGAGGAACTGCATTTGGAACATTCTTCCAAATATTAAGAGATGCATGCTTTCCTGGGTATCCTACAATAGTAGCTATGTTCGAACAATTATTTGCGGCGCAGTATTTCACCATTTTCTTATTATTTCCCTTCAAGTGTACTTATATTTATTCGTACTCCCCAAATAAGCATGAACTGCTCGCAGTCCCGGCGAAGCATCAACTCCCTTTAATGGCGGCCAAACTGCGGTTCAATTTTGTACGCGAAACCAGCGGCATTGGTGTCTCTAGTTATACAGGGACATCATTTTAGTTTTACTTCAATTTTTATTGTACCTGAGTTTTTGAATGTACTTCACTCCCACCCCTTCTACTAACGAAGTTCCAACTGTTCCAACCTAGGCCGCATATACGAGTAAGCAGTACTGAGTTAGTAAGTATAGTACGTTCCAGAAATATGTTCCCGTTTTCCAGTGACGAAAACTTCCAATATTGAATCATATTTTCGCACAGGTACTGTCGTCAGTTTGCCTACGTCGCATCCCGATTTCCCACACGTGCTTCTGCTCGCTCCACTGTAAGGACTAGTGGCTGGGCTTTCTTAGCTCTCTTCTGAAAACATTAATAATTTGTGTTAGGAGTTAATTGGACGTCTACGTAATATTATGCAACTGTTTAAAATAACTTAAATAAAAGGGCCTCGTTAAGTAATTAACTATCACGTGATTTCCCCTCTTTCTACGACCCTGCGGCATAACCACTTGGACGGACAGTAGATAGCATGTCTGAGTAATTTTATCTGTGCGGATCGGGCAGAACTGAAGATTGAATTTACAATACGTAAGGCACTGTTTTATAGAGTAGGTACAGAATTATTTCAACATGAGTTACTAGTACGAAGGACGAAACTGGTAATTTGAATTAGATGCAATAGTCTATAGTGCGATAATATGCACAAAAGAACTGAAGCCTGTATCGAAATGAAGGGCCACCGTTTTCAAAAATGTGTTTAAATATCCATATTATGATTATTTTTCATTTTAACTTCATTCTCTATCCTCTTGAATGCTAATGTGCTGTAGACAGTATAATATACACTGCATAATGAATACGTTCCCATGGATAACTCAGTTCTTGAGTAAAAACACTTATTGTTAACACTGTACTATAACTATTTTCATTACACAAAACCTAATGAAAATTATCAAACTCAAAATTGCGATATTCCCTACTTTACGTAAATGGATGAACTACTTTTCTTCCCTCCTATACCTAGTAAAGTGATTTGTTTGTATTTTACGCCAGTATCACCGAACTCCAGTCATGGAAGGGGGTGTTTCCGCGTCTCAACCATTAAACCAAAGGTATAGCCAGGTTAATATTAAAAATGTTAGTAAAAATAAAATGATGTCACTGTATATTACAAACTCTTTGACTGAAATACGCGGTATTGGTCCTACTTAGGTTTTTTATGATACTCTCTCTGATATCGAAGAACAAAGATGTTTCTTAACGAAGATTCTCCACGATCGTCTGCTATTTTAAATCAATAATATAATTAAACAGCTCCGATGATGTTCTTTCTTTTTCTAGCTGTAATACTAATCGTATTCCACTACGGTTTAACTTAACCGAGACTCTCTAATACTGCACGTTGTGTTAAACTCATGGTTAGGTTTAACATTATCTTTAGATTAACCGTATTTATAAAACCGGGCCTTATGGTATTAAGTAAGCTGACCCGGACTATACTCGTAGGTAAATTTTGAGCCATATTAATCACTCATCTTTCCTGCTTCTGGTCGATAATTTTTATACGGGCGATTAATGAACAGTTATCGAATATAGACGACAGGCGCTCGTTGAACTCTTGTCTATTGAAGCACAATTTTATTTCTGTTCAGGCTATAATATATTTTGTGCGAGATCGTGCCTATTTGCTTGTTTTCCGCACAGAACCAATACGCGGTAAGTGTGAAATACCACATTCAGTATTCCCAACGTAACACACATAAGAATTTCCCTCTTCTTACCGCTTAAGAGCGACATTCATTTTACTGCTTTAGGCTTTTAACATATTATTTTTAGAGACGTTTAACATAGTAATAATTATAAATTGGAAACTTACCACTGCAATTTCACGTAAATTGCAATGTTAATTATTGTTTTTAAATATTTGCAAAAATTAAGCAAAGTCTACTACTCCACGAAACTTATTGCATTCCTGATACAAGTAACATTAAGGAAGCAGTGAAAAAAATCAACGAGATTCCAGATGCCGATGTTATTACTGCAATATGTTATATAAGTAATATTGTTAAAATATTAAAATGAAAAATAAATCATTACATAACTTTACCCGTTTGTTTTAAGTTCGCATTTATTGACTGGGGGAAAAAAAGACAGACGTAGGCCTATATCACGGCCTGCTGGAGTATAATAAACACAGAAAACATTTTACAGCAACAATTTTGAAGAAAGATATTTTGGTGTTCCGAAGTTGACGTCATTAAACAGAAACCAATATGGAGATTTCATTGCAACTAATTAGAAATTCCTCTTTCAGGTATGTAATAAACGATCTTCGCACAAAATAATGTACGATACACGAGAGGTATGTTTGGTTTCATGTTCTCGGAAATTAAAAAAGCTCAATTACGTTTCGCTTTTTCAATCTTTTCCTCGACCATGAAAACGTCAACATACCGCTCTTGTAACGTATATTACTATTGTGCGAGATCGTGCGTATTTGCTTGGTTTCCGCACAAAACCAATATGCATTAAGTGTGAAATACCACATTCAGTATTCCCAACGTAACACACATAACAATTTCCCTCTTCTTACCGCTTAAGCGTCATATTCATTTTACTGCTTTAGGCTTTTAACATATTATTTTTAAATACGTACAATATAGTAATAATTATAAATTGGAAACTTACCACTGCAATTTCACCTAAATTACACTGTTAATTGTTGTTTTTAAATATTTGCAAAAATTAAGTAAACTCTACAACACCACAAAAGTTACTGCATTTGTAATGCAAGTAACATTAAGGAAGCCGTGAAAAAATCAACAAGATTCCAGACTCATCATAGACTGGGGGGGAGAAAAAAGACAGATGTATATCACGGCCTGCTGGAGTATAGTAAACACAGAAAACATTTTATAGGAACAATGTTGAATATAAATATATTTGTTTTCCAAAGTTGCCGTCATTGAAGAGAAACCAAGATGGAGATTTCATTGCAACGAATTAAAATTCCTCTTTCAGGTATGTAATAAACGATCTTCGCACAAAATAATGTACGATACATGAGCGGTATGTTTGTTTTTATGTTCTCGGAAATTAAAAATGCTCAACTACCTTTCGCTTTTTCAATCTTTTCCTCGAACATGAAAACGTCAACATACCGCTCTTGTAACGCATATTACTATGTCATGTTCTTGAAATCGACAACTTCATCATAACTCTGTAAGTGCGTTTTACATGTGTTTCAATTTATTACGTCTAACTTACTTTTATCCTCTTCGAAGTTTGAAGCGTACTCTCGGAGTGGATATAAGCGGTTTTACCACGGAGCGAAAACTTATTTTATTCCCATCACATGTCAGAGCCAGGCATGGCTGTGCTGCTCGGGCAAATTCAAACCATATGAAAACAAAACTGATGGGGTGGGGCTGAAGAACGGGCAGGAACGCGAAAATACTGCTAGATGACGCAGCAACGGAGCGAAATTAAAATAAATTATTCTAATTAAACAACGTTAAGATAAGGTGAAAGGAGTGTCTGGTGTATGTCTCTGTGATTGAAGGTTCTTAAGAAACGGATGCCAGCAGAACTCGTTAAAAATCGAATTGATATCATGGCGGAGTTTTATGATGAAGTTTTAATTTAAAGGCTGATTTATACTGCAGGTCACGACAAGTTCAGTTCAGAAGCATGTTTTGGATCAGTCAATTATATTTCGCCTCATTATCAAGTCTTAATGGAAGTTTCGTTAATTTTAAAGATACGATGGAAAGGCATGATGTCATGGAAGAGAGAGGAGCCAATCTGATTTAAGGACAGAGTGCTATGAAAGCATACAAAAATTATAGCAAAACATGCACTGACACATTTGACAATATCTACCACAATATTTATGATAGCTGTATATAAATTTTATCATCGAATCTATAAAGAAAACTGAATTGAACGACATACAGTTCACTTAATTTAGTTTATTCATTTGTCCTAAATAATTTGTTTGTTACAACAAATCGAAAAAATATTGAAACATAAGATCACATAGGTACAAATTCCTGTTAAACTAATGATCTCATTGGTCTTACATATACATACAGCTATAGGAAACTCACTTTTTATTTGATTTGAGAAACGTCTGTCTTTTTTGAGACGTTTTAAAACATTATAGTTTGGAAAATAGTACATTATTCAACGAGCCTATAATGATAGTAATTAAGACGCAAGCATGTATGTTTATGAAACGAGCGCAAGCGAGTTTCATAACTTTCATACGAGCGTTTTAATTACCTTCATAGGCAAGTTTCATATGACTTTTTATGCTCGACCATATTTCTAACTTGAAATTATTCGAAAGTATGCCATATTATAGTTACGTGAGTAACGAACTGACCTGAATTGTGAGATGTGCGCAGACGCGAAAGTATTGATTTTTCCGAGGCCGAATGTCATTGACCTTGATATAACGTAGAGAATAAGATGAACATTAGTCTTCATATAACCTGGAAATTGATTTAGAATTGAAAAACGAGATGACAAATTGAATTTCTTTGAATATTATTTACAATTAACGCTAATTGTTGTAATAACAGAACATAACCTTCTGCGACAGTATTGGATTTCCAGCCTCCGTGACTTTTCCGTAATTGTCTTTCGAATGCATATCCGAGAATAATCGATACTTGCGGTTTTATAATGGTACAAAGGTGATTTGTCATTGGCTGAACACCTGAACTTTAATGAATAGGTGTACTTTAATGAGGTGCATTAAAGGGTTACTACCAGGTGTATAATTACTACATTTCGGTATGAATAATTTTCACAGCGTTTATAAAATTATAAAACTAACTTAATTTTCAAGTTATGAAAATGAAAACTGAATTTGACTATCACAAAGCAATATGTAAGATCTGGTAAAAAATTTGGACCAATGACATCATTAGTTTACCAAGAAAATCTATCTATGGGATCTTATGTTTAAGTATATTTTCGATTTGTTGCAACAATTAAACAAATTGTAACAGACAAATTAATGATCTGAATTAAGTGAACCATAAGTCATTCTTTTCAGCATTCTTTCAAGATTCAATGGTAAAATGTATGTATGGCTATCATAAATCTTGTGGTAGATATTGTCAAAAGTGTCACTGCATGTTTTGCCATAATTCTTGTATGCGTTCGTAACCCTCTGTCCTTAAAAGGGGATTGAGTACCGAATTTGTCGTAGAACTTCTGTCATTCTCTTAAAACTCTGGAAGGAATAGAGCTTCATGTGTGAACAAACAGTTATTTTTCTAAGGACATTTATTCAATTTGTTTGTCACATTGCTATATTTCCCGCTTCCTAAATGTACTGCGTTTTTTTGCTTGAATTGTGCTGCGAAGTTGTGATTTTTACGTGATTTGCACATTTTCAACAATCTGAAAAAATCTGAACATATGTTTTTGTTTCCATTTATAATTCAGTTTGTCTAAAATATAATTATGAAATTAGTTTTATGTTTACTGTTTTCTTGCCTCGATTTTCACACAGCTTCTATCTCCATGAATAAACTACACACACTTCTCGTAGAACAGTCATGTCAATTGATGCCCATAGGTGCAAGCGCGCGCATTAGAGCTCAGGAGAGCCTGAGCGTTTTACAGCGGAAAGGAAAGAGACGGACGAAAGAGGTGGTATATGTCGCTTGGTCGAGCTATATTCAGGGATGGCCAGAACTGATTCAATAGACAAAGGGAAGAGAACTTATTAAAACTGTATCCATGGTAATTTTAGATTTGTCTAAGAAGTATAAGTGCACTATAAGGATGTAAGTTTTAATTCTAATGCTCATGTTTCACAAGTTTGATTTTTTTATTCAAAATAACTATTTTCTCAACTTTTTTTTAATAGAAAAGTGAAATTTTCAGATATAGGCCTCTTTATTTAATAGCCTTACAGAATGTTTTCGTAAATCTAATATACCGTAAATACGTATTACTGAGATAGTGCATTCAAAATTTTGAAAATATTAGCATGAAAATGTTTTGTAAGGAAATGAATTAACAAAGCAACTACTGTTACATCATAAACAAAAAATACGTGCCCATGTGTTGTAAAAATGTCAGCTCTATATATTCAGCACATTTCGAGAAAATAATTTAATATTCTGATGATAGGAAGTTGCTCACCAATATCACCTTAAAAGCATAATCCAACAAAAGTTTTCTTATGTAGTATTAGTTACACTTAAAACATATACAGCACCTAGGTATCTTTGTTTTGTACTGTAATATTGTTTTGATTAGTTTATTGATTACTTTTATAAGGCTGAAAGTACCATCAATATCAATTCCAACTTATCATGTCATACTCAATCTCTTTTTTTTTTTGGGTGGGGGAGGACACCACTTTCTTTATGAATGGTGTGTTTCATTCACTTAGTACAGTATAGTTGTACTGCTATGCAAATTATGTGAATATTCCTTCTTAACTCTTTATTGTGTTATTAACATTTAAAACACAACTGCAATATTAAGAAATTTGTATTAGTACTTTCGTTTTACAGACAATATAGATAATATCAAACAGAAAGAAGCCATATAAAAATAACGATATAAAATTTCACGTTCCGTTTGAAGTTTGTGCACCACTGTTTTCTTAATCCAACAGGCTGCTTATTCATATACACAACCCTTCCTCTTTCCATACTTAGCGCTTGATATCCGCGCACGACGTCAAGATCAGAAAAATGCGCTTGCTTTGACATCACTGTCGTAGAACTTCAGTCATTCCCCTAAAACTCAGTGAAACAGGCAAGAAAAACTAGACACACAAAGTGGAAGAGAAAAGATGATGAAAGCGAAGAATATCAGGCTGAAGCATTTTAGGGCGATTTCATAGTAAGTGAAAACAAAGAAAACTTTACATTCGCTTTTCCAGAATGTACATTTTTGTGTACTCGGGTGTACTTTTCTCGGAAAGTAGCCTACTTGATATAAAATTTCAAATGTCACAGGGGCTCTTGTTACGCTACAACAAAACCTACGCACTATACCAAATTTTATTTAATTGAAACAGTTTCGTGTATGTATTACACTATAATTATTATAGATATTTAATTAAAGAAAAAAAGTTAAACAATATTGTAAACAAATTATAGTAAAAGCAACTATTAAATGAGGTCTATTCTATAAAACAAGGTCTGTAATATCTACCAGAAAAAATTCATTTATCCAGCTCTTATAACGCTTGTGAAAACTGCACCTGAACATAAGAAATTTAGTCTTGTCAATATATTGTCAATCTCCGCTTAAGTTTATTCATGGGTTAGATGGGTTAAATAAGAGTATAGCTAAGTGACGTTAAGCCGAGGTATGTGATAAGGTTAGTGGGATAGTTGAGGGGATTATTTAAGTAATATAAGACAAACATCATACCTTTCCATCGTATCCTTAACATAACCAAAGTTTCTACTCAAACGTTCTGTATAAATAAAGTTTCTTGTAAGCGAGTATGCAGTACAGTTTTAAATAAAAATATAATAATACATAATTTATTGCAGTTTCACAAATACTTAATTAAATAGTCGAGTAAAACAGCATATTTCTTTTTGTATTTTTAATCACTTTTCCCATTCTTGATATAAAATTTTCAAATTTCACACGGGCTCTTGTTAGGCTACAACAAAAGCTACGCACTAAACCAAATTTTATTTAATTGAAACAGTTTCGTGTGTATATTGTACTATAATTATAGATATTTAACTAAAAGAAAAATGTTAAACAATATTTTAAACAAATTATAGTAACAAGCAACTATTAAATGAGTTCTATTCCATAAAACTAGGTCTGTAATATCTTCCAGAAAAAAAAAATTGACTCAGCTCTTATAACTCTTGTGAAAACTGCACCTGAACATAAGAAATTTAGTATTGTCAATATATTGTCAATCTCCCCTTAAGTTTATTCATGGGTTAGATGGGTTAAATAGAGGATAGTTAAGTGAAATTAAGCCTGGGTATAGGACACTCTTAGTGGGTTAGTTGAGAGGATTATTTATGTGATATGAGACCGACATCATATCTTTCCATCGCATCTTTTAAATTACCAAAATTTCTAATCAAAAGTACTGTATAAACAAAGTTTCTTGTAAGCGAGTATGCAGCAAAGTTTTAAATAAAATATAATACTACCTAATTTATTACAGTATTAAAAATATTTAACTAAATAGTCAAAATCAATAACCTTTCTTTTTGTCTCATTTTTGTCTTATTTTACCACCTTTCCCCTCCTTTTTTCTATAAAAATTGTTCCTAAAGATTCTAATCTTGGATATAACTATATTAATGTTCTGCATTGAATATGTTTTTTAGAAATATATTCATGAATAGAGGTAGCAAGTAAAGAGTATGTTTTGTAAATAAGTAAGAAATTACTTTAGCATCAATAATTATGGTACGTGGATCATAGAAGCCCTGTCAGGTTTGATAAATTAATTTTTGTCTCAAATAAAAAAACATAAGCGTTCTTTAAAGTAACACGTAATGCAATAAAATTGAATTAAGAGAATTTTGGACAGAAAACTCTGACAGAACTTGGAGCCTTGTATTAATTTAGAAAATAATATTTTTTTGATAATAAAACAATTTTGCAATTATTATTGTTCCATTTATGATGTAATCGAAAATAATTTAAAATGACACTCTGTAGTTTCTTTTTAAAAAAACTTAATGGCGATATATTTTCCTATCTCTATGACTATTTGATGAAAATATTCGGGATTAAGAAGGATGAAGTTACAGGAGAATGGAGAAAGTTACACAACGCAGAACTGTACGCATTGTATTCTTCGCCTGACATAATTAGGAACATTAAACCCAGACGTTTGAGAGGGGCAGGGCATGTAGAACGTATGGGCGAATCCAGAAATGCATATAGAGTGTTAGTTGGGAGACCGGAAGGAAAAAGATGGAAGGGTAATATAAAATTGGATTTGATGGTGGTGGGATATGATGATAGAGACTGGATTAATCTTGCACAGGATAGGGACCAATGGCGGGCTTATGTGAGGGCGGCAATGAACCTCCGGGTTCCTTAAAGCCAGTGAGTAAGTAAGTAAGTATTACACGATTATAACAAAGATATACTTAATGAGAAGAATGAAGTACTCCAATACAATAAAATACTAACTGACTCACAAAAATTCTATTTCACGTATGTCAGCTAAACCAAAACATTTGAACCAAACCGCCATTTTCAGTCGACTATGGGGCAAACAAATGACCATCACTAACCATGTTTAATAGTACTGTAAAGAATTTGCCGTTCGAAATGTTGGCAAACAAACGAATGGTAGGGATTGACTCACTAATGTAAGCTTCACCAAAACGTTTGAACGAAGCCGCATATTTTCAGTTGAATATCTATGCGGGAAACAAATGACGATCGCAAAGTGTATTTTTAGTACCATAAAGAATTTTTATTTTGAAATGTTGGCAAAGAAAGAAACAAATTCTAGGGAAGTGATAAAAACAAAAAAATGCTTGGGAAGTGATAAAACTGTAGCGATAAACAGCCATGATTGGTTGAAACACGTCCTTTCGTACCGTTTTATTTATCAAAGTAGTATGACGTAGTAAAAGTGTAATAGTCGCTATAAATATAACAGAAAATATATAACTTATTGAACTCAAGTCCTCATGAGAACAACAGTATATAGAACTCCCATTCAACCAGTATTTCTGTACATAAAAATAGTAGCAAAGACTGGCGTTATCTCATACTGAGTGTTCATTGCCTACAGTGTAGACGAGCCTTGGTAATGAACTGTTTCTATCTTCTTGAATGCTCTTCAAAGTTTTTATCTTATTACGAATCTTATTAGAATATTTACAGGAGAAAAAAGAAATAAAAGAGAATCTATAAAAACTGACTCTGTGACAGGACATGACATCATCGCTTCCTCAGCATTTTCCTTTAATTTCTTTGAGTGTGCTGCGACAGCCACTCAAGACGCTCCCCGCTTGTCAATCAGCAAACCTTTTCTCATTCCTCTTCTGAGCTCTACCTCCGATGACAATAGAGGTTCTCTGGAAACTGAAAATTTAGGCGGGAACGAAAGGCTGCTGGTGTTATCCTGAACTACGTACAGTTGCGTTTTCTGGATTGGAATAGAAGATAACGCTCTTGCTTCTGAGTCCAAGAATGGAGAGTTCGAATTCGACGTAGAAATTAAGTTAACAGACTGTATATAAAGAATCTTCCAATAAGAGTGCTTATGAAGCTATAGCAGTCATGTTTTTTCCATGGTTACAATTATTCAATGGTTGAACTGTTTCGAATTTTTCCATTGCTAATTTTCAAAATTATAGCACAACGTTGGTAGAGGGGAAGAGAAGGCCTGATGGCCTTATCTCTACCAGCATAAACAAGTAAACAAGTAAATAAGTAAACAAGTCAACAGGTAAATAAGTGAACAAATAAATGAATGAATAAATAACGTTTCGAAGACTGGATCTCTCTACATCATCAGGTGAAAATCTACAATGGGATCGTTGCAAACAGCTAACCTGTCTGACTGATCAGGCCTGTCACTCAAACAGGCTAGGTTTTCATCTAACGACGAAGAGATTTTTCGTACTTTGATGTAATTGTAATTGTAAATTTAATACTAATTGTAATGTTATTTGTAATTGTAATTATAAATTTAATATTAATTGTAATTTTATTGTTCATATTATAGTTGGAATCTCCTGGTAGAGGGGCAGAGAAGGCCTGGCGGCCTTATCTCTACCAGGTTAAATAAATAAATACAATACTAATACTAATACTAATACTAAGAGAGATCCATTCTTCGAAACGTTGTGCTACAATTTTGAAATTTAGCAAAGAAAAAAGTCCAAACAGCTCAACAATTGAACAATTCACCGTTTCTCTCCACTCTTCATTGAGATCATTACATTTATTATTGACAAATAATCATGGAACCTTACTCCCATTCCATAACGCGTAGAATCATTACAATGTTTTATTTAAAAAAAATCATCCGTTCGCTAAACATATCATGCATTACGTGAAATATACGGCGTGTGCAAGATACCGGGCCATGATAAGGGATTATTTTTTACCTTTATCGGAAGGTATGGATCTTAGAAACGTCTCGTTTGAGCAAGATGCTGCCACGTGTCATACTGCTCACGAAACAGTCGACCTTTTGAGGAAGAAATGTTCAGAGGCTTCAACATTTCGCGTGGTGATGATGTTAACTGGTGTCCGAGAACATGCGATCTAACTACGCTGGATCACTTATGGGGTTATGTTAAATAATGGGTTTATGCTAACACGCCAGAAACAGTTAATTAGCTAAGGAACGATATCTCGTGCGTTATTCGTGAAATTGAGCCTGATTTATGTTTGTCTGTTATTGAAAATTGGCAGACCCGTATACGTGCAAACCAACGAAGCCGCGGTAGCCATTTAACTGACGTTCTCTTCCATACGTAATGGGATTAAGTGTGCTTCAAAATAATAGTAATTAAACGAATAAACCTCTTTCGTTTATAACATTTATTTCATTTTAAATGTGTGACATTCTTATTGGAAGACACATTTAAATGATCGAGGAACTTCATTTTCATGTAATTTTATCAATTAAATAACGGGATTTCGGTTACCATAAAATACGTACGAGAAAATACCTATTAGCTATTTCACAAGATGCAGTCGTTTCGTCTCATAAGATATTTAGGTCGAATCTTAGCAAAAATCCCTCACTGTAAGTTACAATCTGACATCATACATAATCGATTAACTCCTCACCCGCAATCCATAGCTTTGGGATTTTATCTTGTAAGTTACATTATCTAATGTTATGAGTAAGCTTAGTATTTCAGCTACGTCTAAGCTGGAATACAGTTTATATTATTTCAATATACCGAAGTACATATGATATTTCCATGCAGATATTCTGTGTCATCATACGATGAAAGAGTAATGGAACGGAGAAAAATTCTCTCCGGCGCCGGGATTTGTACCCGGGTTTTCAGCTCTACGATGCTTTATCCACTAAGCCACACCGTTCCATTACTCTTTCATCGTATGATAACGCAGAATATCTGCATGGAAATATCATATGTACTTCGGTATATTGAAATAATATATGATATGCGTAAATCACTTCGTGATTTAAGACGGCGCTTATTCCGTCGGATCCCGGCCAACTAGTCACTCATAACGAGTGCACCTCAGCACATGTGTGGACTTTGGTCCTATGTTCATAGACATCGATGACGTAGTGCAGAGGGCGGCCACTAGAGGGAACCCAAGAGTTGGAACTCAATCAGAGACAATTCTGTCCGACGCCGGGGTTGTATCCGGTGTGGCTTAGTGGATAAAGCATCAGCACGTAGAGCTGAAAACCCGGGTTCAAATCCCGGCGTCGGAGAGAATTTTTCTCCGTTCCATTACTCTTTCATCGTATGATGACGCAGAATATCTGCATGGAAATATCATATGTACTTCGGTATATTGAAATAATATATGATATGCGTAAATCACTTCGTGATTTAAGACGGCGCTTATTCCGTCGGATCCCGGCCAACTAGTCACTCATAACGAGTGCACCTCAGCACATGTGTGGACTTCGGTCCTATGTTCATAGACATCTATGACGTAGTGCAGAGGGCGGCCACTAGAGGGAACCCAAGAGTTGGAACTCAATCAGAGACAATTCTGTCCGACGCCGGGGTTGTATCCGGTGTGGCTTAGTGGATAAAGCATCAGCACGTAGAGCTGAAAACCCGGAGTTCAAATCCCGGCGCCGGAGAGAATTTTTCTCCGTTCCATTACTCTTTCATCGTATGATGACGCAGAATATCTGCATGGATACACCATATGTACTTCGGTACATTGAAATAATATATGATATGCGTAAATCACGAAGTGATTTAAGACGGCGCTTATTCCGTCGGATCCCGGCCAACTAGTCACTCATAACGAGTGCACCTCAGCACATGTGTGGACTTCGGTCCTATGTTCATAGACATCTATGACGTAGTGCAGAGGGTGGCCACTAGAGGGAACCCAAGAGTTGGAACTCAATCAGAGACAATTCTGTCCGACGCCGGGGTTGTATCGGTGTGGCTTAGTGGATAAAGCATCAGCACGTAGAGCTGAAAACCCGGAGTTCAAACCCCGGCGCCGGAAGAATTTTCTCCGTTCCATTACTCTTTCATCGTATGATGACGCAGAATATCTGCATGGAAATATCATATGTACTTCGGTACATTGAAATAATATATGACATGCGTAAATCACTTCGTGATTTAAGACGGCGCTTATTCCGTCGGATCCCGGTCAACTAGTCACTCATAGCGAGTGCACCTCAGCACATGTGTGGACTTCGGTCCTACGTTCATAGACATCTATGACGTAGTGCAGAGGGCGGCCACTAGAGGGAACCCAAGATTTGGAACTCAATCAGAGACATTTCTGTCCGACATCGGGGTTCTATCCGGTGTGGCTTAGTGGATAAAGCATCAGCACGTAGAGCTGAAAACCCGGGTTCAAATCCCGGCGCCGGAGAGAATTTTTCTCCGTTCCATTACTCTTTCATCCTGGAATACAGTTGCCCACTCTCATACTGTACCTGACGTCACAGCCCAGGGATACGTCCCGTCTGATACAACATAGAACTGCATCTTACTCACGCTCACTCTAGTTTGTGTTGAAGCCGGAACACGGTCATAGTGAGTGCTTTAAACCAGTGAAATGTAAAATTCGTATTATTTACTTAACGTAACATTTGTATTTGTAACGAGGTAAAATACCGAAGACAAAAAGTTCGAAGTATGAAAGGCTGGAGGACTTAATTCAGGAGTTCGGAGCCAATAATAATTTACATTACATGTAAGTTGTGCAAAGTAGATATAAATGTTACAAGAAAACAGTGCATTGAAAGACACTGCAAAAAAAAGTTATAGAAATATGGTTGAACGTAACTCAAAACAAGCAGTACCATCAAACTCAGAGAGAGTACGATAAGAAATCCATGTTTTGCAGGGATCTATGTGTCATGATGGTCAATGCCATTATACTGCTTAATAAATTGAACAATAAACACTTTAGAGAATTTCTAGAAAAGTACACGAAGGAACATATTCCAAGTGAGCCCCAACTCCGTCAGCACTTCGTACCCATACTTTATGAAGAAAAAATGTTTGTCACGCAGGTAGGCCCTGGCCAACTTCGGGCTGTTCCACCGTTGGATTATAAAGTCAGTAGTTGCTCTACTTTTATTTCAGGCTGGATGTACTCTACGAACATGCAGCAAGAACATGTTGGTCTGTGTCTTTCTCTGCTGCATCAGCTGGGTTCCATCTACTATATAGACTATGTACCCGCAACTTGAGTCTTTTGGTAGCAGGAATACTAAGCTTAGTAATGAGGAATATCTAATGGCGTACTTACACAGTCTACTATATACAGTCACGAAGCTTGAGTTTTGAGGGTGCTAGAAACAATAGACTGTGACGGTACTATTTTGCATTGACTGTAATGAGGCGATATTAGCGATCCTAGTGGTGAGCAACTATCTAATGTTTGCATATTTACTACGTATTGAGCTTCGCGACTGTATATACTAGACTGTGGTACTTCTATGTTACTATGGTTTTTTTTTTCAAAGTGCGAGATACTGTATATTTATTTATGTTAACAGGCTATTCCTATAATATCTTTCTTCGTGTTACTACTAAAAACAAATGTTTCTATGTGTTTCATATTATTAAGTCCTGATTGTTTAGCCTGTACGATCTATAATTAATTTCCATTGTTCATTATTATGAAAAATCACAAGCCTCGATTACTGTGATAATTACCTATTGTCTCAACTAGTCTGAGAACAAGAGTAGTATATGTAACAAAATAGCTTGTACAGGGACATCACTTTATTTTTACCAACATTTTTAACATTAACCTGGCTATAATAGGAAACACTGTTACCCCCTTCCATTACAGGTGTTTGGTGTTACTAGTGCAATATGTAAACAAATCATTTTACTGGCTATAGGAGGAGAGAAAAGTAGTGTATCCATTTATGTTACAGGGAAATACGATATTACGATTTTCAGTTTGTTTATTACTTTTACTGTATTTTATCAAAATACAGTAGAGTAGATCTAGTAACAAATCTAATCTTTCCGGTAAAGCTTCCTGTAAACAGATTTGAATAATTTCAAGGGAAAAATTGTTCCGGGGCCGTGTATCGATCCTGGGACCTCTGGTTGAACGTACCAGCGCTCTGCCAACTGAGCTACCCGGGAACTCTACCCGACACCGTCTCAACTTTTTCCCTTTTTATCTACACAACTCGCGTGGGCTGACGAAACGCCAGGGACCCACATCGAGTGCACACAAACTCTGTGTGACTTGAAATTGTGGTTTTCTGTTAACGTACACAGTGACGTATATATTATGCAAATCTAATCTTTCAGGTAAAGCTTCCTGTAAAGCAGATTTGAAAAACAGTAACAGCTTTTTTTTTCACAAACTCAAATCTTTAGGCGGTTGTATTCATTATATAATAGTTACTTTATTCAGCATATTACCGTACTTTCGGTAACTCTAATCTTCATTTCTGCTCAGTCCACACAGATAAAGTTATTCAGTCATGCTACACACCGTAACTGTGCGAAATAAGCAGGGCCAGGTGTTTATGGCGATCGCAATAATCACGACATAATAGACATACTACAATATATTTTTACTGATCTTTACGAATCAAGTGATTCTGATTAATAATATGCGGATAAAACAATCACAACAAATCGCGAAATAGAGTTCTAACAGCGAAGTATGAACACATTCGCAAATTATTACTATTGCGTCGTCTTATAGCGAATTTCACATTCTGAGTTCTTTTTTCGGACTTTTTTTTCATTTGAATTTGTTATCCATTCAAGTAGGCTACATTATATGGTATTCCAGGTGTTCTGATTACATTAGTGAACTCAAAAGACGGAGAATTGAACCTTTCACTATTAATTTGAAAGTGTTAATTTGAAGGCTGTAGTTTTTTTTTCCGTTTTTAATGAATGTGTGTTAAATACATCTCAATCCAAGAAATATTGTCTATTGGCCATACCGCACCTATACTAGAATCCAACGAACCTTTAATGTTAATTATTTGGAAAGTAATATTCAGACTGAATTAGTACTCCAATTTCGAAATAATCGTATTTTTCAAAATTTCCATTAATATCCGCCAAGAGTACACATCAATCTGCAACAATCTCCGCCGACACCAATATTAAAAAACACAAATGTTAAAATTAATCTCCATAAATACCTGCCCCTGGAAATAAGCTTCAATAATATAGGCTCTTTCTTCTATAGAAAACGCAACCATATTTCTGAAACACACTATACTCTGTACTGTTTACTTCACTGCTAACAGACTTCGAATCCAACAGCGGCCGTAATTTTGCGTGGCTGACGGGAGCAAGGACATTAGTGAAAGGGGTGGGAGTAAAGTACATTCAGAAATGCAGGTACAATAAAAATGCAAGTAAAAATAAAGTGATGTCCCGGTATAATACAGTAACTAGAAGTGAAATAATGAAAAAGTGGATTATTCCCCGGAAGTCGGAAATATTGTCATTTCATTAATTTTACTGCTTGTCAAGTTTGGAGTTATATAGAGGGACTTCCTTCATTTCTAGCAAATTTTGTTTAATTTATTTCCTATAAGCAATTCTTCATTACATGAGGGGTTCACAACCAGAGTGGACCAAGTCCATCTGGAGTAGTTCTGAGATATTGAGTCTCAAAGCTCCTGGCTCACGCTTAGCAACCTTCACCTCCCACAGGAAATGCTGCCCTCTGTGGAGTAACAAATGAGTTATGGACTTTGTTTGTTATGGCAATGAGTAAATCTAAGTTTTCTACATCCGAGATTGTATTAATCCACAAACTGACCACTGGCGGTCTTGGTCCACTCTGGATGTGAGCCCCTCACATAACACTCTATTTTCCACTATTACGAAAAGTCACTTTAGTAAATTCAATTACATTAATTCAATATTCACTCATTCATTTAGTGTTCTGCCCAATGATACACCTTTCACTGCAAGAAACCCAGCTTTCTCTAATCTTTCCAATTTTCTACGTTCCTCTTCGTTTCCTCAGATGCTCCATTAATGTAATTTATGAATTGATAACTTCTTTTACCACGCAATCTTCTCCCTTTCACCATTCCAGTGCATCCTTCAGCAGGCAGTTTCTTCTCAGAAAGTGACCCAACCAATTCCTTTTCCTCTTCCTTATCAGTTTCAGCATCATTCTTTCTTCACACATTCTTTCCAACACAGCTTCATTTCTTATTCTGTCAGTCCACTTCACACGTTCGGTTCTTCTCCATATCAACATTTCAAATGCTTCTATTCGCTTCTCTTCCCTTCGTCGTAATGTCCATGTTTCTTCCCCATACAATGCCACACTCCATACAAAGCTTTTCACTACTCTCTTCCTTAGTTTTTTTTTCTAGAGGTCCGCAGATGCTCCTTTTTCTATTAAAAGGTTCCTTGGCCATTCCTATTGTCCTTTTGACTTCCTGGCAGCAGCTCATGTTACTATCATTGATTTATATCAGTAAACGGTTTTTAATTTATTACTTTTATCTAGAATTTAGCAGACGTTTTTGACGTCTACCACATTTCTGACGGACTACTTCAGACTTATTGTGAATTAATTGAATGTAGTCTTTCACAATTCAATATTCTATGAGCCGGGAATATTGAATTCCATATTTTTTTAAATTTGCAGGAGGTATTTATTTTACATTACAATTTTATGTTCATAAATATTTAGATGATATTCGGGTAAAGGGGGCTAACTCATGTTTTTATATAAATGGAGTTTCCCCCTTCAAGTGAATACGAAAGTTATATTGTACAAGTTAGTGTGCAAAAAACAAAATAGCCTAATATTAAAATTTAATGTGTTTGATTGGTGTAGAAAATCATTCGCGATAAGTGTCCGAGGTTTAATATTCATTTATCTCAAAACACATTTTATGACATATTCCTTGACACAAACACCATCGAATTTATATGCAGCGGACGACACAAAAAATAATTGCTGTGCTACTAATCAATAAATCAAAATTAATAACTTGCCCAGTGTCCAAAAGATGGCACATTCTTGAAATACATTACTTACTTACGAAAGGTCTTTAAGGAACCCAAAGGTTCATTGCCGCCCTCACATAAGCCCGCAATCGGTCCCTATCCTGTGCAAGATTAATCCACTCTCTATCATCATATCCCATCTCCCTCAAATTCATTTTCATATTATCCTCCCATCTACGTCTCGGCCTTCCCAAAGGTCTTTTTCCCTCCGGCATCCCAACTAACACTCTATATGCATTTCTGGATTCGCCCATATGTGCTACATGCCCTGCCCATCTCTAACGTCTGGATTTAATGTTTCTAATTATGTCAGGTGAAGAATATAATGCATGAAGTTCTGCATTGTTTAACTTTCTCCATCCTCCTGTAACTTCATCCCTCTTAGACCCAAATAGTTTCCTAAGAAACTTTTCCTCAAACATCCATAAGTTCTGTTCCTCTCTCAAAGTAAGAGTCCATGTTTCACAACCATACAGAACAACCGGTAATATAACTGTTTTATAAATTCTAACTTTCAAATTATTTGATCGCAGCCTAGATGACAAAAGTTTCTCAACCGAATAATAACAGGCATTTCCCATATTTATTCTCCGTTTAATTTCCTCCCGAGTGTCATTTATATTTGTTACTGTTGCTCCAAGATATTTGAATTTTTTTCACCTCTTTGAAGGATAAATCTCCAATTTTTATATTTCCATTTCGTACAATATTCTGGCTACGAGACATAATCTTACACATTGTCTTTTCGGAATTTACTTCCAAACCTATCGCTTTACTTGCTTCAAGTAACATTTCCGTGTTTTTCCTAATCATTGTGGATTTTCTCCTAACATATTCACGTCATCCGCATAGACAAGAAGCTGATGTAACCCGTTCAATAATACTTACTTACTTACAAATGGCTTTTAAGGAACCCGAAGGTTCATTGCCGCCCTCACATAAGCCCGCCAGCGGTCCCTATCCTGTGCAAGATTAATCCAGTGTCTATCATCATACCCCACCTCCCTCAAATCCATTTTAATATTATCTTCCCATCTGAAGCCTCCCTAAAGGTCTTTTTTCCTCCGGTCTCCCAACTAACACTCTATATGCATTTCTGGATTCGCCCATACGTGCTACATGCCCTGCCCATCTCAAACGTCTGGATTTAATGTTCCTAATTATGTCAGGTGAAGAATACAATGCGTGCAATTCTGTGTTGTGGAACTTTCTCCATTCTCCTGTAACTTCATCCCTTAGCCCCAAATATTTTCCTTAGCACCTTATTCTCAAACACCCTGAACCTATGTTCCTCTCTCAGAGTGAGAGTCCAAGTTTCACAACCATACAGAAGAACCGGTAATATAACTGTTTTATAAATTCTAACTTTCAGATTTTTGGACAGCAGACTGGATGATAAGAGCTTCTCAACCGAATAATAACACGCATTTCCCATATTTATTCTGCGTTTAATTTCCTCCCGAGTATCATTTATATTTGTTACTGTTGCTCCAAGATATTTGAATTTTTCCACCTCTTCGAAGGATAAATCTCCAATTTTTATATTTCCATTTCGTACAATATTCTGGTCACGAGACATAATCATATACTTTGTCTTTTCGGGATTTACTTCCAAACCGATCGCTCTACTTGCTTCAAGTAAAATTTCCGTGTTTTCCCTAATCGTTTGTGTATTTTCTCCTAACATATTCACGTCATCCGCATAGACAAGAAGTTGATGTAACCCGTTCAATTCCAAACCCTGCCTGTTAGCCTGAACTTTCCTAATGGCATATTCTAGAGCGAAGTTAAAAAGTAAAGGTGATAGTGCATCTCCCTGCTTTAGCCCGCAGTGAATTGGAAAAGCATCAGCTAGAAACTGACCTATACGGACTCTGCTGTATGTTTCACTGAGACACATTTTAATTAATCGAACTAGTTTCTTGGGAATACCAAATTCAATAAGAATATCATATAATACTTCCCTCTTAACCGAGTCATAAGCCTTTTTGAAATCTATGAATAACTGATGTACTGTACCCTTATACTCCCATTTTTTCTCCATTATCTGTCGAATACAAAAAATCTGATCAATAGTCGATCTATTACGCCGAAAACCGCACTGATGATCCCCAATAATTTCATCTACGTACGGAGTTAATCTTCTCAAAAGAATATTAACCCGTTCAATAATACATTAATTAAAGTAAAAAAAAAGGGATAACGGATAGGCCTCAAATAGTTATGAATTAGAACGTGCAAGATATGTATGTACCTGTCTCAACTATGTTGTTTTCAAAACTTATCTTTTCGTAGGTATAGTTCCAAAATGTGTCTTTTCCAATTTTAACATTTAAATAATAACCTTTTTAATCAAAGTAACCTAATGAAATTCTTTTCCTGTCCTATATACTATAAATTGTTTATTTTAAAGGGTGAAAAATTTATTATTTTTTACAGAAAAATGGGAAAACATTTGTCTTGATTTATGAAAAGACAAGTGGATAAGACAAGTTTCGTAAATATAGGACTCATATTATCTCTATAATTTTCTGCTGATTATTATTTTATCGGAGTAAAGGTGAAGAATGAAAGATTATGCATACAATTTAGCAGAATAATTAAAGAATATTATACCAACCCAGATCTGTGTACTGTACAAAAACAAATATGCAGTTTATAAAATATTTTATCGCATATTATATAACAGCACGTGAATAAAAAGCTACTCAATTAAAAGTTATGTTTTGCCCCTTTAAAATATTAATGAATGCTTCATTATAACTCTGACAAAATGGAATGAAATTGCTGCTCTTAACGTACTAATTGAGTTTTAAGTGTCTATACAGAATCTCAGTTTCCTAACAGAACTTGTTCCTGGTATATCTACACTACAAACAAATTTAACAACATTTTTCACATGATGTGTAATATAAAAAAAAAAACAGAAAAAAAGCTATGAACTTGAAATTCGTACCTCAAACCTACATTAATTCCTTTTATTATTCATTATAACCCTGTAAATATTACATTAACTTTCTGTGCATTTGTAGTTTAAATATTATCAAAATTTATATTAATCATTTTTCCACGTTTTGCGTGTTTGACTACATCTAGGATACGGTGCAATTACCTAAGTATCTCGCACTAAGTCCCACAATTTCTACTTGTAGAAATAGGCTGCTATTTTATAGACCATTTATGATCTCGCGAAACCAAAAGCTTGAACACAGCGTAGCTGATAGTAAGAACTTTATGCTGGAGTTACAGGCCTACAACTGGCAAAACTGCGTCGTAGGAGATTACTAAACCTTACCACTGTGCTGCTGGAGGCGGAGTCTGTAGTTTCCCTCCATTAATCTGAACCAGTGTCGCTACAGATTGATAGGTCATCTGACTCATCACTGCTAGAAATGAACAATGATCGCGAAAACGAGACTAACAGCGCCCGGAAGCCGAAAACCCGCACGACAATGTTGTATTATGTCGCGTCCTTGACGTAAATACTGGTTGTGAGTCTTCCGAGACTCGATATTGATCATCTCCCGAAGTCCCGAAGTCAGCAGTTGTTTATACCTGACTGAACTTTTATCTACTTTGTCAACTGTTATATATGTATAAAAATCGATTCCCCAGTCTTTATTTAATTACTAGGCTCTTATTAAAAGGCTGGGAATTTTCTTTTGATATGTTTAAGATCAACAGTGCAGTCTTAAGCAAAAGATGTCATGTTTTATGTTTCTTAGAAATGCAAATTTATTGAGAATTGCCTTTTTTATTTATATAACCATAGGTAACATCATATAATAGAACCAGAACATTTTGATAACTAAGATACTGTTCTGTTTTGTCTTTTTGTGTCATTTAAAAATGTATATTATTTATTTCAATGATGTATGTTATTCAAAGTTACGAAATCTTAGCACGCCGACCAAATGCTACTTCGAGAATGACGAGCGAGACTCGAAGCGCATGAGAATGACGAGACGAGAGTACAAAGACAAATGCAGCGAAAACAGCGAGCGAGAACGGTAGTTAGTTTTGTTTATCTCTAATCTCTGCTATCAGTACGCGCTACTATTGGCTGACAATTAGGAAAGAGGAGGTGAATAGTATATTCTGTCACTATTTAAGATTGACGCATGCGCAGATCAACGGAGTTTTGTAAATTGTACCGCTATAGTTTGCTAGCTAATGGATAAATAAGGAGGGAGATAAGCTTTCCAGTCCAATTTCTTCTTTCGCTCACTAGCTAGATAGTTTCACGAGATAACGAATGTCCTGTAAATCATTGGGAGGTGAGAATAATCATGAGTATATAGTATATACTGGACTTTTTTAGTAAATACTCTTGTTAGTAAGAATAAAAGCATTTGAGTACCTACTCATTTTGATTACATACTCATAACATGGAAGCATAGTAGAATATACTCAAGCGTCCATTTGTACAGAATATATACTCATGCTTGACAACAATAAAAGCTAGTATATTCTTATACTTACGAGTATAAGTTCGTTCTCATGCTATTCTGAGTATGGTTTGTAGCAGGTTCAATTCTGAGTATTTGTTGATTTGTGCTCAGTTTAAAGTGAAATAAAAAAATGGCATAATTTATGAACGTTGTAGTGCCTCATGGAAAAATATAGAAAAAGACGTGAACTTCAGAAGCCTTTACCGCTTCACAAAAGTGAAAGTGACATTGGTTAAACACGTATTAAAAAACATAACCTATAATAATATGAATGGCTATCAATTTATAAGGCTATTGTTAAATATAAGTAACAAATACAGTTTATTTTGAAAAATTTTGAATTGTAAAACTGCAAAAATGCAATTACTTGTAACTTTAAAGTTTTATTATATATATATATATATATATATATATATATATATATATATATATATAAAACAGCTCCATAATAAAAATACAATTAGCATAACAGGGATTCTAGAAATGGATTGTAATATCTATCCAACATCCCGTAATGACGATTTCCCAGCACTATTTTCTTGTTTCCTGTTTTATTAACGTCACTTATCAGATTGACTCTCTCTTTCATGTTTATTTACTACCTTACTTAGTTATTTAATTTATTTAATTACTTAATATAATTAATGTATTTAATTTATCTATCTATTTATTAAATTATTTTATGTATTTATTTACCATTTGTGTAGTATACTTATTTCATCAAGTAATTTATTTAATTAATTAATTAAATTAATTAATTTAATTTCACTTTCTGAAGTCGAAATTGCGATAAAAATCTGAAAAAGTACAAGTCTCCAGGTATTGATCAAATTCCAGCAGAATTAATACAAGAGGGTGGAAACGTATTATCTAGCGAAATTTATCAACTTGTACTTGCAATTTGGGAAAACGAAATTGTACCAGAACAATGGAAGGAGTCCATTATCGTACCTATTTTTAAGAAGGGGGACAAGACTAACTGTAGTAACTTTCGAGGAATATCACTTTTGTTGACGTCGTACAAAAATTTGTCGAATATCCTTTTGAGAAGATTAACTCCATATGTAGATGAAATTATTGGGGATCATCAATGTGGTTTCAGGCGTAATAGATCGACTATTGATCAGATATTTTGTATTCGACAGATATTGGAGAAAAAATGGGAGTATAAGGGTACAGTACATCAGTTATTCATAGATTTAAAAAAGGCGTATGACTCGGTTAAGAGAGAAGTTTTATATAATATTCTTATTGAATTTGGTATTCCCAAGAAACTAGTTCGATTAATTAAAATGTGTCTTAGTGAAAATTCCAGCAGAGTCCGTATAGGCCATTTTCTATCTGATGCTTTTCCAATTCACTGCGGGCTAAAGCAGGGAGATGCACTATCACCTTTACTCCTTAACTTTGCTCTAGAATATGCCATTACGAAAGTTCAGGATAACACAGAGGGCTTGGAATTGAACGGGTTACATCAGCTTCTTGTGTATGCGGAGGACGTGAATATGTTAGGAGAAAATCCACAAACGATTAGGGAAAATGCGGAAATTCTACTTGGAGCAAGTAAAGAGATAGGGTTGGAAGTAAATACCGAAAAGACTTAGTATATGATTATGTCTCGTGATCAGAATATTGTACGAAATGGAACTATAAAAGTTGGAGATTTATCCTTCGAAGAGGTGGAAAAATTGAAATATCTTGGAGCAACAGTAACAAATGTAAATGACACTAGGGAGGAAATTAAATGCAGAATAAATATGGGAAATGCCAGTTATTATTCGGTTGAGAAGCTTTTGTCATCTAGTCTGCTGTCAAAAAATCTGAAAGTTAGAATTTATAAAACAGTTATATTGCCGGTTGTTCTGTATGGCTGTGAAACTTGGACTCTCACTTTGAGAGAGGAACAGAGATTGAGGGATTTTGAGAATATAGTTCTTAGGAAAATATTTGGGGCTAAGAGGGATGAAGTTACAGGAGAATGGAGAAAGTTACACAACGCAGAGCTGCACGCATTGTATTGTTCACCTGACATAATTAGGAACATTAAATCCAGACGTTTGAGATGGGCAGGGCATATGGCGCATATGGACGAATACAGAAATGCATATAGAGTGTTAGTTGGGAGGCAGGAGGGGAAAAGACCTTTGGGGAGGCCGAGACGTAGATGGGAAGATAATATTAAAATGGATTTGAGGGAGGTGGGATATGATGGTAGGGACAGGATTAATCTTGCTCAGGATAGGGACCAATGGCGGGCTTATGTGAGGGCGGCAATGAACCTCCGGGTTCCTTAAAAGCCAGTTAGTATGGAAGTAAGTAAGTAATTAATTTAATTTATTCATTTAATTACCTATTTATTTATTTAAACATTTATTTATTTAATTAATTCATTTATGTACTTTATTTATTTATTTATTTATTTATTTCATTTATTCAATTTATTTATTTAATTTATTTATTAGTATTTATTTAAGTATTTATTTAATTATTTATTTAATATATTTATTTAATTAACTCATGTAAGTATTTATTTAATTTAATTTAATTAATTAAATTTATTTATTTATTTACCCATTATCAAAATTTACAAAAAACAAACACAAACCATTACAGCATCCCGATAGCATCTGAAAGTCTATAAAAAAAAAACAAAAAAAAAAAACAAAACAAAACTGAGCATCACTGTGCAATGTGGTCAAAGAGGATAGGTAACACGAGTATATACAAAGTTTTAAACGATCAAGGAGGCTGTAGAGATGAGTATATATTCGATTTAGATAGAATGTCTTTATTCTTACGAAATGGGTATGTTCTAGTGGTTACTAGTATAAACTATAGTCACAGGAAGTGCCCATACTCATAAGTATAAACCTTGAGAAAATATTTAAGCTTTATTCTTACTACTCATTATATTTGTAGTTGCAAGATTTTGTGCATTTAAAGTTTACATATGAGCAGTTTTTCAATGATTTTTCATGCGTTCGCGTACAAAGTACAGCCATTTATCTCTATATAAAATAGTAGTTGGTATGAAATTCTCGTTTAAAGCTATGTTAAAAAGAACTACGATCTTTGAAAGCAAAAATCTTATGAAAATGCTGACTCAAAAGAAGCTTTACTACCATCTTCAACGCAAAATATTATTTGAACCTCCATTGTGTAAATAATATAAAACAATAGTGCCAGAAGCTTGTGAAGCAGTGGTGGCCAGCCAACCGTATATGAGGCTATACAAAAGCCGACGTTTATTTTAATTGGGAAAGGATGCTAAAACAAAAGAGCACCGTCAACAAAATCAAAGGTTGACGGATACAGTTGATATCAAAAGGAAATTCATACTCCATCGCATTTCCTACCCATATTTAACGCGGCATAACGTTGCAGCATACATGCGGAAGCTCTGGATGTTACCGCATTGACTTTTCAGAGACATACAGCTTTAAATATGAACTCGTGTTTGGCGTTTTGTGTAATAACTTCATTATTTAAATTGCACCGCATCATGCTAATATGCTTCCTTCCTCATACAATATTTGCCTGTGTAAGCCTAACGTTTATCTATATAGCAAAAGACGACTTGAAGCGCATTACAACATGTATATTGACATTTCATTACCATTGGCGCTGATGTCGCCACTTGTAGACTTTATTTACGGTTGTTTATACGCTGAAATGCAGATATACAGGGTGTTTAAAAAATACGGGGTATAATTTCAGGTATGTATTTCCCACATGTAGACAATCAAATTAGTTCATTACAACATGTGTCCGGAAATGCTTCATTTCCGAGTTATGGCCTTCACAACATTGAAATTCACCGGAAAGTTTTTCTTTCCGCAGGTCGTTGTCATTACAGAAGATGTTCAAAATGTCCACCTCCTGCTTGAATACAGACCTCACATCGATGTCTCAATGACCTGCGAACACGATCCCAAACTCCAGGAGTATTGCGTACGTCCTCAGAACATGCCACAATTAGATTCCGAAGGGATTCCAAATCAGGCACCGGAGACGAATAAACCAATGATTTTAAATGGCCTCACAAGTAGAAATCAAGAGGGTTCAGATCAGGTGAGCGTGGAGGCCAAGCAATTGGGCCACCTCTACCTATCCATCGATCAGGAAACCTTCGATCCAAGTACCGGCGAGCCGTACGACTGAAGTGTGCAGGAGCGCCATCATCCAAGAAGTGAATGTGTTGACGATTGATCAGTGGAGTGTCTTCTAAAACATGAGGTATGGTGTTTTCCAGGAAGTTTGTGTACGCCTGCCCCGTAAGTCTGTTTACAAGTAAATGGGATTCAACTAATCGATCACCAATGATACCGGCCCCATGTTGAGGGAGAACCGCACCTGGTGATGAGATGGAACAGTTGCACGTGGGTTTTCATTTGCCCATACATGCTGATTGTGGAAATTTGTTATGTCATCTCGTGTGAACTGTGCTTCATCTGTAAATAATACTAAGGCAGGAAAGTTCGGATTTACACCACACTGCTGCAAGAACCACTGACAGAACCTAACTCGTGCAGGGTAATCTGCTGGTGACAGGGCATCTACACGTTGCAAATGATAAGGATACAATTGATACGTACTCTTTCAACAGTCTCCAGACAATCGTATGAGGAACATTGACTTGCAACGCCACCCTTCGTGTGCTGATAGAAGGAGTCATGTTCACAGCCTCCAGAATCTCCTCCTGTACTTCTGGTGTTGTAGATCTTGGTCGTCCCCTTCCCAAACCAGGAGAGTAAAATTTTCCATACTCGCACAGACGGTAATGGAGACGTACAAATGTCTTCCGATCTGGACATTGTCGCTGTGGGTACCTCTCCTGGTACAAACGACGAGCCAGCGCAGCATTGCCGTCCGCCTTACCGTACATGAAGTGTATCTCTGCCAGCTCTTGATTTCAATACATGTCGCACAGTGTAACGCCTACACAACACTGAATGTAACCTTCGCCTCGGAATGAACTGTCAGAGTGCCCTCTTAATGTCTCCTTTGACGGCAACGATCTGCGGAAAGAAAAACGTTCTGGTGAATTTCAATGTTGTGAAGACCATAACTCGGAAATTAAGCATTTCCGGACACATGTTGTAATGAACTATTTAGATTGTCTACATGTGGGAAATACATACCTGAAATTATGCCCCGTATTTTTGGAACACCTTGTATAATAAAAACAAATATACTGACTTCACTAACAGTTGCTCATAGGTCTGAGCACGAGAATTGCAGTAAAAGAACGCAGGCTTACATCGACTGCTGTGTGCAGCAGGGAAGTCAGTAAAAGTAGGAGTATAGTCGTTGCGATGAATTAGTTCCCTAGCGGCAAGCGGTGGGATACTGTTTGGCTGTGAATGGTTCTTATTTTGAGCATCTGTGATAAAGTTTGCTTAGTCATAGTGTTTTGTTTAGTTTTAAGGCCGACTCAACATGGTTTTACCATAGGCTACTTACGTGTTTCAAATTTGAACTCCATGAAATAAGTTTAATAAATAGTTAAGAGACAAAAAACGTGAAAATAAATAACGTTTCTACGCATTCATACGTAAATTTAATGTGGATTCGAAATATGTAAATTTTAATATAGGGTGCACAATTAAGAAAAAATAGTTTACTGTCACACTCTGTACACAGTCTAGAGAACATTACAGTAAAGACACCTAAGCCATTTCGTGGAAACAGGTTCTGATTGCGCATGTCATGAAATCGGGTGCATTATCTGAAACCTCCACCAGATGGATATCTACGACAGGGCTGGCATAATTTAATATTAACTGAAAACAATCATTACTCGGTTTTTAATAATTTTAAAGACATGAGGCAAAGCAATGGCAATATAACCATAATAATAATTATTTCCGTATGCAATCACCATGAAAATATTCACTAATTGACGCTAACGTTCAAGACACTGTTTGAGGCTTATGTTGGTGAAATTGATCCAAGTACAACATAATACATCATGGCGTCCGCTGCGGTGAAGTGCAAACATGAACGTCAACAATGCATATAAGTATTTTGACTTCCTAGCGACATAATATTACTTACTTACTTACTTACTTACAAATGGCTTTTAAGGAACCCGAAGGTTCATTGCCGCCCTCACATAAGCCCGCCAGCGGTCCCTATCCTGTGCAAGATTAATCCAGTCTCTATCATCATATCCCACCTCCCCAAATCCATTTTAATATTATCCTCCCATCTACGTCTCGGCCTCCCTAAAGGTCTTTTTCCCTCCGGTCTCCCAACTAACACTCTATATGCATTTCTGGATTCGCCCATACGTGCTACATGCCCTGCCCATCTCAAACGTCTGGATTTAATGTTCCTAATTATGTCAGGTGAACAATACAATGCGTGCAGTTCTGTGTTGTGTAACTTTCTCCATTCTCCTGTAACTTCATCCCGCTTAGCCCCAAATATTTTCCTAAGCACCTTATTCTCAAACACCCTTAACCTATATTCCTCTCTCAGAGTGAGAGTCCAAGTTTCACAACCATACCGAAGAACCGGTAATGTATTGTGGGTCCCTACCACCACGGCATGGCGCGTCCTCAGGTTGCGGATAGAGGAGACGGCCTTCAGATATGGAGGGTAGCTGCGAATATATTGAATAAGCAGTCGTGGACAGCCGATAAGGGATGGTCCTCCAGCTGGGGGGTTGGGCGAAGGGCTAACAACCCATCACCGTAAAAAACAGCATGTTACGAATCCCTACAATAAGTACTAGTATAGTAGATATTCGAACTTTCAGGGGTGCAGACTGTAATTCTGACCATTATTTGGTGATTGGAGAATTAAGAGAAAGATTATCAGTAGCCAAGCGAGTAGAGCAACAAGTTAATATTACTAAATTCAATATTTTGAAATTAAAGGACGAGGAAGCTAAGCAAAATTATCAGGTCGAAATTTCGAATAGGTTTGCCACTTTATAAAGTTCCGACGAAGTTGAGAAAGAATTAGATGTTAATAGCGTGTGGGAAAATATCAGAGATAGTATCAAAATTGCAGCTGAGCAGAGCATAGGTTATTGTGAAACAAAGAAAAAGAAACCGACATAATATTAATGATAGATAATAAACATACAAGATTATTCGTATTACTGACCAATAATATAAATAAATATTTTACTAATATTTTGATAGTGGTTTGATACTTGCGACATAGTGGGATTAATTGAGAACTAGAACTTACTGAGCTTGAATTTAGTACCAATAACATCAAAAGTGCCGACAAGAGTTGTCCCTACTGATTCTTCTTATACTGTGCTCTGTATATCAGAATAACTGTTTTCGAACAATGGCATAATATTATATGATTTATCTCAAACAGTTTTTGTACACATTTTTTTTCTGTAAAATTACAATTTAAGAAGTTATTAACAATATTCCATACTTATTGTTCATCCTATATACGTGTATATATATATACACACATACACACACACACACATATATATATGTTTCCAGTTCAGTAATGATAGATACAGTTTATGTACCGAGTGGTTAAAATTTGTGGATCCATTTTGTTGAAAGCATGGTCCAACGTTAATGATTGTTACACATGCTATTTGTCAGAAGTATTTATACAATATTCAGTACAGTTCAAACTGTCCCCTTCCATTTCGAATCACTGCTCCAAGCGTTGCACTATCGCCCTAAAACCATTACGAAGCTTGCCGTAAATGAGGAAGGTAACGAATCTTTGTCTTGTACACATGGGACTTAATAAAACCTCAAGAAAAAAAATTAAGTGAGGGTTAAGTCTGGTGAACGTGGCGCCCATAGTCTTGGCGCAGCTCTGCCGATCCATCGATCCGGAAAGTTTCCATTCCAATAGTCACACACAACCATAGCGAAGTGGAGTGGAGCATCATCTTTTTGAAAGATAACAGAGTGTAAAACGCCATTCTGAGTAAGTTGTGGTTCTAGGAATTGTTGAAGCATGTTCAAATGTGTGACTCCAATGACTGTGGATTCTTGAAACATGATGTATGGTCCAGTAATTCTGGATGTATGTCTTTGCTATTCGTAAGTAGCATTAGGTTGCTCGTTGGCCCATATTCCACAGTTATGTCTACTCACACGACCACAAGTATGAAATGTAGCCTCGTCACTTAAAAGGATATGGTTCATTAGATTCTCATTACCAACAGCCTCAAGTAGATCATGGCACATTGCATGACGAGTAGCATAATCTTCCTGTTCTAAATGATGTAGCACTTGCAGATGATACGGACGTTTGTGGGGTGTAAACCGCAGAACTCTCCAGACTGTTGTCCTGGGATTGTTCAGTTCATTACTGAGACGGCGAGTCGACGGGCCTGAACTGCGTTCAGTCGCATGCTGAAGAAGTGGAACATCATTGGTAGAAGTCTGTGTCTGCCGGAACGCTTTTCATCAGGAAAGCTTCCTGTTCTTTTGAGATTGTTCACTGACATCCGAATATTGGCTCTAGTAGGTGTTGGTTTGTAAAATTTTCGTTCAAACTCCTGACGCACTTGTTCATAGCTTAATAATCGCAATCGCGCGGAAACAACTGTTATTCGTTCTTCAATAGTAAGCATACTCCTTGATTAAACTGAAATAAAAATTAAAAAAGAATTGCCGATTTAATGTAAATGGAGCGAGACTTTTGGACTTGTATAAACATGACACAAGATGATGGCTTACTTTTCTCTAAGGTTCTCTATAAAAAAAAATGTTCAAAATGCTTTGCAACATGTTCCAAACAATACTTATAACTTTCGCGCCTGGATTTCGAAACATGTTTGCAAATGTTGTTGTTGTTTTCTAATGCCAGGCATTTGACAATAAAGTCATTTGACCTCTTGCACTCCAATATTTTTCAAAGATATTGTCATGGCCAGCCACTGAAGCACAGATTTTGAGGTGTTCCGAATCCATTTCTTCGTTTGTGTTGCACAATGGGCAGTTAGGGGACTGATATATTTCAATTCTATGCAGCTGTTTGGCCAAACAATCATGGCCTGTTGCCAATCTAAATGCAGCTACAGACGATTTTCGTGGTAAATCAGAAATGAACTGTGGATTATGATGCAGGGAGTTCCATTTTTTCCCTTGAGATTGTGTTATCAAATTTTGTTTGTTGAAGTCTAAGTATGTAGATTTAATAAATCTCTTCACAGAGTAATACGTAGATTTAGTGACAGGTCTGTAAGTAGCAGTGCTGCTCTTCTTTGCTAAAGCACCTGCATTCTCGTTTCCCAGGATTCCATAATGGAATGGTATTCATTGGAATACCATTCTTTTATTGAGTGATATTCATTGAGAGAGCATTTTAGTTATTTCTACTGTTTGAGATGAAGGTGTGTGTTTAGAGATAATTGATAGAATAGCTGCTTTGGAGTCTGACAATATAACTGCATTCTTAAATTTATTGATGTGGCATAGAAGATTCCTGGGACTTTCACTTATTGCACTGATTTCTGCATCAAAATTTGTTGGTCCATATCCAAGGGATCTATAAAGTGAGAAGAGAGAGCACGTAACACCTGCACCGGCACCTTGTTCTCTGGAGATCAAGGATCCGTCGGTGTATAAATGAAGCCAGTTTTGTGGAGGGTACCTAATATTACATGTTTGCAAATGTAGGTTGTTGAAAAAAAAAAAAAAAAACTCTACGATTTTTCCTCGCAATTCCACAATTATTACTGTCAGAGGGTTGTCAAAAAATTATTCCTTCTACATGCAATGGAAACGGAAAATCTGTTCCACGAGAAATTATGCGTTCACCAAAGTTTTCCCGGAGGAAATTGAGCGAGTTTCTGGCAGTATGGCCGGTGGCTCCATCTTGCTGGAACCATGGAGTATGATGTGCAATGTTTAGTCCACTACAAAGTCTTCGCAGATCCCTCAGAAATGCTGTGAAAATGAGGTTCCTATACCGATCCTAGTTAACAGTCAGAGGATATCCACCACCGTCTTCCACAAAGTACGGGCCAAGTACAACATTTGCAGATATAGCACAGCATATTGTTACACGTTCAGAATGAAAGGGTGAAAGGGTGTCTGAACAATAACATTTGGCCGTTCAAAAACAAAGACGCGAGTTGTCTGTTTATTAATGTATCCATCGAGATGAATATGACATTCGTCACTAAACCATAGTCTATGTTAGACAAGGAAGTGGGATTCTCGTTTATCATAGCTAACACTGAACCACAGTACACATTATGACAAGATCAATATCAATCAAACGCTGTCCAATCTGGATTCGATATGCATATCCATCAAGTCCCTTGAACATATAGAAGTTGTACTGATACCATAGACAGGCAAAATGTCTATCAGGCTTGCCCATGACCGTTTACGTCCGTGAGCGAGCTTACGCTTCGTATCGTTCGCCCGCCTGCAACCTTCCCTCACAAGCAGGCATGCAGTGTGGTTGCACGTGACTCCCAAACAGTCCTAAGAGTGACCCGAAAGGACTGTTGGATTCTGCCGACCTGCGCCAGACTGTGCTGCTTTCAGATACATGATAAATATGAACCAACTCATTCAAACCTGACAAGAAGCACACAGATATAGACAAACTACTGAAAATTAATTTGTTATCTTCTGAAACGTACAGTTAATAAAGACAAAGAAAGCCATTTCTCATCAACATAATATCCATTAAATGCCAACAGTTATTATAAATTACTTACACTTTCCTTTTCATTGTAGTAATATAAATTTAATGCAAACCATTCAGACTTTCAGCTTCATAAATAAAAAGAAATCTGTCCCTGAGAAGTTAAATAGCAAATCAATGTTCTGAAGAACGAAAAACTTTTATACATTTTACAGGTATTCATGAGGCTTTTAATTGTTGATAAGGAAAAAGTTAAAATGAAATATTTTTCTATAATCCCCCCTCCTCTCCTCTGCTCTCCTCTCCTCCCCTCCCCTCTCTCTTCTCCTCTCCTCTTCTCAACTATTCACAAGTTACGAAATGTTACTATTTTGTTGAATCATATATACTTTGCAGGAATATGAAATGTATAATATTGTCTTATTATTATATGAATTCTGTAGCGCAATAAATCCTAAAACTATGTTTCTTTAATCAAGAATTATCTCCCGTGTTGGACCATAAGATAAAGATTTTTTGAAGTGACTAAATAGCCAACGAAATTAGATTTCAAACTAGTACTGTTTCATCTTAACCAGCGCAGACTGGCTTCCGTGAATGCAAGTCACTCTACCTTATAATACGAGCAAACAGGCAGGCTTTCTTGGGTCCCGCCTGGACTGAACCTATAAAACCCGGGCGCAATAGGTTCAGTCTTAGAAGTTAACTTGCTTTGTAGCATCACCGCAACCCAAGCCTGACGGCAAGCAGGTACGGGCATGAGTCTTGTCTGATTTGCCGGTCTCTAACTGATACAATTTTCAAAGCTGCTCGGCGAAACAGGACCGGATTTAGGTTTAATGCTGCCACCCTCCCAACTTACACAAACAGTCTATGAGCAGCTATTATACAGGTCATATTTAGTTTAAATTAGTTTTAAATGAAATGTTACAATTCAGAAAACAATAAATTACTGGAACAAAAATACATGCACCTTACATGTGAATTATAAAGATTTCTTTCGCACTTTCTTCACAGAGAAGGCATTGATGATGTCATCAAAGTCGATCTGTCGAAGCACATCAGACTCGATGCAAAGAAACATTATATTCAAACTTATTCGTTTTTGAAACAAAATTGATTTGTGAAAAGAAGGCTGTTGTTTATTTTTAAGCATTGGTTTTCTTGCTGGTACAATTATTACGAGTATTTCTTAATTCGATAGGAAGTATAAAGTAAATTGAAAAATAAACTTTTAACTCTTTGCGGAATAAATATTTCATAACGAATTAAACAGAGTGATTCACGAGGATTTACCGTCACTTACGAAGCTTATTTCCGAAGACATTCTGAGCAAAAAATGTAATATATACTTTTGTCCTAATCGCAATACTTTCAAAGTTACATTAATTTGAAGTTGTTAGTAAAATATATTTCTCTTTAGTTTTATGGGTAAAAAATATTACAAATAGAGAATGAACAATTCAGAAATATCATTTCTTTAATTGGCTAGTGTTCTGAAGCTAAAAATGTGTTGTCAATTGTTTAGTACAGAATTTGTTTTTCAATTTTGAACTAAAATGACATCATTCTTTCCCTCTTACGATAAAAATTGTTACAAGTCATACGACTTTAGGAACTTGATTCTTTACAGTTTAATTATGCATCCTAGTGTACAGTCTTAAAGAATTTACAAGAGTGACGTGATTTGTAGCAATTGTTGTAATAAATGCGTATGAAAATGTATTTTGTAGTTTAAAAAAATTCTGAACAAAGCTATTATGGAATCCACAACACATTTTTAGCTTCAGAATACTAGCTAATTAAAGAAAGGATACTCCTGAATAGTTCACTTTCTATTTGTAATATTCTTTTACCCCTAAAATTCAAGAATAATGATATTTTACGTACAATTTCAAATTAGTGTAATTATGAAAATATTGAGATTACAACAAATGTTTATATGACAATTTTTGCTCAGAATGTTTTCGGAAATAAGCTCCATAAGGGACGGTAAATCCTCGTGAATCACTCTGTACAGTGCACATGCTGGAAAGTGACTAAATAGTATTGTTGACGGTATACTATTTTGGAAATGTAACAGAGTTGTAGTTACTATTCATAGCGATAAATAATAAACACACATCTAATTTGATTTTCAACAATGCATTCTTGTTTATACAGGTTATTAAATTTAAGCAGTTTCGTAGTATAATAACGTGATACCGGCATTACAATATAACTATGCAGCTGCATACTTTCCTTTTACTCTCGCCGCGACCGCGACAATGCGATAACAAAGCAATATCCGACATCCACAAGATGTTCAAGAACAAACTTAAAAAAATATTTACCAACAAGTGTTTTAAAAACAAATTTTATTGTAAAATGAAGATGAAAAAAAAAAAAAAAAGAACAGAAAAAGAGAGAGAAAATGCCGCCCCCAGGAAATTTCTGCCCTAGGCAACTGCCTAGGTTGCCTAAGCCTACATCCGGCAATGCGCCGAAGACTTCTTTTCGAAGACTGTAACACCTGAGTCAGGAGTCGTCCATGATTATCACCAGGCTTATGATCCGAGAGAACTTAACAATTACGTGAAGTTACAGTGCAACAGAATAGAGATGGAGTGATATGGCTTGTTAAGTTTTGTTTATCAGTGTACAATCCGATTCGTGATCAGAGGTACAGTATTACAGTATTCTTCCGTCTCTCCCTACGACCATTACAGTGCATTTTCAGTTCATAGTGAACAGTTTTTTTCGAACTACAGTGCGTTCGTAGCTCGGCCGGACTGTTCCGCGGCGGCCTTGGACTGAGTGAAGATTGTTGCGCCTGCCGCCAGAGTAGCGCTGTAACTACCGCTGATGCGCCAGTCAGTCGAGTTGGATCTGTCGTGAGGGAAAGTCGTCTGTGCGCGTGTTGTGAGTAAAATTGTGTTGCGTCGTGGTCATAAAGTGTCTATTAATAAATAACACTTTAGAAGAACGTATTTTTCTCTATGATGCGTATGTGAAATTCGTGCGTATCCTCCGCTAATGTTACATCATTTAGAATAGGAAGATTATGCTGTACATCAGTCTATATGCCATGAACTGCTTGAGGCTGTTTTTAATGTGACGAGACTACATTCCACACTTGTGGTCGTGTGAATAGGCAAAGCTGTCAATTATGGGCCGACGAGCAACCTAGTGCTACTTACGAATGGCAAAGGGATACACCCAAAATTACTGGGTGGTTAGGTTTAACACCAACAAAGCTGTATGGCCCATACATGTTTCAAGAACAACAGTCACTGAAATCATCTATTTGGACATGTTTAAAAAATTCCTAGAACCACAGCTTACTGAGGATGGCGTTTTACTCTATCTTGTCTTTCAGAAAATTGGCTATGGTTTTGCGTGACTATCTCATTGAAACCTTTCCAGATCGATGGATCGGCAGAGCTGCGAAAAGACTGTAGGTTCATCAGACTTAACCACACTTGATTTTTTTCCTTGAGATTTTATTAGATCTCATGTGTACAAGACAAGGATTTGGGACCTTCCTCATTCAGGGCAAAATATTTAGGAAGCAGTAGCAGCTATTACACCACGCAAGCTTCTTAATGTTTTTAGAGCGACAGTACAACGCTGGGAGCAGTGCTTTCAAATGGAAGGGGGGTCAGATAGAACTGTGTTGAATATCGTACAAAGACTTATAACAAATAACATATGTAACAATCATTAACGTTGGTTCATGCTTTCAACAAAATGGACCGAGACTTTTGGACCATCCTGTATAAGGTAGGCCTATTAAATAAAATAATAAATAATGGAAAATGAATAATGAATAATGCAACACTTAAGTTGTATTGAATTTATTTCATTCTCAATCATATTTAGAATCCTTATGAATAAAAACCAATTCTCTAACATTCTAAATATCACAATAACACCCAACCGAGGGCATAAACGTTTCTAGCAATTAAAGAGATCATACGAATCCCCTGCCGCTTTTTGTAAATCAAAGGTAGGCCTAATAGACCAGAGAGAGAAGAGTAGAATATTTGAAAGTGTAATAGGCTATAGATATTGATTTAGAGGTTGCTATGGGGACAAAATAATAAAAGGGGAAGTAAAATAAATTACAGGCATGTTGTATCGTTATTTTATTCTCACTGCCATTTTTATTTTTATTACGGCATGTTAAATGATATTCTATAATTTTTATGTCTTTATTTTCAGCGTCAGAAAGGAAAAAGTTGCGAGAGATGCAATTCAACTGCAACAAGGAATCGGCGAAAGATACCTAGGGAAATATAAAGCAATGTATATAGTATTTGTAGACTTAACAAAGCACTTGACAGAGTGAATTGGAATAAACTGCTGTTTATTCTGAGGAAAATAGGTGTGGATTAGAAAGAGACGAGACTGTTCAGTAATCGTTATATGAAACAAAGAGTGAAGGAAGCGACTAGAAGCATTTGAAAAGTGAATATGGAAAAGAATGAAGAGTGTGAAATAGACATACAGAATAATAAATGAAACCCTGTTGGAAGGAGTGGGTAAAGAAAGTGATGTTGAAACTGATCAGGAAGAGGAAAAGGAACTGGATGGGTCACTGGCGGAGAAGAAAGTGTCTACAGAAGAATGCACTGGAAGGAATGGTGAACGAGAGAAGAGTTCGGGGACGAAGAAGATATCAGATTGTAGGCGACATTGAAATATATGGATCAGATGCGGAGAGTACGAGAAAGGCAGAAATTATGAAAGAGGAATGGAGGGTTGCAGAACATAATGAATGAATTCTCAGCATTTGTATGTCATGTATATTTGCCTAGATTTAACTTTTTTAACGCAATATTTTGATAAAGGACCCGGTTCAGTGGAAGAGAAGGGCTGATGTCCTGAACCATGTTAGGTTAAATAGAGCAATATTAAATTAAAAACTATGAAAATGTTAATATAGACGTGTGTTCCTTTGATAATCTGGAAAATTTTTCCTGTACAGCAGAATAATTGATATTGACCTTTCATATAGGAGATTTCTAAACAAAGATGGTTTTAGATGAGGTTCTGGGGTGCTAATTCTTCACCTCTATTCATGATATATTCGTTTGAAATCTAAAATAAATTACCTTTACCACAGATAAGAAACTCTGATTGAGGTTCTGGTTGACGTATACATTTACTATCAACCAGTATATATCACTTGACGATATGTGTCAGAGGAAGAAGAGTTGTTTGTATGCATCTGAAGTCTTAGTACTGTAATATGTTACTAGTTAGCGATGTTTGCATTGGAAGGGGAAAGGAACTAACCATTCTAACATTATCTCTTGGTTTAATTGTGTCATTAATGATGCCTTATTGATGTCTCCGGACAGTTGATTGAACATCATAGGTAAGATAGCAACGATAGATATGTTTTGTAAATTATACTCTGTAAGAGAAGAACTTTTAGTTATAATGGACCATGTTCTGAAAAACCTAGTAACAACATCAGAGCTATGAAGCTGGTATGAACACTTTTAAGTTGTGTGAACTTGGACTATATCTCTACCGAATAAAAAGTAATAGCACATATCTCAATGTCAGTGAACCAGAACGACAAAAATGTACAGCCGGTCGATATCATTTTATTTTTACTAACATTTTTAATATTAACCTGATATCACCGCTTTTCCAAGACTAACCAAACATGTGTTTCAATCGTCCACAGCCTTAAAACGAGAAAATAATAAACGAATAATGTAAGATAACAATAATTTGTAGTGAGTCTATATACTTCGTATCACCCGAACTACAATAATTTACTCATACATATAAAAATAACATACAAAATATACGATTCCAGCATCATTATAACAAATAACAATGAATATTTTTATTTTATAAAAAAATACTACTTTCATGTTCAGAAAAAATATAAAACAATATTTGTACTCTGAAAATATTCGTTCTACGTCACAGGACGTTACTGGAGCAAATCTGAAACATGATACAGTATATCTTACTTTCATCAGGTGAACAACAACTTTGTGAATGTAATAGTGTATTTCGTATGTGCCACATAATGTTAAACTCATAATTATTTTCAAGAAAATTTTTCATTTCTATTTTAATAACAGCTAGGAAGTTCGTATCGTAATTCCGATGTTGAACTCTAAGACAACCGAATGTATAGCAGTACGAGACGTCAACATTCAACGAAGAATAATCGGGAAAAAATAAAAGTGTTACACACTCCCGTTTGCATAATTATTTAATAAGAGATGAGTATATTTTTGGAATTATGCATACAGTAATATTAACATTACGTAAACAATACAATAATAATAGAATAGCTCACTTTGTTAAGAATTAAAGACACTTATTTACGGCTTTTAAGGAACCCGGAGGTTCACTGCCTCCCTCACATAAGCCCTCCATTGGTCCCTATCCTGTGCAAGATTAATTCAGTCTGTATCATCACATCCCACCTCCCTCAAATCCATTTCAATATTATCCTTCCATCTACGTCTCGGCCTACCTTAAAGGTCTCATTCCCTCCGGCCTCCCAACTAACACTCTATATGCATTTCTGGATTCACCCACATTGCAAAAACATGACCTGCCCATCTCAAACGTCTGGATTTAATGTTCCTAATTATGTCAGGTGAAGAATACAATGCGTACAGTTCTGCGTTGTGTAACTTTCTCCATTCTCCTGTAACTTCATCCCTCTTAGCCCCAATTATATTTCTAAGAATCTTATTCTCAAACAACCTTAATCTCTGTTCCTCGCTCAAAGTTAGAGTCCGAGTTTCACAACCAAACAGAACAACTGGTAATATAACTGTTTTATAAATTCTAACTTTCAGATTTTTTGACAGCAGACTAGATGACAAAAGCTTCTCAACAGAATAATAACACATTTCCCATATTTATTCTATGTTTAGATTCCTCAGAGTATAATTTATATGTGTTACTATTGCTCCAAGATATTTGAATTTTTCCACCTCTTCGAAGGATAAATTTCCAAGTTTTATATTTCCATTTCGTACAATATTCAGGTCACGAGACATAATCATATACTTTGTCTTTTCGCGATTTACTTCCAAACCAATTGCTTTACTTGCTTGAAGCAGAATTTCCGTGTTTTTCCTAATCGTTTGTGGATTTTCTCCTAACATATTCACGTCATCTGCATAGACAAGAAGCTGCTGATGTAACCCGTTCAATTCCAAACCCTTTCTCTTACCCTGAACTTTTCTAGTGGCATATTCTAGAGCGAAGTAAAAGGCAAAGGTGAGAGTGCATCATAATCTAAAATATTAATATAAAATAGCAATATTTTTTAAACTATTCACGACTATGTACAACTCACAGAATGATACTATGCGTTGTTTGTGTGAACTGCGTATCTTCTCTAGCGAGCGGCAGCGGGCGAGGCGCGAGTGATATCTAACCTGCTCGCTGTACAGCACAATGTGCGCGTGGGACAGGCGAGTCCATTTAGTTACGCCAGGGGTGTTTGGGTTATTCACTCGCTTGCCTTTACCGACCGCTCGCCCTATCTCTACTCCGGAACTCCCCACTCCTGCTATTACTTCCCCTCTTTCGCGTCGCTCAGCTGTCAGGAATAAATAATCGGTCTGTAATCAACTGAAAGCTACTGTTTAGGTACGAACTTCCTAGCTATGAACAACACAAAACATTGGAATTGGCGCAGATATCTGTATGCTAGAAAGGTGCACAAAAAGTAAGAAAATAATAGAAAGACATAATCAAAACTATTTTTGCGAAGCTCAATCAGTATGACATTTCAACAAATATGACATTAGAGATATATGCACAAAGTGTGTATCTGGACAATAATGCTCAAGTACTTTAGTTTCCGTTAACATCTTTACTCATGGCCTCCAATGTAGCTCAGACGATAGTGCTTTGTCTGCTGATCCGAAGCTGAGTGGCATAAGATGGTTTATTTAACATAAGACACAAGTTTAAACTGTATGAAACAGTGAAACACCACAAATGAATGCAAGCCTGTTCTATGGACTGCTGTTTTCATAATATTGAATTAATACAAACTCTTCCTTCTGTTACTTCATATTAAGAAACCAACAGTCCACACAACAGAGTTGCATTCCTTTGTGGTTTTCACTGTTTTATCTTCAATGTCATACTATATCCGCAATAATTAACAATAGATCCCTATTAGAAACAATAACAACCAAATTTCTTGACTTAAAAATCGATAATGTGTTAAATTATAAAAATCATATTAAAGAAATTACCCCAAAATAAATTCAGCTTGTTTTGCTATTAGATCTATGCGAAAGATAGTAAATATCAATACCTTAAAAACAATATACTTTGCATACTTCCACTCGGTAATGAGTTTTGGAATAATATTCTGGGAAATTCCACAGATAGTAACAGTATATGCCATTACAAAAAGAGTAGTTGGAATAATAGTAGGTGCCAACTCTAGGGAATCGTGTAGGACTGTTTTCAAAAAACTACAAATAATGCCCACGGCTTGTCAGTATAACTTTTCATTAATAACCTTCCTCGTATGTAATCGTGAAATTTTGTAACAAATTCAACAGTACATAGCATAAATGCACGTCAAAAATGACTTTCATACTCCATCGGCAAGCCTATCATGCTATTAGAAAGGAGTGCGTTATATGGTAGTAAGAATTCTTAATAGCCTCCCTATGGATATAAAAAAACGAAACTGAAAACATACCATTATTTAGGGCCAAATTAGAGAAGCACCTAATTTCTCACGCCTTCCATTCTGTTGGTGAATTCATGACATTCAATAACGCTTCATGAAATTGATACTAAAACTTTGTGTTGTACTAATAGACTATATTGTAAATCTCGTCTGTATATATTTCATCTAGACTGTGACTATAAATTAGAGTGCTATTCATAGACATTTCGCTAGCCCTGGCTACGAGCGTGCTAAACAGGATTCATATCATATCATATCGCTGACACTGGTTTATGAATACGAAAAACGTTAGTTCGCTGATCATCCACCGAAAGCCCGCGCTAAGAATGACTATGAATATGGCCCTAAGACTTTATAATAGTATTCAGTTTTTTACTTGTTTCATATTCTAGCTGTAAAGCAATGTATGAATACCATGGAAAGTTAATAAATACAATACAATATGATCAGTTTAATTGTTTAACCTTTTTGACTTATTTAGTCATGATATAACTATGATATTTTATTCATAACAATTGTGAAGTGTTCATATCTTGTTATTAAGGGAACCAGGTAGTGATTATGGGTTAAAAATCCGATTTTTTATTTTGTGTTTTTAAAAAAGTATACAACTTGCTCTTTAGAACACTACAAATATTGTGAGGGGTATTTCTGTAGATAAGTCCTTTAAATAGCTTCTTTAAATTTGGCAGTGCATGTAATTCATACATTTTTTAATGCAGTTTTCCATAAGTTGACATTTTTCAAACTTAAGTGCACTTTTACCTGAAACTACTGAATCAATTTACTTGAAATTTTACAGTGTTTTCTGCAGCCTGTGTTCTACATAATACACCTACGGGTTTAAAATATCACACACATAACATGAGCAAGAAAAAAATATATATATGCATTGAAAAATTTGTAAAAATGTTAAAGGTCAATATTTGTTCTGTTTCACTAGGGGTAAAAATATTTAACTTCATTTTGCTTTGGAATTTACAATATACATTATTAGATAACTTAAAAAAATACAAGGTATATGAGTGAAGATTGTAGCATGTAATCTGCACCTGAAGAATGAGGTACATTTGGCAAAGTGGGAAAACAGGTTATCAGTTAGGGCCTTTCTTTTGCACTTGGGTACGAAACTATTTAGTTGTCTTTTATGCTACTGAATTCATAATGATTGATTGTATAAGCATGGAAAATTTTACTCCATTCTGAGCACTAAAAGCCTAGAAATATTTAATTAAACTTTTTCACCGAAATTTTTTAATCGCACAGCAATCACTACCCACTCCCCTTAATGGTTCTTAAGATCTGATGATGTCATATCATGCCGAAAACGTTCATAGGTTATAACGTTCTATGTATTGTGATGTATGTGAATAAATAAATCACATCTTATTTTGATATACTGAACAAGACAGCAAACATAATCTTAACATATTTAATCTTTAACAATTCAACTTATTGGAAATCCTACATACATGACTATAAAACAAATGATAATGCCAAAGACCCTGATGTATAAAACATTAGATAACATATTTTTGTATTACCAATTTTAAATCTTTCGATTTAACACACCACTTTGCATAATGAGCTCTGCCATCAATTAGAATTAACGAAATAAAATCCAACTTTTACAGTCGATTGAGAAGACATGGAAGATTATGAAAATGCCATCGTCGGAATATAGACTTATGTAGAGTTAAGCTGTTATTGCACCCAGCGCCTCAATTGCACAATATGAAATATCATGTGAAAACTCACACAATATTTCACTTCGCATGGTTAGGTGCAACTTTTACAGTCCACCACACCTGTATGACTTCAGTTCCATTGTATATGTCTTGGAGTTTGTTGGTCACTGCATGTCTGGTACCCGTATCCAGCATAGTCCAGTGAGGATATGAGTGGAGATTACTTTTATTGAATGGTGTCTAAACATAGAACGTACTCAATCCTAAGAAAATAATGTCATTGTGAGGACTGCAATTTCTTGAAAGCTCTGTGATAAATCGAACGGTATAGAAGTGCAATAAGGAGGCACTCCAAATTTTCGTTAGATAAGGGTTTTCAGAGTAAGTTTTAAATTTTAAGTAAAAGGAGTGATTAAGAAACTGTGATAAATATCTTGATCTGGAGATTGACGACAGAGGATGCTGGAAGGTATATGAATTACGCCCACAGTTTTAAATTGACTAGTCTTATGTGTAGCGTTCCAAACGTTCTAGTTTGCATGCTATGAACCCAATTGATAAATATAATACGTAATTAATGATAATAGTAGACCTACTATGAAGTTAATATGAGTAAACATTCATATGCCGTAATTATGCTGTGTGTAGAAACAAGGTAAATAAACTCTGTATGCACAAACCTCACAACATTAGTGCTGGACGAGACAAGCAGCGGACTTCCCTGTCTAAAACTAGGAAGAAGTACAGGGAAGTCCAAAAATGTGATAAATTTGGAAGGTCAAAAAATAAGGTTGGAAGAGTGAATGAAGCGAAAGGAAGATCTACATATGTTGCAGAAGTATTTTTACCAATTTTTAATTGTTGTGATACTTTAAGAAGGATTATTTCGAAAACATTTTTCTTACATTTTCTCATATTAAAACTGCTCCTTGCACAACAGGTTTTGCCCAATTACCACGCAAATTTGTACATGCATTCCTTTATAAATTTTTAAGAAATTAACAATATATTTTCAGGACAAAATAAAGGGAAGTTCACTTTCAGTACGTTTATACAGTACGTGGGTATATAAGAGTTTTGATTTCTTGTTGAAAAAATTGAGTAAACCATGTTAAAAAAAAAAACATAAAATTCCCATTATGTGTAAATACTCGTATAATTTTAAAAACTGTCTGTGAAGTTATTTAAGATGTTAAAGTGAACTTGTAAGAAAAATTTGAACTGTTCATCTAAAAGGCTCTTGTGCAAGGAACTTTTTATATTCGTTTCAGATTTTTATTTATAAAAATACAAAAATTAATATCTTAGTTAATATTCAACATACAGCCTCCCAATTTTATACGTAGAATAGCATAACATAGATACAATAAAGTGCAAAGTTTCAAATGTGTAGTAGCATATCTGAGAAAATTAGATTTCAGTATTTTCATCAGACTGTCCCCTTGGTGAATTATTTAAGTGTATAGAGAGTGTATAAAGAGGTTCCCATATTTGAGCTGTGAAACTCATCATCATCATCATCATCATCATCATCATCATTATCATCATCGTATTGTATTGTGTATTGTAATTTTGTGTATTGCTTATCATTTTTTTTTGTGTATTGTTTATATTGTGTATACCATTGCCACCGGGTGCTTGCCCACTTGCAGTGTAAATAAATACATCCATCCATCCATCCATCCATCCATCCATCATCATCTACATCTGTGGAGTAACGGTTAGCGCTTCTGGCCGCGAAACCAGGTGGCCTGGGTCCGATTCCCGGTCGGGGTAAGTTACCTGGTTGAGGATTTTTCCAGGGTTTTCCCTCAACCCAATATGAGCAAATGCTGGGTAACTTTCGGTGTTGGACCCCGGATTCATTTCACCGGCATTATCACTTTCATCTCATTCAGACGCTAAATAACCAGAGATGTTGATAAAGCGTTGTAAAATAGCATACTTAAAAAATCATCATCATCATCAAGCCACCGGCGTCGCTCAGTCGGTTAAGGCGCTTGCCTGTCGGTCTGAAGTTGCGTTCGGGCGCGGGTTCGATCCCCGCTTGGGTTGATTACCTGGTTGCGTTTTTCCGAGCTTTTTCCCAACCGTAATGCGAATGCAAGGTAATCTATGGCGAATCCTCGGCCTCATCTCGCTATCACCAATTTCATCGACGCTAAATAACCTAGTAGTTGATATAGCGTCGTTAAATAACCAACTAAGCTAAAAAAACTCATCATCATCATCATCATCGCCTACCCGGTTGGGCTCAGTCGTACGGATTAGCCTGGCGTAACGAGTCCATCAGAGTATGCGACCCTCTGGGCTTACCTATCTTCCCTGATGTTGGAACCTGTATGTATTAGTTCCTAAACGCGGGGATGTCAAGTTCACAGTGAATACTCAAAAGCCTAATTCTAACGTCGTAATTTCTTAATTTGTGCATTGCATCTGTATCTAATAATTTATCAGCATATCAATAACAACCTCATAAAATTACTTACAAAAAACATTCCCAAAAATAATATACACTTATGACAACCAAAGATAAATAAATAAAAAAATATTTGATTAACAATATTTTCACAGTTACAATTACACATATATAAAAACTAAATTTTAACATTTACATAGATATAATAAATGAAGAGTTCGAGGAAAAACGATGAATGTCACAGTTTTCTTAAGGTTGATGTCATTATCTGATTCAATGGATCACTGCGAAATTTAATGTTGTTCTTATGAAAAATGGTAGAAAGGAGAATTATCACCACGAATATAGTAATCCTTTCCTTTATTTTCTATAGAAATAGCACTACATCTTGCAGTTATAGAGTCAATTAGATCATTATCTAATCCTTAACAGAAATGTGACATTCATCGTTATTCCCGCGAACTCTTCAAATTTTACAGGAGAAAAAGTTCGTCCAAAGGGCTGGACTCTGGAAGAGTACTCAAAACGCTCATTGCATTTCCGCGTTGAATAGCAATACTTAAGCGTTAACGCAAATAAGTAGTGCAATAACGATTATCAGTAATGGAGATCAAAATTTGGCCGACTTGAGATACCAAAACTTTAGCGTCATGACTCCAAAGACCGAAGGTCTCCACAGCAAAGGGGGCAAAGATATAATTGTCTAAAAGATGAGCATATTTATTGACTTTATTCTTCACGGCTAATTCAGCAGCAGATGCTGCGCGTCTGGAGGTATTCGGCAAGTGAGATGGGGCTAGAGTGTCAACGCAAGTGGAGTCCCAAATTGAAGATTTTCCTCTAGACCATGGAATTAAGGTCAGACCATCGGGTCGTTTACCATCCGCGCGACTAATACCTGGTGGTTCCAAAAGAGACGGAATGCCACAAGAAGTCAGAGATCTTTTAATGATATCATTGAGTGATGTATGACTGGGAAAGCGACCCTTGCTCCTCGCACAGTTCAGTGTATTTTATATTATATATATATATATATATATATATATATTTATTTATATTATACATATTTTTATTTATCAAAGCTTCCTCAAATTAGAGGCTGCCATTAGACAAAGCATACAAAACAATACAAGAACAAATAGAAGATGAGAGCTAAAAGAGTAAGAAAAAAGGCAAACAAATACACAAACAAACAATGGCAGTTTACAGAAGAAAACAAACTTCAAGTAAAGAATCAATGGAAGCTAAGAAGGAAAAAGAAAAATGATAATGGTGCGTCAATTTTTTCCATACACTGAATTAGAGTCCATATACGTGGTTCCGTAAAAGTTTGACTGACTCTCTAACTATGAGGAGAGCCAGTTCACTCAGAAAAGATTTGTGCAGTCCTAGGGTCATACAGAACTGAGAAGAGAAGTTGGGTATCGTTCCTCTTGCTCCAAACATCAATCCCGTAACACTGATATCGTGAAGTTGGTATTTATCTTTATAATACGGGATTGTTGGAACGTAGATTGCTCGTTTCTCCTCATGTACGTCTTCGGGGTGTCTTTTATACGTTACAAACCTGATGGTGGGGTCGATTATCATACCCTGAGACAGGGATTCGCTAATGGCGATTATGTCAATTCGTCTGTTACTACCATTGTCGGCGGTTCGGTGGACTTCTTCATAGACGGTGCATTTTAGTTTTCTAAGGGCATCGGCCAATTTAGTTCTAATTGCATGGTGCCTCTGTATACGCAATGTTTCGCCATAAGTGCAGGCTCCCAGGACATATCCAAGTATATAACTATACTCAATTTATTATATTATATTATATTATTATATTATATCAAATAAATAAACAAATTAATTCAGTATAAAAATTACTTTTTTGGCGTTGGCAAGTTTCTAGCTATAAAATGAAGGATGTTATCAAATATTTTGAGTTTGTGTTCCTTCAGCACGACGCTGTTTACTGGCGAGAATGATGTCATTGTTATTGTTGGGCAAATTACATTATGGACGTTACTTGATTGTGAAACGAGATCTAACTGTAGCGTGTACGTTTACTACCGTTGCCTGTTATGTCCTGAGCCACAAGTGATGTGTACTAAGCCCTGCTCTACAAGGCCCTTGCTGCTAGCCTTACAGACGTTATTAGGTAAGCGAACTGTGTACCTTTGGACACGGATTTCTAGAGCGAGCAAATGCCTACAGCGAGTACACGTTGACATTGTTGCATTAGAATTTCCATTTCCTGGATAATCACGTTGATTTTTATGAAAAAGTTCAATTCAAGTTCTACCCACATGAGAGCTCCAAATCTTCACGCCATATCTCATGCACACTAAAAGGCAAGTAACTCCATCCATATCCTACACCGAAGACTACGTGATCCATTAACGGAGGATAAGGTGCATAAAACGTGAGACTTACGGTTGCCTTCTTCAAGATATTTGGAACTTTATCTCTATTTTCTTTACATGTCTTCTCTCCATTATATGGAGCGCTGCTATAGGCCTATTAACTTCAGTGCGAGAATCTAAGATCAGACGGTGCAGAGTTTATCTCAGGTTTCTGAAATACCTACCTCATAAAGTCATAATATAGTTGTGTGGAAACGTGATTCGAATAGCAATTCAACTGATAATCGAGCGTCAGATAGTAGCACCAATTCGAAGATGGGTTTGGGGTTGAACGGATTTCTTAACAATTAAAAAAGTTAATTATAAATTGCTTTGCTATGTGCCTTTTCAATTTTTTAACTGACAATTTGAGACATTACTAACGAAACTGCAGTGAAAAGCAGTTATTTCGGGGACAATATTCTCATAAAATTTTGAATATTAATATTGCAAATAATCAACTAACTGATTTTAAAACTATTAACACAGGTGTACGACAGGGATGTCCTCTTTCGCTTCTGCTTTTTATAATCTACATGAACTCTATGATATATAATATAATTTTGTTTCTGGGTCTGTACAAATAGTAAAACGTATCTTTGAACATCGACTTCTTTGTTTTCGATCAAGATGTACGGCGCCCATACTTCCATTTTCTGAACTCTGTCCATGAAGTGAAAATATTGTGAGCTGGTTGTGACTCTTCCAAATTCAATTCAATTCAATTTATTAAGCCATTAAACATACAGTGATAGGCTTCGTCACAATACGGAAGGGAGGAAGAAACATACATTTTAAAATACACATATAATTGAAAACAGTAAAGTTTAATTAGAATGAAAACACAAAACATTTTGAAACTCTAAAATTAATGAAAGACTTGACTTTTAATGTAAATAACTTTATTTATTAAAAAACAATTTCGTATGAATTTATGTTAAGAAACTCATCTACGGAGTAGAAAGGATTAATTGAAAGCCAATTATAAAATCTATATTTGAAACTGTTGGTTGATATTTTATAATATTAACAGGGAAGCTTATTATATAATTTCATCCCCATGACAAAAAAATTTGTACTAATTTTATGTAATCTACAGTATGGAATATTAATTTTTTCACTATTTCTAATTTCATGATCATGTATATTGGCTATTAATGAGTAATTGCCTATATTTGGTCGAGTGTAAAAGACTAGGTCGTGTATATATATAAATTTATGACAGTTAATATTTGTGATGTTTGAAAAGCGGTCGACAATGTTCAAGACAGTTCGATTGGCATAGAATTCTAATGGCTTTCTTTCGTAAAATCAAAACACTCTAATTTTGCTATCATTTCCCCAGAAAATTAAGGCATACCTAATTATCGAATGAAACAACGAAAAGTAGGCACATCTTAAATAATTTTGAGAAACGCAAGTAAGTAATTTCTTTATTAAATATATAACTCTTGATAATTTTGTGCATATACTATATTCGATATGTTTTTCCCATGTTAAAATGGAGTCTATAAAAAGTCCTAGAAATTTGGTATTGTTTCGTATGTTGTCTTTTTTTATTACATGATTTAGGGTAAAAGTTATGTTGATAGTCTTTTCTAGATTAAGCAAAAAACCATTAAATTCAAACCATAAAGCCATCTATGATAGAATATCATTGGTTAGAGCATGTAATTCACTCAGAGTAGAGCTAGAATATAGGAATGTAGTGTCATCAGCATACATAATAGTTATAGCTTTAATGAATTTAGGAAGGTTATTTATTGCTACTAAGAATAGCAGTGGACCAATTATTGAGCCTTGTGGAACACCATAATGTATACTGGAGAGACGTGACCAATTTTCACCTATTGAGACTAATTGCCTTCTGCCATGAAGATAGGTTCTAAAACATTTAGTGTATTTCCTGGAATACCATAAAATTCTAATTTTTATAAAATTAAGTTGTGATCAACGCAATCTAACGCTTTGGAGAGATCACAAAACACAGCATTAACTTGTGACCTATTTTCAAAATTTTTAAAATTTCGGTTATTGAAAGCTCAATTGCATCATTTGTTGATTTCCTTTTTCTAAAGCCAAATTGGTTAGTACTAAAGAGATTTGAATTTTCAAAGTAGTCATAATTTTGATTCATCATATTGGACAATTCTCTAACTGATTAATGTGGGTAATGTTGAAATAAAACGTTTAAATAGGATTCATCAAAGTCATACGGTCTTCAAGAAAGTGGAGATTAAAAATCAATATCAAAATAGTCCTCTTAAATGCAAGAAAACTATTTTCGTGCTGTACTTCCGCGCAAACGGTAAAAATGGTTCTAGCGGCTTGCAATGCTTTTACTTCTCCGTTAAACTAAAACAAAAGAATATGTTTGAAATATTCGTTATAAATCTAGACATTCTATTTTCTTTAGCTAGTAATTACTACAAACTTCCTTAAAAACTGACAAATTCATTACATATTCAGTAACGATTAGCGACAGTTTCGGTCCCATGTTTTCGGTAAACAGACAGATAGGTAACAGATATATGGGTACCTGACACTTGGACCACGCTTTTTCGGTCATTGGAATCTTTGGGTCACTGCATATTGGTAATGACTTTTTGGGAAATTAAGACATTGTACCCTCAAAATGTAATAAAATGGAAGGAAAAGTTATTTTTATTGTAAGCAATTGCACAACAATTTACTGCCTGAATAGGTACTATCCCGTTTCTTCCTCTTCACTACCACTATCAGCCGCACGCTCACTAGGGTTGATCTTGGTCTCCGGCACGTCGTTTTATAGCATTGCGTTCTCTACGCAAATCGACTTTCACACTAGTAAGTCTCTGTGCTCGTCAGTACCATCTTTCAAAATCTCTGTGTTCGTCAGTACCATCTTTTAAAATCTCTGTGTTCGTCAGTACCATCTTTTAAAATCTCTGTGTTCGTCAGTACCATCTTTCGAAATCTCTGTGTTCGTCACTACCATCTTTTAAAATCTCTGTGTTCGTCAGTACCATCTTTTAAAATCTCTGTGTTCGTCAGTACCATCTTTTAAAATCTCTGTGTTCGTCAGTACCATCTTTCGAAATCTCTGTGTTCGTCACTACCATCTTTTAAAATCTCTGTGTTCGTCAGTACCATATTTTAAAATCTCTGTGTTCGTCAGTACCATCTTTCAAAATCTCTGTGTTCGTCAGTACCATCTTTTAAAATCTCTGTGTTCGTCACTGCCATCTTTTAAAATCTCTGTGTTCGTCAGTACCATCTTTTAAAATCTCTGTGTTCGTCAGTACCATCTTTTAAAATCTCTGTGTTCGTCAATACCATCTTTTAAAATCTGTAATTTCATAAGATCAGTTACGCATCTCGCTGTACAAGCTTCCCTATCCTCACATCTCCAATATCGACGGGTTCTCTATTTGTTGTACTTGTGAAAATGGTAGGAAAATGCATTCAGGAGCAGCATAGGCTTATTTTTACGGGAGTAAATTATTTCACTCGTCATATTAAGTATACTTGATTTTACTTCTACTCAGAAATTTTGTTGCAATTTGCAAATAGTTTTTTTTCCCTAGGGAAATGATTTTACTGCTAGTCAGAAATTTTATTGCATTTTGCAAATCGTTTTTTTCCGTTGCTAGGAGATGTCATTTAAATTAAATTTATTTCATAAGCAATGACCAAGCAACACAACTAAAACAAAGCAATAACAAGAAAACACAAAGTAACCGAAATGCTGTACCAAAAAATTCGTGGTATAGAAATGGCCTATTACCGAAAATACTGTACCATAAAATGGGACCGAAATATCTTATTTACCCAAATGGCCTAGTACCAAAAATGAAACTAACCCAAAGGAATGGACCGAAACAGCCTGAAACGTCACTAACACTATATCCATGGCCCTGTTTTTGAACTTCTGAGAAACCTGAATTTTAAAGTTACATGTTGTTGTTAAAAATTCAATTAACACACTTTAATTTGAACTATTAGAATATATAAAACATCATTCACAGAATTTGGAGTAATTTCAAAGATGCTCTGATTTTTCAGAGCAATAGAAAGTTTTAAAATGCAAATTTATCAAAACTTCAAATTTTGAGTTGTTTCTCCTTTGAGCTGGACCATCTAAATAAGTAATATAATATTAAAATCATAAATTGATTTTCCAAATAACTTATTTACAAAGGCCCAACTGCAACTTTGAATTATAGGTAGTGTTATAACAGTGTGTTCGCCGCTGCATACATTAAATTCGACGCTAGTTAAATAATATCAGTATTGTTATTATTTATTTACTCAATCGATCTGTGTAGCTACACGTCCTGTGGTATAACACTTGTTAAATCTAACACAATAAGTGGGCTCAATTAGTTTTGTAGTATAGGTAGTCTAATAAAAACAAGTGAGCAACAAATAATACTGCGGTTTTTAGGTTGTGGTTAGCAAACCACACGATAACCAACGCAACACCAACGTGAATATTTATTTAATTTCTGCTTGCAGCATTTTCAATATAGACCAGTTTAAATGGGTTATACTGGTCGTGATGAAATCATGTCAGAAAGAAAGAAGGTGTCCAACATGGTCCTTTCACCATGAATCTCACATATTTTACTAATAATTTAAACCCAAATTCTTCCCGTAAAGAACCGACATACCACTAATTTTGTTGGAGATAGCCAACCACCATTAAAGTGTGGTCAAGTTTTATTTAATATGTACGTACAGAATGTACATATAAATACGTATACATACAGTACATATAGTGGGCCTGCGCCATTGAATTGATGCCTAAATATTACATTTTTTTTTATTAATTAGACCTGCCGAGCCGAAAATGTGACTCGCGAGCACATTGTTCCTCAAACTTCGTTCCATTTGTATTTGACTCTAACCTGTTCCATTTGAGTGACGTATCGTCGCAATGTCTTTCTCGAAACCATGTACCTCTACAAAAACGAAAGTTTCAAGTAGGATGGAAGGACGCATATTTTTTCTGTCAATATGATGAGAATATTAAATGTATGATTTATTCACAAGTATTACGAGGAAAACGGTTGTACAACATAAAACGGCATTATACATATATTACTGATGAAACATTAAAAGGTTAAATGTTGTTGTTGTTATCATCATCATCATTATCGTCATTATCATCTCTATACGTACGTAGACTTTTTCAACAGATGTACGAATAATGCGGTTAGTTCTTCAATTTAAACTCACAGATTTACAGTGTGATGTTAAATGAAAGCTAGATGTAAGGAATTGACAAATGTTGACTTTTCAAATCTTTGCCAAAAATAAATATCCGAAGCTTCGTTCTTTCGCTTGCTCTGTTGAAGCCATGTTCGCTACAACTTACGTTTGTGCAAACAATGAAAATAGTAAAAACCAAATTTAGATCACGACTGACAGACAAACACCTTCGTGATCAACTACTACTGGCAGTAAGTGATATGATTCCTAATTTTGAAACTCTGTCGCAGAGATATTCTGAAGACAGTTAATTTTAGGTTGTGATAATGTGTCCTATGTTTTCTTATTAATTTCTTTCTTCGTTACACGTACTAAACATTAGTTTGTAGCCTTGTGCCGTATAAAATTATATTTAAGTGCTTGACGTAAGGAAAATGAAAATCCGTTAACAAGTCAGACAGTTGCTTCACTTCCCCTTCGGGTGTCCGCCTCCCTCCATAGGTGCTATGCACGTTGCAGGTTACACAGTAGCTCGGCGCACGATCACATTTTCGCCACGGCTGAATTAGACCTATAGTACGAGCAGTTACGAATACATGGGAATTACTTGGACAACTAAGTAAATTCCTACAATATGTTTGTTTTATGGAACATGTGTCAAGAAAACTGAGGGTAAAGTGTATATAATTTAGCAATATAATAGAAATGTGGAAGTGAAATATTTATTTATCTATCGGTTATGAGATATTACTATCATCTACAAAATGCACAAAGCTATAAACTATATTGAAATTGAACTTCAGAACATATAGGCCAACAATAGAGTTTCTGAGGAAAATAATTACGGTAGATGAATATTCCAAACTGACTTCGTTGCAGAACGGAACTTTAGATCAATTCTCAAATTTAATGTAGGCCTATACGGGAAAAAATATGTTATTTACGTACATGAAGATTTGGAGATTAGTTCATATATCTAGGAGTGAAGTAAATTTCACGTATACGGAATATAAGCCAGAATTATTGATATACTGTACATACTATTGAAAACAGAGACTGTGCCATTTCTACCTTCTCCACAGAATTTAAAAAAAAAGACTTTCAAATTTAATTACAAATTGATCACCAACAAAGTATACAAAGAAGCACTGAAGGAAATCTAATGTGGCTAAGGGAACGAACGAATTAATATGTGACCAGTTGCAGGAAATGGGACCTAAAGTAGAAATTTTAATTTCTTTTGTGTGGTTTCAAAATGAGGGTGCAATACTGAGCACTTAAAAATATTCATGGTTCTAGGTGAAATAGTTCTTAATATATTACGTATAGAATTTGATATTACATTATGCACTGTTCGAGAAAAATGCATTTAAAATTTTTACATTTGTTTTCTTAGCAACTATAAGAAAGATTTAGGTAGTTAAGAAGCTCTGTGTAGTTATTATGAGTTATACATGGACTAAGAACGTAAAAATAACATTAACATTCCTTATTTATGTATTAGTATGTTGGAAGCTGTGTTTGATTGATAATATTAAAGTAACTTTTTCTGCAAAATGAGTTGAACGTAAAGTGAACGTAAACAAATTAATATGAAATATAACACACATACACATCAAATATTAAGTCACAGCATGGAATTGATATGATATTACTTCCTTACTTACTTACTTACTTATTGAATTTTAAGGATACCCGGAGGTTAATTGCCGACCTTACATAAGACCACCATTGGTTCCTATCCTGAGCAAGATTAATCCTGTCTCTATCATCATATCCCACCTCCCTCAAATCCATTTTAATATTATATTCCCATCTACGTTTCGACCTCCCCAAAGATCTTTCTCCCTCCGGCCTCCCAACTAACACTCTATATGCATTCCTGGATTCGCCCATACGTGCTACATTCCCTGCCCATCTCAAACGTCTGGATTTATTGTTCCTAATTATGTCAGGTGAAGAATACAATGCGTGAAGTTCTGTGTTGTGTAACTTTCTCCATTCTCCTGTAATTTTATCCCTCTTAGCCTCAAATATTTTCCTAATAACCTTATTCTCAAACACACTCAACCTATGTTCCTCTCTCAAAGTGAGAGTCCAAGTTTCACAACCATACAGAAGAACCGGTAATATAACTGTTCTATAAATTCTAACTTTCAGAATTTTTAACAGCAGACTGGATGATAAAAGCTTCTGAACCGACTAATAACAGGCATTCCCATATTTATTCTGTGTTTAATTTCCTTCCGAGTATCATTTATATTTGTTACTGTTGCTCCCAGGTATTTGAATTTTTCCACCTCTTCAAAGGATATATTTTCAATTTTTATATTTCCACTTCGTACAATATTCTGGTCACGAGACATAATCATATACTTTGTCTTTTCGGGATTTACTTCCAAATCTATCGCTTTACTTGCTTCCAGTAAAATTCCCGTATTTTCCCTAATGGTTTGTGGATTTTCTTCTAACATCTTCACATCATCCGCCTAGACGAGCAGCTGATGTAACCCGTTCAATTCCAAATCCTCTCTGTCATCCAGGACTTTTCTATTGGCATACTCTAGAGCAAAGTTAAAAAGTAAAGGTGACGGTGCATCTCCTTGCTTTAGCCCACAGTGAATTGGAAACGCATCTGGCAGAAACTGACATGTACGGACTCTGCTGTACGTTTCTCTGAGACACATTGATATGAAAAACATACAGAAAACATAAAGAACTTAAAATAATTGAAATAATGTCTTCTAGCTGACCATCAGATTTTTTATTCTCTACATCACTTTCTATCTTATTTTCACTGTAACGTGATGTAAAATAACCTGTATAAAAAGTTTCAAAATCGCCACTTAAACCTTTTATATTAATTTTTCTCTTCATGACATTATATCAAGGGCAAATCCAACAGCTGATTAGAGTACAAAATGAAAAGGACCTAAAATCGACAATGTTATAAACCCACAAACGACTTCGGATCCCTTTTCTGCTGTGGGCATTGAGTCAGTAAACCTCATTTTGAGTAATTTTGTGACCAATAATAAAACTATGTCCTAGTTTAGTATTTTAAAAAAGCCTACAGGTAGCAAAATGTCAAGATATAGAAATGATGCAGTTTTTAAACCGCAAACTTGTTATTTTGTTCTCTTGTAAAATTTCCTGTCACGACTTTAGGTACCTTTCCGGGCAACGGGTCATTGTAAATATCTTGTTCTCATAAATTATGTAACTAATTATTGTAATATTTTATGTAAAGCATGTAGTATTACTCCAATGTAATGGAGCATGCTGATATACAAAAAAAAAAAATACATACATACATACACATACATACATACATACATACATACATACATACATACATACATACATACATACATACATACATACATACATACATACATACATACATACATACATACATACATAGAGGTCGACATCTCCTACTCCAAGATCCCCAAAAGTGCAGTGAAAAGTGAACTAAAAGAAAAAGGTGTACAAGTGTGGCAAATTGAATGGGACACCACAACCAAGGGTGAATTAACAAGATCATTCTTCCCTAGTGTACAGGTAGATTGTTTAAGAAACTACATATGTGTACAAACTTAGCTACTATCCGAACAGGTCATGGGAAACTAAGATCGTATTTCCATCGCTTTAAGATAATAGACGATCCAATATGCCCTTATAAACAGAATCCATAAACTATGGATCACCTGCTCTGGGAATGTGAGTTCCTAAATAAAGACTAAGCCTCAAGAAAAGTGTGATTAACGCCGGCGGCCACTGGCCGATGAGCAATTGTGACTTAGTGAATAAATATACAAAACCATTCATAAAGTTCACAAAAACTATTAATTTTGACATATAGTAAATAGTAAATTCAAGGAAAATAGGTGAATTTGTTAAATAGTATTCTTCTAGACTAGTTTTTAAAAGTATTAACAATAGTATAGATTTTATTTTATTTTTTTTTATTTGTAAACAGAAAAACAGAATAAGCTCCAAAATAGTGTTGTATAATGTATTTAAAAGATTCAACAATGTTGATAAGTTGTAAATAGTAAATTTAAGGAAAATACGTTAATTTGTTAAATAGTATACTTCTAAACATAGATTGTAAAAGGATTAAAAATGTATTCATTGCTTTTTTTTTAATTTGTAAATAGAAAAACAGAACAGGCTCTAAAATAGTGTTGTACAATGTATGTAAATACTAAATTTAAGGAAAATAGGTTAATTTGTTAAAAGGCATTCTCCTAAACATAGTTTTTAAAAGTATTAGCAATAGTTTAGATTTTTTCGCTATACTGGAGAATTAGCACGGTCACTTTGAACCGTGCCGTTACGTTTAGCACCAAATTTAAGTAAATACACAATGTCACCAACATAAGAACGTGACGTTGGTGTGTGGCGTAGTTGGCGGGAGAAATTTTTTCTCTCTCTGTCTACCTCCTTCGTTCTGAACATTATTGAGAGATAGCACCACTGTTAGCGACAATGTGTATTTGCGTAAATATTGCGAGTAAATTATGACGAGTGCCTTAGATGAGAGGCTCGGGACAGAAACAGTTTTGCTGTAGCGCATGCGCGGACCTCTCATGCAGTGGGAGCGTGATCCTTACTTGAATTTATTTTTGCGTGTACTTGCAGATTAAATGATTGAGATCCCTTCTTGCTCCGGTTACAGGCCTTGCATTTACGAAGGTTATGTTATGTTATGTTATGTTAGGTTAGCTTAGCTTAGATTAGCTTAGCTTAGGTTAGCTTAGGTTAGGTTAAATTAGCTTTGGTTAGGTTAAATTAGCTTTGGTTAGGTTAGATTAGTTTTGGTTAGGTTAGCTTAGCTTTGGTTAGGTTAGGTTAGGTTAGGTTAGCTTAGCTTTGGTTAGGTTAGCTTAGGTTAGGTTAGCTTAGGTTAGGTTAGCTTAGGTTAGGTTAAATTAGCTTTGGTTAGGTTAGATTAGTTTTGGTTAGGTTAGCTTAGCTTTGGTTAGGTTAGGTTAGGTTAGCTTTGGTTAGGTTAGGTTAGCTTTGGTTAGGTTAGGTTAGCTTTTTAGGTTAGGTTAGGTTAGGTTAGGTTAGGTTAGCTTGATTTGGTTCGTCCATGTAGTAGTTAAAATTATATAATATGACAGTTTTTGATTCGTAATATTGTTAAAAAATAATAGGCCTATAATGAAAGCGGTGAATAATTTCATGGTCCTTAAATTTTTTTTTCGTAAAAGGCTAGGTATTTTTCTATAGGCCAGAAATAAAACAGCAACTCCGTCATAATTACGTACTTTACGCTTTGGCGAACATTAACCGGAAATTTACTTTCCGTCATTTTAATTGTATTCCGTGAAACACATCTTTTATCCTGTTAATTTCCTTGTGATAACCTAGTTTATTATCTTATTACATCTTCATTTTCATTTAATGCATTCAAAAAACCGCCGTTGTACTACATAAAACCTTGAACTTGACCAATGGAGTGAATTATTTAAGAATATAGTCGCGAATTTGACTACCACCATTTCGATTATATTTTGTTTGATACGGCTCGGTACGGCCCGGTGACTAGTGGCCAGCGAGTAGAGTCGACTATCGATATTGGTCTGCCGTGCGTATTATCCAGTTGTTCCGATTTTTTTTTAAATTTGTAAACAGAAAAACAGAATAGGCTCTGAAATAGTGGTGTATAATGTATTTAAATAGTATAGGGAAAGTAGGTTAATTTGTTAAATAGTATATTTCTAAACATAGTTTTTAAAATGATTGGCAATAGTTTTGATTTTTTTATCTGTAAATATAAAAAGGGAATAGGTACTAAAATAGTGTTGTACAAAGTATTTAAAAGATTCAACAGTAGCATAGATGTTAACATGTTGTAAATAGTAAATTTAGGGAAAGTAGAATAGGCTGGCAATAATGTGTATTCGGAAGAGTTAGAAATATTGTAATGTGTAGTTTATTAGCATGTAGTATTGCATTTTTGTAATGGAACATGCTTGTAAAAATGATTTTAAAAATACATACATACATACATACATACATACATACATACATACATACAAATACGTTCAGTCCATTTTCATGAAAAGACTGGGCTAGATTTTTATCCACCGTTCTACGGACTGGGCGAATTTTCAAGTAACAGGCATAATAACACAAACTTTTGGACAAGCATTGGCGTTGTTTTGGAGGAAAGAAGTTTAAAATATAATGATACAGGAAAAGAAGCTTAAAATATAATGATAGAGGCCTAAAAGAATCATATATGTGATTAAATCATTAAAAACGTGGTCAAATGAACTGAGCGAATTTTGGGATCAAACTCTTCAATAACACAAGCAAGCGAATGGAATGTTAGACTGGAAGGATGTTTGACTACATAAACAGGGTGACAGTCGTTGTGAAACAGGATACGAGTTGTAAATGCATATTTGTAATACTAGATTCAGACTTATTCCAAGCTATTTCACGTACAGGTATAAATAAATTGGATTTCGTTTAGCAGTTACGAGCCGCCACTGACGAGAAAACATTTTCGTCGTTCCCTCCTTTCTTATTATCCACAACAAACTGTGCTAATGGCTTCGTGTGCCAGGGCAGTGTCAACCAAGAAGGGAGCGACGAATATGAATGGAAGAACAAACGCAGCAGGAGGAAAATAAAAGAAAAGTTAGTCCCGCTGAAGAAATGAGCATCGCAAATGACATCCACATAAAACTTAAATTTGCATGCAAAAATATTAAAATACACGGACCAAGACCAGCGACTTTTATCAAGGCAAAACTGACTTCAAAAGTGACGTTATTTGAGTTTTAAACTATAGATATCCTTGTTTGCAGACTTCTCATGTTTTTTCACATTTGGTTTCAACAATAGTGAAAGAATAAAAGAAGAAATGGTCGATAGGCCATTCAACTCAACCCCATGTACACAAAATGATGAAAATAAGATTTCCTTTTTATCTGAAGCTGTAAAGTTCGTCTCTGTCGATATAGAATATTTGACTTCGACTCCCGACAAAGATGTAGGGCAGTGATGTCAAACCAAGCGCATTTTTCTAACCTCGACGTCGTGCGCAGGCATTAAGCGCTAGGTATGCTAGGAGGAATAAGCAGCCTGTTGAATTAAGAAAACAGTGATGCACAAACTTCAAACGGAACGTGAAATTTTATGTCGTTATTTTCATATGGCTTTTTTCTGTTTGTTTTTTTTAGTTGGTTATTTAACGACGATGTATCAACTACTAGGTTATTTAGCGTCGATGAGATTGGTGATAGCGAGATGATATATTTGGCGAGGTGAGGCCGAGGATTCGCCAGAGATTACCTTGTATTCACATTACGGTTGGGGAAAACCTCGGAAAAAACCCAACCAGGTAATCAGCCCAAGCGGGGATCGAACCCGCGCCCGAAAGCAACTTCAGACCGGCAGGCAAGCGCCTTAACCGACTGAACCACGCAGGTGGCTTTTCTGTTTGTTATTTTCTATATTGTCTGTAAACCAAAGTACTAACACCTATTTCTTAGCCTAATATTGCAGTTGTGTTTTAAAAGTTAATAACATAATAAAGAGTAAAGAAGGAATATTCACACAAATTCAATAGTAACTACAACTATACTGTACTAAGTGAATTAAACACATCATTCATGAAGAAATTGTTATCCCAAAGAAAGACAATGAATATGACATGATAAGTTGAAATTGATATTGATGGTATCTTTAGCTTTACAAAAGTAATCAAAACAATATTATAGTACAAAGCAAAGTTGTCTAGGTAGGCCTATATGTTTTAACATAATAAAACTCTTATCGCATTATGCTTTTAGGTGATATTGGTGCGCAACTTTCTGTTATCAGAATATTAAATTATCTCGAAATCTGTTGAAGTTATAGAGCTGACGTTTTACCAACACGTAGGCACATATCTTTTGTTTGTGATGTAACACTATTTGCTTTGTTAATTCATTTCCTTACAAACATTTTCAATGTGAATATTTTCAAACATTCTAATACACTATCTTCAGTAATACGTATTTACGATATATTAGATTTACGAAAACATTGTTTTAGTACCTGGAAGGCTACTAAACAAACATATCTGAAAATCTCACTTTTCTTTAAAAAAAGTTGAGAAAATATTCCTTTTGAATAAAAAAGCAAATTTGTGAAAAATGAACATTAAAATTAAAACTTACATTCATATAATGCACGTATACTTCTCAGACAAATCTAAAAATTAACATGGATACAGTTTTAATACGTTCTCTTCCCTTTATCCTTTGAATAAATGCTCGCCATCCCTGAATGTAGCTCGACCAAGCGGCATATACTACCTCTTTCGTCTGTCTCTTTCCTTTCCGTTGTAAAGCGCTAAGGCTCTCCTGGGCTCTAAAGCACGCGATTGCTCCTATGGACATCAGTTGACATCACTGGTAGGGCATTGCTCTCTTTTTTCCAGTTTCAAAACAACTGTGACATCAAAATATTCACCTGAATTATAAAATTAATTGTTATTAACCCAAATTACTGGAAATAAATGGTAGAAAGAGTGCAGAGTAAAACGTTCCTTGATCCTGGAGCTGTGGAATTAAGAGTGCTGACTTTAAAAATATTTCTTCAACAACAGTTCCTTGACAAACATACATCAACAGCTGATTTCTCTATGAGTAAGTGCTGCAAACTTTATCGAACAAAAACGACCTATTACCTAGCCAAGACGGCTCAGATTCAATGACCATAAAACTTGTAAAATATTTTCCTTTCGAAAATAAAACATTACAATATTTAAATTTAGTCAAATAAACAAATAAACAAACATTCTTGAAAAATACTTTTTCATTGGAATGCACAGTTTTCCCGAATGGCTGCTTTATGTGATGGACAACATCCGTTGCCAGTAAATTTCCGGCGCAGTGATACAAATTAATACAATAATAAATTAAACAATAGTGTTACAAAGTAATGTTATATAATATTGAAATAATAAATAATTAGTAGAAAAATGTTACTTACTTACTGGCTTTTAAGGAACACGGAGGTTCATTGCCGCCCTCACATAAGCCCGCCATTGGTCTCTATCCTGAGCAAGATTAATCCAATCTCTATCATCATTTCCACCTCCCTCAAATCCATTTTAGTATTATCCTCCCATCTACGTCTCGGTCTCCCCAAAGGTCTTTTTCCCTCCAGCCTCCCTACTAACACTCTATATGCATTTCTGGATTCGCCCATACGTGCTACATGCCCTGCCCATCTCATATTTCTGGATTTAATGTTCCTAATTATGTCAGGTGAGGAATGCAATGCGCGCAGTTCTGCGTTGTGTAACTTTCTCCATTCTCCTGTAACTTCATCCCGCTTAGCCCCAAATATTTTCCTAAGAACCTTATTCTCAAACACCCTTAATCTCTGTTCCTCTCTCAAAGTGAGAGTCCAAGTTTCACAACCATACAGAACAACCGGTAATATAACTGTTTTATAAATTCTAACTTTCAGATGTATTGACAGCAGACTAGATGACAAGAGCTTCTCAACCGAATAATAACACGCATTTTCCATATTTATTCTGCGTTTAATTTCCTCTCGAGTGTCATTTATACTTTTACTGTTCCTCCAAGATATTTGAATTTTTCCACCTCTTCGAAGGATAAATCTCCAATTTTTATAGTTCCATTTCGTTAAATATTCTGGTCACGAGACATAATCATATACTTAGTCTTACTTCTAACCCTATCGCTTTACTTGCTTCAAGTAGAATTTTCGCGTTTTTCCTAATCGTTTGTGGATTTTCTCCTAACATATTCACGTCATCCGCATAGACAAGAAGCTGATGTAACCGGTTCAAATCCAAACCCTTGTGTTATTCCGAACTTTCCTAGTGGCATATTCTAAGCGAAGTTAAAAAGTAAAGGTGATAGTGCATCTCCCTGCTTTAGCCCGCAGTGAATTGGAAAAGCATCAGATAGAAACTGGCCTATACAGACTCTGCCGTAAGTTACAAATTAATATTATATAATATTGAAATAATAAATAACAAATAAAAAAAAACGTTGTTACCACAGTTAATTTGAACAACAAATAAAAACTGATAAATTCTAGCGCGTAATATAGTAAGGAATGAAATATTACAGAAAATAAAACAAATAAAAGTATAAAACATACGACATTGCAGTGAACAATTAGTTAAACACATTGAATGGATCGAAATCACATCCATGCAAGTTAGCATTTTTAATGCATCTGGAGACTGGACAGAGAGATTTAGAATTATTACTAATATAGAAAATTTGTGAAGTCTCATGTCCTTCATCAGAATACGAAAGTTGACATTTCTTGAGAAAGATTCAAAGTTAATGTCACTTTTAAGGACCTTTACATAAGAATAGGTAATCGAGTTCTTGACGTCTAGCATACAAGCTTCGACATTTAAAGTACTGTACTTACAATTTAAATCATAGCTATAATGGGACTTATAAGACAAAATCTGGACAAAAATGACGATATACATTTCCTTTGAATATTTTCCAATTTTATCGAATCAGGAGTTGTAATAGACTTGTAAACTCCAGATGCACATCAATTTTCGATCTCACTAATGTATATTGTAGCATTAAAAGAGCATCACGTGTAGAATAATAAAAATAATAAATGACCGCATTATTCCTAACATTCTTATTGCATGGTTTATATATGCATTCAATATTATTCTGAAAATATAAGATATTGTCTATTAATACACCAAGGTCTCTAGCAAAATTATATATAAATAATAATAATAATAATAATAATAATAATAATAATAATAGCCACCGGCGTAGCTCATTCCGCTAAGGCGCTTGCCTGCTGATTCAGAGTTGCGCTGGTGCGCGAATTCGATTCCCGCTTAGGCTCATTACCTGGTTGGGTTCTTTCCGAGGATTTCCCCAACCGTAAGGAAAATGTCCCGTAATCTACAACGAATCCTCGGCCTCATCTCGCCAAATACCATCTCGCTATTACCATCATAAATCTCATCGACGCTAAATAACCTACCTAGTAGTTGATACAGAACGTTAAAAAATCAAGTAAAAATATAATAATAATAATAATAATAACACGTACAAATGGTTTTTAAGGAAACCAGAGGTTCAATGCGGACCTCACATACGACTGCAATCGGTCCCTATCCCGAGCAAGATTAATCCAGTCCCTAGCATCATATCCCATCTCCCTCAAAAAATATTCTCCCATTTCTCATTCTTCCCAAAAGTCTTCTTCCTCAGATCTTCTAATTAACACTCCATATGCATTTATGGATGCAACCATACGTGCTACATGTCCTGCCCATCTCTAATGTTTGGATTTAATGTTCCTAATTATGTCAGATGTAGAATAAAATGCGTGTAGTGTGCGTTGTGTAACTTTCTCCATTCCCCTGCAACTTCATCCTCTTAGCCCCAAATATTTTACTAAGCACCTTATTCTCGAACACCGTTAACCTCTGTTCGTCTGTCAAAGTGAGAGTCCACGTTTCACAACCATATAAAACAACCTGTAATATAACTGTTTTATAAATTCTAACTTTCACCTTTTACTTACGAGAACATAATAATAATAATAATAATAATAATAATAATAATAATAATAATAATAATAATAATAATAATAATAGCCACCGGCGTAGCTCATTCCGCTAAGGCGCTTGCCTGCTGATTCAGAGTTGCGCTGGTGCGCGAATTCGATTCCCGCTTGGGCTCATTACCTGGTTGGGTTCTTTCCGAGGATTTCCCCAACCGTAAGGAAAATGTCCCGTAATCTACAACGAATCCTCGGCCTTATCTCGCCAAATACCATCTCGCTATTCCCATCACAAATCTCATCGACGCTAAATAACCTACCTAGTAAAAAGTTGATACAGAACGTTAAAAAATCAAGTAAAAATATAATAATAATAATAATAATAACACGTACAAATGGTTTTTAAGGAAACCAGAGGTTCAATGCGGACCTCACATACGACTGCAATCGGTCCCTATCCCGAGCAAGATTAATCCAGTCCCTAGCATCATATCCCATCTCCCTCAAATATTCTCCCATTTCTCATTCTTCCCAAAAGTCTTCTTCCCTCAGATCTTCTAATTAACACTCCATATGCATTTATGGATGCAACCATACGTGCTACGTGTCCTGCCCATCTCTAATGTTTGGATTTAATGTTCCTAATTATGTCAGATGTAGAATAAAATGCGTGTAGTGTGCGTTGTGTAACTTTCTCCATTCCCCTGCAACTTCATCCCTCTTAGCCCCAAATATTTTACTAAGCACCTTATTCTCGAACACCGTTAACCTCTGTTCGTCTGTCAAAGTGAGAGTCCACGTTTCACAACCATATAAAACAACCTGTAATATAACTGTTTTATAAATTCTAACTTTCATCTTTTACTTACGAGAACATAATAATAATAATAATAATAATAATAATAATAATAATAATAATAATAATAATAATAATAATGGTAAAAGTAAAGGCATCCCCGTAAGATGCCATGATGGCACTTGAGGGGCATGGAGGTAGAGCCCCATTCTTCCCATGACCTCGGCACTAGAATGAGGTGGTGTGGTTATATGATATGATATTATTTTATATATGACATGGCATGATATTGTATGATATATGATATATTATTTTTTTTTACAGTCTGCATGCTCCATTACTGTGGAGTAATACTGCATTCATTGGTTTACCTTAAACTATGTTCATATAATTACTTTATATTGTTCTAAGAGTTACTTTATAGGCAATATAGATGGATGAATTATATGTACTTTTCTTTCATTTTAATTTGTCAAACTGTATATTGTTAGTAAATTTGATCAAGTTCTTATGGTATTTATGCACTAGTTTGTCTTTATTCACTGGCGAGTTTTCAGACTTTAGAAATGCCGCTTTCAGGATGTCTCTTTCTCTCTCAAGTAATTTACAATTGTATAACAAATGATCTATCGTTTGTTCGTCATTGTTGCATGGACATAATGGGCTATCTATAATTTTATATTTATGTAGATAAGATTTTATATTTCCGTGTCCTGTTATTATAGTTGTGAAATTTGGGGTTATGTTAAATTTCAATTTTAACCGATCGTTTATATTTGAGAAGAAAGATCTTGTGATTTGTCCTTTTGCTGTGTTGTCCCATTCGTTTTGCCACTTCACTAAACTGAAAGTGTGTATTTCACCTTTCACTGCACTTTTTGGTGTCTTGCTGTAGCTCTCTGGAATATTCTCGGAGCGTATGATATGATATGATATGATATGATATGATATGATATGATATGATATGATATAAGTGATATGATATGATATGATATATGATATATGATATAATAATAATAATAGTAATAATAATAATAATAATATTCGTTTTAGCTGGCAGTGTTAAGGCCGTAAGGCCTTCTCTTCCACTCAACCAGCAAAAACTGTATATACATATGCATGAACTTACAAAGAATTCAACAATTTGATTTAGATGAGAGTTACATGTATACAAGAGTTATTTACGAATTAAACAACAAAATACTATGAACTATTAATTAGACACTGAAATAAACTGTGTAGCAGAATTAAGCTAAAATACATAGAATGTTAATATATTTCAAATAATATTAGATAATAGAAAGAGACAATTTTGAAAATACAGCACTATCAGGATGATGTCTAAAGAAAGAAGTAACAATGTAGCCAGTGATAGTTTAAATCAGTATCATTGGAATGAAATGCAAATAAGGTTATATTTTAAGCTGTTTTTAAAAGTGTTTATTGTCTTGCAGCACCTAATACCTTGTGACAAGGAATTCCATTGACACGAGGTGGATTCTGTAAAAGATGATGAAAACAAGATGTTCTATGAAGAGGTATACTTAGCGTGCCACAGATAAGTGATCTGGTATTAACGTCGTGGTTAGAGTATAGATAAGAGAAAGGAGACGAAAGGTAATTTGGTGTTGAGGTGTGCAGAATTCGAAAGAGTAAAGACAAAGAGTGTAAAGTTCTGCGTTCTTTAGGTCGGAGCCACGAAAGACTTGAGAAGGACTGTGATATGTGCTCATATCGTCGGATGTTGCACACGCATCTGACGCACATATTCTGAGCTCGCTGTAACTTGACTGACAGTTCAGAACTTAGGTAACTTAACAAAACGTCACAATAATCGAAGTGCAGCATTACTAGGGTTCGTACTAGGGTAAGTTTTAGTTGCTGGGGCAAGAAGTTTCTTAAGCGACTCAAACAGTGAATGGAGGAACAGATTTTTTTATCGTTTCTTTAGCTTGATATATGATATGATATGATATGATATGATATGATATATGACATGGCATGATATGATATATATGATATACAGGGTGTTTAAAAATACGGGGCATAATTTCAGGTATGTATTTCCCACATGTAGACAATCAAAATAGTTCATTACAACATGTGTCCGGAAATGCTTCATTTCCGAGTTATGGCCTTCACAACATTAAAATTCACCGGAACGTTTTTCTTTCCGCAGGTCGTTGTCATTACAGAAGATGTTCAAAATGTACACCTCCTGCTTGAAAACAGACCTCACATCGATGTCTCATTGACCTGTGAACACGATCCAAAACTCCAGGAGTATTGCGTATGTCCTCAGAACATGCCACAATTCGATTCCGAAGGAATTCCAAATCAAGCACCGGAGACGAATAAACCAATGATTTTATATGGCCCCACAAGTAGAAATTGAGAGGATTCAGATCAGGTGAGGTGGAGGCCAAGCAATTGGGCCACCTCTACCTATCCATCGATCAGGAAACCTTCGATCCAAGTACCTACACAACACTGAATGTAACCTTCGCCTCGGAACGACCTGTCAGAGTGCCCTCTTAATGTCGCCTTTGACGCAACGATCTGCGGAAAGAAAAACGTTGCGGTGAATTTCAATGTTGTGAAGGCCGTAACTCGGAAATAAAGCATTTCCGGACACATGTTGTAATGAACTATTTTGATTGTCTACATGTGGGAAATACATACCTGAAATTATGCCCCGTATTTTTTAAACACCCTGTATATTTCATATCAATTCCTCCCATTTAATATTGAACCTCACATTTAATGTAGGTCTATACGTTGCCACAACTAAATTCCTTGTACGTACGCTTATATTGCTTCACGATCTGTATTTCTTACTTTAACATGACATAGGCCTACTTTAAGTGTATTATTTTAATCCCAACTTACTCACTATTATGAAACTTTTCCTACTATTTTCTCTATATTAACACTATACATACTACAGTCTACCTCTTTCTAACCTTTCTTAATTATTACATAATGTAATACGATATAAAATACTTCTTGTGAAGAAGAGAAAGAAATCTAGAAACACATCTCTTATTTATAGATTTGGAGAAAGCCTTTGATAGAGTTGACAGGAAACTTCTTTGGAATGCTTTAGAGAATAAAGGATTACCGAAACAAATAATAGAAAGTGTTAAGAGTGTATATCACAGCACATGCTTATGTATTGATTCGCCAGTGCAGAAGGAACACAAATAATTTTATATAAATCAAGGGGTTAGGCAGGGGTGTACTCCTTTACCCGTCCTTTTAATTTATATGTTGACCAAATCTTATTAGATTGGAAAGAACTCTTAACAGATGAAGGAATAGAAATTAGTAAAATTTATAGATTAAACAATATACTGTTTGCAGATGATATCGTCATGTTAGCAGAGATTGAAGACGACCTCCAGAAGTTGATATATAAATTTCAGAATGTCTCAGAAAAATGTAATTGTAAAATATCACTTCAAAAAACAAAAGTGATGGCCTTCCGAGGGAAAAATCCACTGAGATCAAAAATAATAAAAGGGAAGACCCCCATTAGAGCAAATATCACATTTTCAGTATCTGGGATGCTACATAAGTTATGAGAAAGATAAAGATTTGTATATCAAACTGTCAAAATTCCGGGCTGTAAACGGGACCATCAAAAGGACTCTAGGAAGAAAAACAAGAAAAGAAACAAAATTAAAACTTTATAAAATATTATCAATACCAACACTCCTTTATGGAAGCGAGACATGGATAATGGGCGCAGAAAATAAAAGAAAAGTACAGACTGCCGAAATGAAATTCCTACGATATGTGAATGGAAGTAATATCATGGACAAAATACAGAATGTAGAAATAAGGAAAAACTTGCAGATACAAAGTATGGAAGAAAAAAATCCATGATTATAAACATAAATGGACAGAACATCTGTTCAGAATGGATGATAGCAGATTGCCTAAGTTAGCCTTAAATTACAATCCTAGAGGCAAACGTGAGGTGGGAAGACCCTGGAAGAGATGGACACCCTGCTGAGACATCGCCGGAACAGGCCGAAATGGCCTAATCCATGACGTTGATGATGATGATGACAATTTTTCCATTAAGAACAATTGAGGCGCTGACATGGGAAAGGTAGTAACTCCAAAAACAAAATTTTTCAGGGGAAGCAAAAAACAAATTTATGAACACTTTCTCACTTACATTATTACAGAAACTGCTTTAAATGAAAGGCATACACTCATGTTTGTGTTACATGTGAAATTTGAAAAGTCTGGCACAGATTTATCTGTGAAATCCTATTTTATGAAAATACAACATTGAAATCACTCCTAAGCCAAACTGAGAATTAACGTTAAATTTTTCGGTAAAATGCATGATACTTTTCATCAAGGAAGTCTAACATTGATAGCAAGTCTCTCTTTTTGGCATCAGGGACGACTGGTCTTCTTTCAAGGCGTTGCAAGCACTGCAAGTTAGTAATTGACGTTAATGACTGTCCTTTCATAAAAATCCTGTGCTCTGTCCACATTTCAAGGTCATTAAATGACTGTCTTGTTTTTATTAGAAGAAAATCAGCTCTTAAGAGTCTAATCCAGTTGAGAGTGCTGATTTTGATAGGAGTTGTATTCAAAAACTTGTAACATTCCACAGAAAAGTCGAAGAAATCCTCATCCTTCATCATTACTACATTATTAGGCCTAACCTCTTCTGGAACCATGGTCTTGCATCTTTTTTTCTTTTCTCTATGATACCAAATTCCCTATCACATGGCATGTAGGAATGTTCTGAAAGCAGGAATTTCAAGTCCACTGAATCAAAATGTTTCTTGGCAATAATGTAAATCAGGACCATTAGAATCATCCGATTCTTATTCTGCCCTGCACATGTATCAGCCAATATTTGTCTAGACACACTCTGATGTTGTAAAAGGAGTTACTACCTTCTCCGCGCCAACAGCTGTGCACATGCATCTTACAACATCTAGTGACTACGTTTCCCACTTCGTTTCATTACATACGGACATACTACCTACTCTGTGCCATTGGCATGACCATTTACTACCTTCTCAATAAAAAACCTAAAAATTCGAATTTTTGGCAGTTACGACCTTTCCCATGTCAATGCCTCAATTATTTTTACTAGTAAGGAATTAGTTCTCTGTATCCCGTGGATATATCTCTGGCTTCAGATCAGAAATGCCAACACGAAGAGGAAGCAGGTCGTTGCTGGGAGTTTAGGTGTGTTAAGTTTCAGTTGGTGCAACGTGGGGGAGCGATTCCTACCCTAAGTTTAGGTTAATTAAATGTGATGTAGAAGTGTTTCAAGCTACAACTATCCACCTCTCATTCCGCCGCTCGTTCGTGTTACGAATAAATATCTTATTCCTTGGAGTCAGAACGTGAGGAGGTTATCAAGCTCACACACATAAAGTGCGATGCTCTGAGGGCGATAGGGATCTCAGAAAGACTGCGATAGCGAGGGACTTAAGGATGTCTGTGCCTAAATCCCTGGATGAATTATTTAAATTACAGGAACATTCTCTTCCTTGTAATTCCAGCAATATTGCCACTGATAGTCTTTTTAAATTAAGACTTTTGGCGGTTCAACGAAGCACGTAGTAATTCATTTAATGCACAAATTTCGGTGTAGCTCTAAAACAGCGTTTTTCAACCTATTCCAACCTGTGGCACACTATAGTTGTAATTTAAAATCCCGCGGCACTTCCCTTTCTCTCTTATACCGATTTTTGCACACCTCTACTCCCTCTTACTTATCTGTCCGATTCCACAGTCTTTCTCGGTATCATAACTTAAATACTCGATCACAATTTGATAAGCTAGAAATACCACTCCACACATCATCTCTTTATTCTTCATCTTTCACTGTTGCTATTCTCGTCACTGGAATTCTCTGCCGCCTGAATGTAAATTAGAAAAATATCTTATGATGAGTTGCCAGACCTAACGCGTTGAAAATATTTAATGGAATGTGTTCCACTGTATTTATTTTTACTTTTATTTATTTTTTTGTTTCTTATTTTTATTATCTAAATCGTGTTTATTTATCACTTAACGCCAATATGTATCCCACTGTGTTGTTTTTTTATTATTAATCTATTTTTATTGTACATTTTATTCAATTGTCGGTTTCTGGTTTAGCTAATTATGTAAATCCTACTTAATTGTAATCTAATACTAATATGTATACTGTGTTTATTTTTATTTTTACTGTGTACATTTTTTTTATTGAATTATCGGCTTCTGTTTTTCTGTGATTCCAATTACATTAATTTTAATTAACCAATTCTATTTTAAAATATAAATTTATTGATATTAAAATATACTACAAAAATGATAAATTTGCTTTAGAAGGAAACAAGAGTAAGGTGGTCCGCGGAATTGTTCTGACTTAAAAATGTGGTCCCCACTTCAAAAAAGTTTGAGAAACGGTGATCTAAGGGAAAACTGAGAGGTAGAACTTAAACTGAGGGATTCGATCCGGCATCGAAACTGGAATCCGGTGTGGCTTAGTGGATAAAGCGTCAGCACGTAGAGATGAAAACCCGGGTTCGGGTCCCGGTGCCGGAGAGAATTTTTCTCTGTTCTATCCATCTTTATCAAATAATTTTATTGTAATACAATATTTCATTCAAGTAGACCATCGTGCCACAATGATTAAAATCTCTTCTACTGATGAGTGGAAGGTACATTACTGGGTTAGAGTTCCAGTTACGGCTTAGGTGTTTGTCCATTATCAGTACAGTTGCGTATCTTAAGTAGTTATCAAACGAGACGTCGTTGCCGTGTGACGAAATTTGTACCGTCTATTCTTTTAAAGTTAGACAGAGAGACTGTGCACAGATATATACCAAATCATATGTCGTCGAGAGGAAATACTGTTAACTAACCTTGTGTATCAGGAGTGGGTATGAGTTATTTTATGTAAACGATCAATGTTATGTGAAAAATTCAAAGATGAACTTAAAATAACCACGCGTAGATGTTTCAATGATATTTAAATTAAAATTTTCGTAGGTCTTTAATAGTTACGCATGATTATAATGATATGACTATGATTAACTAGCATATAATATGAATGCACCAAATACAGCCATTAAAGCTCATTTAGTGTTTATGTTTACTCATGAAAATGAGGTGTGTTGCATATCTAAACAGCCGTATGCAGTGTAAGTCATCAAGTTAATTTAGGGTCATTAAAATGACAGATGCAGTGTACATACCATTAACGCTCTGCGAAGTGCAAAGCGTACATTTATTCTTTAATAAATTTTATTAATTATTGTAGTTATAATATTTCGTACTTTCTCCAGCATAAAAATCTTTAATTTTAGAGTTATTCAAAAAGTCATAAAATAATGCGGGTAGGTCTCAACTTTGAAAATTTCGATGTAATCCATTTATGAGACCTCTGAGACCTGTAATTCGACGACGATGATGATGGCGGCTTAATTGTTTATTGTTAAAGTTTATTGTTTATTGTTAATAAAATAACATTGACAGAAATACAATCTTAGTTCTTCCCTGAAGGAGTAAAAAACTCGTTCTCAGGGAGATATCTAAACACAAAGATAAACACAAAGATAATTTTTTGACACAAACTGGGTCAAGAAAAAAATACAGGAATAAATTAGATTTAAAAATACAATTTCAATTTTAACAATTTAAGTCATACAAATACATATACATATTAAATCAATATATATTCATTAAAAATTAAATTCCTAACGCTATTTTTGTAATTCCTGATACTAAAATTTTCCAAATTTGGGTATTTATCAATTATTTTATTGTATAACCTTGGACCAAAGTAGGTACCATGGCTCAGAGTTGTGCTTGTGAAACACTTTAGTTCCTCTAGTCATATAAAATCGGATATTTTAGTTCCATATTTATGATGATACAATTTGAATTTATTACGGTTTTTATGTATGAAGTTTAATAAGACAATATAATAAATCTGTTTAATTTTCAAAACATTAAAAACAGTAAACTAAAGCTCAGATGAGTAATCAATTGGTTTATTAAGGCATATTTTAGTAATTCTTTTCTGAATAAGTATTAGTGGAGTGAGATTAGAATTACAAGCATTTCCCCACCCTAAAATTCCATACTGGAGAATGGATTAAAATAAAGCTAAATAAATGAGACGTAAAATATTAATTGGTAAATATGACCGAAGTATAACAAAGATATAAATTGTTTTACGCAATCTTTTGCATAAATATGTAATATGTTTGTTCCATCGTAAGTGTTGGTCAATCGTAATGCCTAAATACTTAACTTCTGAGTATTCGGTTAATATGGGAAATTCACAATTTTGAGAAGAACAATCTGAATGATGAATTTTGAGCCTAAAGGAAGATTGAGGAGATTGAAGACCACTAGACCTTAGTGAAAATGGAACAACAGTTGTTTTGGATGTGTTTAAGGAAAGAGCGTTTGAATCAAGCCACTCTTTGATTACCTGTAACCCATTATTCGCATTAATATAAGTGCCTTCCCAAGATTGTTCACCAAAAAGAATTACGGTATCATCCGCATATGAATATATAACCCCATTATATTTGCGTAAATCTGTTAATAACAAATAATTTATATAAATCAAGAATAAAATTTGACCAAGAACTGTGCCCTGAGGGACCCCTACTTTTATGTTTTGAGTAAAACTAAATTCATTATCAATTTTAGTTACTTGATTTCTGTTATTCAAATATGACTTAAATAAACTTAGAACATGACCATTAATGCCTAACAAGTTTAATTTCTCTAATAAAGTATCATGGTGAACGGTATCAAATGCTTTTCGAGTATCCAAAAATATACCCAAGCATTTATTCCCTCGGTCAGAATATAACATTAGTATAGTCCGGAATATAAAGAAATCTTTTTTCGAATAGAATTTTACTTCTTACGAGCTTCAAGTTATTACAATCAACCGATTGCACCATATACAGAAAACCTTCTAAGGACATTAATCTCACGAAATGTTACATATTGACATGAAGATTAATTTTTGGTCCTAGAGAATATATCTGTTATGGCAACAATTTATATTAGAGGAGAAAAATTCGCTCCTGCGCGGCGAACCCGGGTCCTTGGTTCTACCTACCAAGCGATCTAACAGTGCATGTTACTGTGGAATCTCGGCCAAGTCACTCAATTGAGTGCGCTCCTTATATAATGGCAGTTGACTTAATATAAATGTCATCATAGGCTTACATGTCGAACTTGGAGTCAGGCCACAAAGGGAAAACACTGGAGGAGATGGATTCAATCCGGTGCTGTGGATTGAACTTCGGCGTAGCTCAATGGTTAGAGCGCTTGGTACGTAGAACCAAGGATCCGGGTTCGATCCCCCGCACCGGAGCGAATTTTTCTCCTCTAATATCAATTGGTAAGATATTGAGGTATGATCTAAGATTTTCGCATTGTTCCTATTATTAGACATCAGGTAGTACCATTAGCGGTTACCAGTAGGCATTTTCAACTGAAAGCTGGAACTGTACATAATTTTCGATACTATTGTCCAAATTGAGAATTCTGATAGGATATTAGCCGGAAGAATGTATTCCAGGTTCATTTATACACCAATATCATATTCTGATACCGAATGTAGTGTTTTATCTCCCTGCAGGAGATTTATATCAGTGAAAATATCCATTGGTTTCGGCTTGGTTTAGTATATACTGTATGTTCAAAAACAAATATGGTTACATTGAGATGGCCGTTGAAGCCACAAGAATTCTTAGCGTAACTATACATGAAAATATTACAGAGTCAAGTATTTAATCTGGAAAGTAAGTTATTATTAAGTCTGGTATGAACAATATGAGTCCACAATATCTTTTCTTCATTTCGCCGAAGGCATTTTTCACAGTTTCTCTTTAATCGAAATTTAAAAAACTTCACATGTCTTCGAACAGTATGATGAAATTACAAGCTCTCTCTCATTAATAAAGCTATCGTTTTATCAAAATGTATTCAACAAGTCAACATAGTCCTGATCTTTATTACAGATTCGTAATAATGTTAATGTAGTTCAAGATTATAATTTCAGTTCAAAATTTCGTGTAGTTGATGATGTCTAATCTGACTGTAGTAAATCTTATAATAAAAATAATGAATAAAAATAATAAAAATCATCATTATTACACATAATATTATAATGGGACATAAGTTAATACTGAAAATCCTTCAGTGTTAAGATAAAACGGCATATTTTCTTCTGCTTTAAATTTTTCAATTAAATGAATTAAGTTAAATGGAAAAGATGAAATGAAAGTGCTCGCAGAATAGCAAATTTCTTGGCTTATAAATCAATAATATCTTAAATTGGAAAAATCATATTAAAGAAACTACTCCCAAACTAAATTCGGCAAATTTTGTTTTAGATATATGCAAGAGATAGTCAATATCAATACCTTAAAAATAACATACTTTGCATACTTCCACTCAGTAATGAGTTCTGGAATAATATTCTGGGAAAATTCTACAAATAGTTCAGTATATTGCTACTACAATAGAGAGTAGAATAATAATAGGTGTCAAAATCTAGGGAATCGTGTAGGACTATTTAAAAAAAGAACAAATAATTCCCGTGGCTTGTCAGTATAATTTTTCATTGATAAACTTCCTCGTATGTAATCGTGAAAATTTTGTAACTAATCCAACAGTTCATACATAAGTGCACGTCAAGAAATGATTTTCATACTCCATCGGAAAAACTTTCATGTTATCAAAAAGGAGTGCGTTATATGGCAGTAAAATTTTTTAATAGCCTCCCTATCGATATAAAAAATGAATCTGAAAACATAAGATTATTTAGAGCCAAATTAAAGAAGTAGGCCATCTAATTTCTCACGCCCTTCTATGCTGCGAGAGAATTACAGGTTATCGTATCGTAGATTACAGTCCATCTATATCACATACAGCCGTGGTTCCATGACTGCAAGATCAAGGTCAACGTAGATAAAATATATTAGGCCAAACTTTCTTCACTAAGAGCGAGACTCGAAGATATACCAGTATCACTTTTCGACTAACCAATGCAGTGGATGCAAGAAATTAAATACTTAGAGTTCATCATAGACTGTCGTCTCAACTTTCGAGAACATATCAAATCTAAAAGATAATCTCCAACATCATCTCATCTCATCTCATCTCTGGTGTAGTGTAGACCAGTTCACGCTGGACGACTCTGTTGATAAATCGGTATAAACAACTGACTTCATATGTGGAGCTTATTTCCAAAAGGTACCAAATCCAACAGACCTAATTTTACAGGAAATGAAAAAAACTGCTCATAGCTGTAAAAAATGTTATATATTGGTATGGCTTCATGTCACTATTCTTTACACATCATCAATCATATTTAGGCATATATTTAAGATATTTCACACATTTACAAGAAGTTATCAATAGTTTTAGTTTGGAACACAACAAAATTGGATGTGGTACATATTGGCATGAAATAATTCAGTATTATGAATGGGGATGTACTGAAATTATTTACTATCACTGTAAAAGTGAATACATAATTAAATATTACATATTGGCATGTAATAATTCAGTATTATGAATGGGTATGTACAGAAATTATTTACTATTACTGTAAAAGTGAATACATAATTAAATATTTTTCATTTCACAAATTTAGGCTATGTTTGTTCTAATGATCATAATTTAAATAAATGTTATCCTCATCCTCTGTTCTAACAACAGACTCAAAATGGGAGTTTGTTAATGTTACTAGAGCCCATGGATGCTAGCAAAGCCTTAAAATCTTTTTTCTTAGCCTCTTGAACATGACTTTCGTATTGGTATGGAATAATTTAGTTGGCCTATTATGAATGGGGATGTACAGGAATTATTTACTAGCACTATGAATTTAAATATACATAATATTAAACATTTTTTCATTAAATTTCACAAAGTGGAGGCAATATTTATCCTAATCATCATAATGAACATCAATGTTATCCTCTCTTCTAACAACAGACTCAGAATTTATAATATTACTGTAAAATGGGAGTTTGTTAATGTCACAATAGCCCATGGATGCTAACAAAGCCTTCAAATCTTTTTTATTAGCCTCATGGACATGACGTTTGCATGGCACAGCTTTAATTTTTGCCAATGCAAGGTCGTATCTCAAACCCTTTCTTATCATATTACGCTGACATACTGGTGACACAGTATAGAACTATTGATGCTCCACTATACCTGATTTTGGAAGGATTGTTATCATTCTAGCCTCACTAATCTTAAACTTTTTTGTTGTTTCTGCTGGACCTCTACCTCCTTCACTTTCTAACCATCTATAAAAATGGGTTGTCTCTGGTGAAATTGTCTTCTTCTCATTATGGATTACAATCCCTAAGGTATAGTACCACAACTGCCTACTGTAATATGCTTGATTTATTTGAGTTTTTGGTAAAAGCTGATTTTGCAAGAGGTCAAAGTTAACATTAACAGTACCAGGACAAAACTCATTTAAGTTGTTAAAAAAAGCCATGGCCCGTACTTTATATAAGTCTTTCAACAACCAAAGACTTCTTCATATCCTCATCAGAAGCAGCTTTTAGGCGTACTGAGAGGACATGACAGTCATTACACGTATCCTGCTTTACAATGCTAAAACCTAGATTGAACTTTATTACAAACACTTTGACAGTCACTGACAGCCATTACACAAACAAATAATACGTCACCACAATAGCCAATGAAATTGCTGTCCGACGCGTGACGTATCAGTGACGTAAAGTCGAGAACCAATAGGAACGCGCTTGAGATTTGGTATGTTTTGGCATGAAACTCACATGGAATTGGTATAAACCACTGTTTTCAGTGACTTCTGGAGACAGGATACTTTTTCGAGAGAAATTGTTATTGTTTCCTTTCTACAGGTAGGTAAGAATGTGCTGCCATCTGTAACTCATTTTTCGAAAATTGTGGATTTGGTACCGTTTGGAAATAAGCTCCACATATGGATGAATGACGAACAATCAAATAACAGTCATTAGAAAAGAAATAAACTTGCCTTAAGTTCTTAATATTTTGAGAAAATAGTTATGTACTCGCATTGCAGTGTCGAATATTCAAAGGAAGAACAGAGTTCTAAAATTTAAAGAATTGCAATTTTACAAAAAAAAAAAAAAAAAAAAAAGCAGTAACAATAAATTAGTGGGAAGTCAATTTAGGGCAATAAACAATTTTATTACTGTTATGGAGATAATTTATTTAATATTTGTTTCCTGAATTTACACTCATGTCTTTAGTGATTATAATGGTATTTATTATTAAAATATGTTAATATCTACAAGTAATTTTGATGATTATAACGATTTTTGCATAAAATAGTACTTTAAAGCCTATTTTAATGTTTCGTGACCTATTTAGGGTACTTAAAATCACGCTTTTTACATCCAAAAAATCCGACGGCTGATACTGGATAGTGCCAATAATCATCGTAGGGTAAGTGAAATGAGAATTTTTATTATAATGACGCTGTATGGGTGATGATGTTGGCCATGGAATACTGATGTTTGTGGTAATAAAGATAATAACTAGGCTTCGTATTCCAGCTACCTAAAGACTGAAGTTAAAGACACATTTGGTATATAGTACGCCGAACGCAGGTAATGCAACGGATAAGGATATAAACAAACACGTCGTCGCTGCGTGTTCGTGGAGTACAGTCAACTGCCGACATTTTGAAGGTATACTAGTAAACACATGCTTTCTTGTATTTCAATATGAAATATGATCTGCCTACTGACTGATTTTAAAGGACCGCGGTATTTTTACCGTGCAAAGGTAGTATAACCATTAGTCCTTCAATTGTGGACTGAAATGAATGATTGGACGAGGAATAGACTGTTTCTTATTATTTTTGTTGAATTTAATTAAGTTAATAAGCTTAAATTTATTTATGGGACCAGAACACGATGGTCATTTTTATCGTGATCTTTGCAGTGAATAATAACGTGCATTCGTAAGTTACGGAACTTGAACATATGCGGATGTCACGTGAAATGATTTTATATTGCAAGAAATTCTTTCAACAGCACATCATATTCCTCCTGTCTAGTTTTTTTTTAGTATTTCATTACGGTATTGCATGTCGCTCATAATTGAAAACTCACTAATTTTCTATGTACAGGGACATCATTTCATTTTTACTTCAATTTTTATTGTACCTGAGTTTTTGAATGTACTTCACTCCCACCCCTTCTACTAAGGAAGTTCCAACTCCACACACAACCAAGACCGCAGATAGTAAGCAGTACTGAGTTACTGAGTATAGTACGTTCCACAAATATGTTCGCGTTTTCCAATGACGAAAGAGCTTTCAATATTGAATCATATTTTCGCACAGGTACTGTCCGTTTGCCTACGTCGCATCCCGATTTCCCCCACCTGTTTCTGCTCGCCCCTCTGTAATAGCTGGGCTGTCTTAGCTCTTTTCTGAAAACATTAATTTCTCTTAGGAATTGGAAGTTTACGTAATATTATACAGCTGTTTAATTTAACTTAAAGAAAAGGGCCTCGTTAAGTAATTAACTGTCACGTGATTTCCTACCTTTCTACAATCTTGCGGCATAACCACTTAGGACGGACAGTAGATAGCAAGTCTGAGTAATTTATATTTTCGGGTCGGGCAGAAGTGAAGATTGAATTTACAGTACGTAGAGTAGGTACAGAATTATTTCAACATGAGTTACTAGTACGAAGGACGAAACTGGCAATTGGAATTAGATGCAATAGTCTATAGTGTGATAATATGCACAAAAGAACTGAAGCCTGTATCGAAATGAACGGCCACCATTTTCATAATTGTGTTTAAATATTCATATTATGATTATTTTTCAATTTAACTTCTTTCCCTATATTGTACGCTAATGTGCTGTAGACAGTATAATATACACTGCATAATGAATACGTTCGCATGGATAACTCACTTCGTGAGTAAAAACACTTATTCTTAATACAGTACTGTACTTTGATTAAAGAAAAACCTAATGAAAATTATCAAACTCAAAATCGCGATATTTCCTAGTTTACGTAAATGGATGAACTACTTTTCTTCCTTCCTATACCTAGTAGAGTGATTTGTGTTTTACGCCAGTATCATCGAACTCCAGTCTTGGAGGGGAAGCAAGCGGTGTTTCCGGTTCTCTAAAGGTATAGACAGGTTAATATTAAAAATGTTAGTAAAAATAAAATGATGTCCCTGTACTTTTCTATAAATTCCTTAAAATGTAATTATTTCATTTATTAATAGGGATATTGGCACTGAACATCATGGTAGACTACAGAAGGCCATGCTAAACGTCGAGTTAATATCTTCATATTTTTCAAATTGTGATGCTACTGGTTCTTTATGATTACGTTCAATACACTTTCTGTGTCTTTTGGTATTGCATTGTCTTTCAGTGCCCTGTTCTTGTCACTTTTACGTTTATTTTACAAAATTCATATGTAATGTTGTCTATATTGACAGTGAAAATATTAGTTCAAATATCCTCAAATATGCCCTATTTAGTATTGTAAAACTCAACCAGGTTAGTAGTATTATTCAAACGATCTTTAGCCCTTAGGTCACATTGAAGATCAATAAGTTCGAGCTGTAAATCATTAAATGTTAAATGTTATGTTCCGTCTTTCAGCTTCCTCCGTACGCTTGAGAGTCTTATCTAAGCCATTTTACCTCTGTAACGAACCTTCAATCAGCCACAAAATGTAGTTATTTAAATAACACGACTAGTAAGGCAGTGATCGATAAGACTACTCACTATGACTGCGTTCTATTTTGACTTTCTAGAGCATGCCTGCACAAACAGCGCTCAACGAGCTCACGCGCTCCTTCGGAGCGGCAGAGCCGTGTTTACCGCTCGCCGAAACGGAGAGGAAGATACATCAGAATGACGTAGACTTGCTATAGGTAGAGGAGAGGGAAACGACCACTCAGTTATCTAGTGGAGTGCAGTGTGTAGGCCTATTCTCAGCAACTGTTTCACGTTGCTTACCTACTGCTACAGTACAGTATGGAGGAATCTAAAAGACGGAACATAACATTCAACATTTAACGGTTTCCAGCTCGAACTTATTGATCTTCACTGTGACCTAAGGGCTAAAGGTCGTTTGAATAATACTACTAGCCTGATTGAGTTTTACAAGACTAAACATTAGCAATAATATCTACGACTACACAGGCTGCCTGTGAAAATGATTGCTATGTGT